>CM054153.1:43825039-43832539 GCA_028751875.1 Rapana venosa
GTGTGTGTTGTGGTGTTGGTGTGTGTGTGTGGTTTTAAGGTCTATCCACTAAAAAGTGATCTCAGACAGGTGTGTGTTTTATGTTATTCTTTTTTTCTTTTATTTATTCTTTTTATTTCGAAGATAATGGAATAAGCACTCATGTGCTTTTTTACATCCAGTCTCCGTGTGGATGAAGTTTGGTCAGTTTTGTCATCCGTTCCCACCGGCATACAATGACCTACTCTTCTGAAAAGCGAACGGGTTTGAACGTGTGCGCAAAGATGTTCTGTGCGCGTTCGCACACGGGACCTCGGTTTATAGTCTCATCCGAAGTGTGTGTTCTTCTTTAATTTAACGTCTTTTCAATGTGTGTGTGTGTGTGTGTGTGTGTGTGTGTGTGTGTGTGTGTGTGTGTGTGTGTGTGTGTGTGTGTGTGTGTGTGTGTGTGTGTGACAAATATGTTCTATCTTGTGTAACACGCGTACCAGGAAGGTGTAGGGCGTTTCCGTGTCTTCAGTAACGTACATTATACACCAGAGAAGTGCACTGTCAGGGCTGCGTGCTAGGAAAATGCAGCTGTTGACCCGTAAAGAAAGGCCATGGTGACTGCACGCTCTGCTGTTAACAATGGGCCTGGCCTATATTCAAGCTGTTATTTGGTGGAACTGTGATATCTGGTGTCATGAACATACACAACAACCCTTTTGCCTTTGTTGCACACACACACAGACACAGACACACACACACAACACACACACACGCGCGCGCTGCTGCTGAAATGGTATGTTGTGCAATAAGGGTGTATGCGAAGCGGTGGCTGTCTGACAAGTCCTGCTTGTATATACAGAGAGAAAGGCAAACCTTGTAGAGCCGATAGCGGAGTGTGGTGCCGTGTGTGCTGTGTATATAACCAATATCTGTCGTCTGCTGGCGCCGAATCGGAAAGCTGTTAGTCCTGTTGTCTGGATTAGGAACATTATCTTCAAGTTCTGGTAGATAACTTGTTTCTTTCCTTTTTTCCCCCCTTGTTTCTTTCTTTCTGATTTTATTCCATTGTCGTTTCTTTCTTATTTTTGTGTGCTTCCTTGTTTCAATCCATGTCTTTGAGGCTTATTTTCCCTCTTTTTTTTGCATTTTTGTTTTGCGTTTCTGCAATTTTTCAAACAATTTTTAGAACAGTTGCTATAAATACATTGTTATTGTTCATACTTTTGCTTTATTGTTTGTGAAGGTGGTGGTATTGGTGGTGGTGATATTGGTGGTGGTGATATTGGCATATTGTGACAATGGTGACGAATCATCTTTTGTGGCAATCTTTAGAAGCCTGTGCGTTTTATCTCTACATACAGGACACGACACCCCTTGTTGCATTATCTAGAAGTATGTGAAGTATACTTACACAACACGCAAACACAGGTTGTCACGCTGATGACAGTTGTGATCAGACGTAGGAGAAAAGAAGACTATATTTCAGATGATGTGGTAGTATGTCCTTATGTCCGCCACAGTGTGACAGTTTGCACTGTGTGTTCTTTGTGTGTTGATTTCAGAACGGAGCAATGACCGGCGTGTACCGTCTGATACTGCTGACGTCATGCTGTGTCTTCCTGCTGTCAGTGGCTATGGCGTCATCAGACCCTCTGACGTCACTGTGTGACTCCATTTGCTGGGAGGAGGAGGCCATTGCTGACGAGTGTCTACAGGACAGGTAACTCACACACACACATACCTTCTTGCTCTCCTCTCTCTCTCTCTCTCTCTTCTCTCTCTCTCTCGTCTCTCTCTCTCTCTGTCTCTCTCTCTCCCTCTCTCTCTCTCTCTCTCTCTTCTCTCTAGCTCTTTACTGTTTTGGTTTTCATTTATTGTTTCTCTGCTTTGTCGGTATCTGTTTAAATTGTGCCCTTTTTAAAAATTAGTTTGTTTGTGTGTCTTTTGTTGTCTTTTTTAAATACATTTCTTTATGTGTTGTTTTCCTTGCCTGTAATCCACATTCATGTTAACGGTTGGAATAGATGGGGGTGGGGGGAAGTATGTTACTTACTGTTTGTGAAAATAAGATCAGCAGCAGCAGCATAATCATCTTTTCCCATTTTACCCATACTTTCTAAAAAAAGAATTTTTTGCGTACTTCCACTAGAGCTCAAAGGTACACCAATGGTGAGATTTTTGCGTATGCGGTCGTGTTTGCCCATCATTGATTTAGGTAGCCACATTCCGACTTCGGAGATGATGTGTAAACACGACAATTTGTAATATGATTATGTATGCTTTTATACTTCACTTCCTTAAATTCAAGAATAATTCATAAATCCACATTCATACTACCGCAGCGAGCTACAGAACAGTAAAACAATAACAATAGCAATAACAACAACAAACAAACAAACAAAAAGCAACGTAACATTACAAACAACAAACATTAGATAGCAGCAGCAGCAGCAGCAGCAAAGCAACAGCAGCACCAGAAGCAGCATTAACTCCCACAACAAATTTAAAGACTGGAGTAACCAAGGCTCTTTGTTTATGTCTTCCCCAAGAAACATGATTTGAATGCCGTTATAAAAAACCCAACCTCTTTTTTCAGATGTCACCGGAAGCGGAAACGCCTTTATCTCTACCGGAAGTGTGAGAACCGGTGCTGGCGTGTGGTGGCCCCCTGCCGAAAATTGTGCCACCGCCATGCTGTCTCCACACTGACCCGGTGTCAGGAGAAATGTGCGCCCCTCCTGCAGTCCAAGCCGGGTCAAAACCAGGACTGCCAGTGGTACTGCTTCACTGACCTCATGATGAGGATCAAAGCCAGGTCAGCAGTGAGGAAAGGGGGATGGGGGAGTATGGAATAGGAGGGGAGGGCGGGTGTGCGTTGTAGTGTGTGTTGTGTGTTGTGTGTGTGTGTGTGTGTGTGTGTTGTGTTTGTGTGTGTTTGTGTGGGTGGGTGTGTGTGTGTGTGTGTGTGTGTGTGTGTGTGTGTGTGTGTGTGTGTGTGTAAGGGGGTGGTGGGTGCAGAGGTTTCGTACTTTGTTGTTGTTTATCCTATTTTGAGGAATCCCCATGACTTTTGTCAACCGGAGATTGGACATACTGAATATACACCTTTTCATTTTCTCCTCCTTCACCTCCTCCTCCTTCTTCCCAGAGCTTCTTCTTCATCTCGTCTGTGTTGTTTTCCTCTTTTCTTCCTTCTTTTTCTCCTCTTCGTCTTCTTCTTTTTCCTCTGCTTCCTCTTCCTCACCTTCTTATCCTCCCTTCTCCTGTTCCGCCCTCGCTTTCACCTTCATCTTGTTTTCCTCCTCTTCTCCTCCTCCTCCTCCGCCTCTTCCTCCTCCCCCTCCTTCTTCTTATCCAGTCCAAATGAAGGTATGTCCTGGTTGGCTTTGTCCTTCACGCTGCTCCAGTCACCTGCTTACATTTTGGACCATGTGTCATAGCAGTTATAGAGACAGGACAGCAGGAGATAATTATAGGCACAGCTGGACAGACAGCCAAGTAGACAGAGATACTGACAGAACTAGGTAGGAGTAGACAGACTGACTCAGAGACAGAGATACAGACAGAAACAGGGAAGAGCAGACAGGCTGACTTACAGGCGGACAGACACTCGTTGGTCATGAACACGTAGTCAATCTAGTTGACAACGTTTTTTCTTTTCCTTTTTTCAGAATTTTGCCGCAGGACTACATTCAATTTTAAATCCAAGCGAATTATGGGCCCTGTAAGTGCATATATGTGTGTGTAGTGTGTGTGTGTGTATGTGTGAGTGTGTGTGCGCTAGCGTGCATGCGTTTGGGTGAGCGTATGTGTGTGCATGCAAGAGATGTAAAATGTTTCTTAAAAGCTAGTTTAGTTTCTCGTTTCTGATGCAGGAGAGAAATTCTCTTGACAAATTAGCGTAGTGGCTATAATTGTTCTATTGAAGATCAAGATCGTGTGGCCATGAAATAATTAATCACATGAAAATCAGACACTGTGTAGAAGAAGGTTGGGGAGGAGGGGGGGGGGGGTGGTAGCCCAGTAGTTTAGAGCGTTTGACGTTGGGATTCAACCACCACCAAGGCTCCATTCAAGGGGATTTTGGCAGAATTAACATTCAGCCTCTCCACTCCCCGAGGTCCGTGCGAACTGCAAATGCGATGCTTGTGCACACGTAAAAACCTTTCGTCCTTTCGGACAGTAAGCCATAAGTTGTCCGGTAGGAACGGATGAACATTTTTTAAAGGCAGGTGGGAGCGCGTTGATGGTGAGCAAAACATCCGTATACGCACTAATCTACCTTGTGAAACCACAGAGCTCTGCTGGAATCACACAAAAATGACTTGCGTACTCGCTGAAACCGACCGTGACCTGACCTGACCTGACCGGCCGAGCAAAGTCATGTAATTTATTCAACTCTATATTTTCGAGATAGTGTCTTTTTTTATACACGGTTCCGTATGTAGCATAGGGCTTAATTTGTGTGCAAACAAAGCTATCGCAATGGTCACCATGATGACTAGATGATCTATGCTTTGGAACAACAAAGTATGCACGCTAGTGTGTAACTGTGGTAATCCTGATAGATATGAATTCGTCCTAAAAGGATGCTAGATTTATGCAGATTTCTGTTTCCTAAGATAGACTGCTTGATTATAGCAGATTCTGTTCCTAAGTCAGCGCATAGATTAATTAGATTTGATCCTAAAAGACGGGCTGCATATTACCTATGAGTTGATCTGTTCTAATGACGAGCTGCTAGATTTACAGTTTGTTCCTAAGACGGGTCTCTCATCAGGAGACCCTGTCCCCACAGTACAGTGCCACCCATGTTGTTCCCGTCCTCATGTGGTTGTGTCTGCCTGTCAAATTGTACCTCCCGTTTACTGAGCGTGGCCAGGGACAGCTGTCTTACCTTTGGTTTGACAAGCGCCAAAAGTGTTCTGCTTATGCGACCTTGCTTCAACGTTTGGTCCGAAAGACTTGTACTCGGACCGCCACTGACAGTGTGGCGGCTGGAGGAAAGGGTGGAGGGAGTGCGGTGTAGGACGGGAACTGAACCAGATACCTCTTGTTTGTTTTTTCCATACAGGTGTGCTACCTGCAGATCAGCAAACCATTCCATGTATCATATTTTCTGCAAACCACCCCACACATCAGGGATTCGTCAAACTACACATCCATCAGAGGTTTGACAGACCGGCCATCACCACAGAGGACTTCAGTTATCACACCACAGGACATTGTGAAGGGTATGAACCAGAACTCGTTGTTCTCCTATGACTGTTTTTTTAACTTTTTTTTTTAACATTTTCTATTCTTATCGTTTGCTAACACCAGTGCTGTTGATCAGTTGTTAGAATTAACAATGGTCATTGCGTTCTGTAATTTCTTTGTTTTAAGTTTTGTTTCTGTCCTTTCCATTTTTCATCCACCAATGTTGGCGATCAGTGTTAGTTAAACAAGGGCAGAGCTGTTCTGTCGGGAGCTGGCTTTGTTTCGTTGTTGCTTTTTTTTTTTGGACAATTTATTTCTCCCATTTTCATTTGCCACGGTCAGTGTTGTAAAGCAGTATTAACGACGGCGGTGATGATTCACTAGCAAGGAAGTGGTGATTCAGATGAATTGACAGTAATTGTCTGAACAGAATCCGTCATCATCAATATAATTATTACATAACCATCATCATTTTTACTGTAGTTAGTCATGTCAGGAGTCCTTTCAGCGCAGTGATGATTTTAAGATGGAGTGAAAATCATTGTCTGAGCAGAATCTGCCATCATTAATATGATTGTCATATTGCAATTATTTTATTTTTCGGGTTTTTAAAATTTCGAAGATAATGGAATAACCACACGTGTGCTTTTTTACATCCAGTCCCCGTGTATAAGCATCTTTTCATCCGTTCCCACCAGCACACAATGGCCTACTCTTCCAAAAAGCGGAATAGGTTTTAACGTTCTCTATAGCCAGAACTCCATTCTTTTAAGTGATGGAAAAGATGGATTGACAATCATTGCCTGAACAGAAAATGGTGTTGGGCATTCCCATGCTTAATACCCAGTAGGTGTCGCCCAGAGTATAGGCTGGAAACTGATATGCCATGATTGATTTTTCCACACGACTGAATCTGAGTGTAGTCAGAAGTGGGAAGTTTGGAATGATGGATGTCAGCTGTACTGTGACCTCTGACCCTTAGTTCACACAGCACCGAGTCTGTCTGGCTCTGCCAGTTTTGTGCCTGAAGAATGAGCACCTCACTGTACTGAGGTCAATGTAGTACGTTTGTACATGTATCTGTTATGTATCTGTCAATAAAGCGTTCGAGCTCTGGACTTTTTTGTTGTTGTTATAGTGTGTGTGTGCGTGTGTGTGTGTGTTTGTCAGTGTGGCAGGTACAACTGTTAGCCTGTTGTTTTTTTCCTTCTGATAATTATGGTTTGTCGGACAGTGTGGCAGATATAATAGAAGCCTGATTTTCGGTCTTTGCTTTTTTATATTTCTTTGGCTATTATTATCAGTCACTCACCGTGGCATATGCCAGTAATATCGGCCTGATCAGAGCTACTTCCTATCTTCACAGGAAAACTTATTGAGATAAATACACTGATATTCAAAGTTTTAGTTCGACCCAGGCCAAAAGCGGTATCTGTTTTTTTATGTCAGCTAAGTTCCAGGGCCTACAGTAAAATGTTTTATGCCTTTAACCGAGATTTTCTCCAGCCATTACTATTGCTTAGCATAACACCGTGCACTTTTCCTTTAAAGGAACACTCTCTTTTCAAGAAGGAAAAGCATCGGAAGCAGGAGTATGGCTGCCTATATGGTGAGGTACTTGAAAAGAGTCCTACAGGCAGACTTCTCACAGTGCTTCTCAGGTGTGATGAGGGACACGGTGCATATTCTGGGTGACCCCCCAGGGTGTTCAGTTGGGGTTATTGCGCAACATTATCCATATTTAAAGTTTCAACAATAATTCCAGTTTTGAGAGGGAAAAAAAATATAATTGCTTCACAAGACTTCAAACTGTAATCGGTCACTTTGCGGTTGTTAATTTTCGTCCAGAGAAACTTCTTCAGTGGTAGTCATCATTCGGTTTGTTGTTGTAGTTGGTGTTGTTCTGTTTGGTTCTGGCTTCCTTTTTTTGTTGTTGTCAGTGGGTGGTGGTGGCTTTGTTATCTTTGCTTACTAACACTTTGCTTGCCGATTGCTTGATTGCTTTATTATTATTTTTCATTTATATGCACGGAGATATTTTTGTTTGGTTTTCTTGGCTTGCAAATTGTTTGTTCGATTTGTTGATCGTTGTGGGTGCTGGGGGTCTGTCAGTATAAACAGCATCCCCACCTTCTGAAAACTCTAAGCTAGAAATTCCCTCTTTTCTATCCCTCCCTTTGTTTCTTCCTGTCACCTCCTTCTCGTCTATTTTCTGCCCTTTTTTTGTCCATTCTCCTGCCTTTTTTCTCCCATGCAGAAGTCGGATATGCTGAGCCTGACTTGTCAGGCGCTTAACGGCAGCGCAGTGCATCTTCGCTAATATGACAGACA
>CM054153.1:43837539-43850039 GCA_028751875.1 Rapana venosa
GAATGGTTCAAATCGGTACCGGTTCAAACAAGTTCCAGTTCAAACCACAACCGATCCAGATCAGTTCCGGTCCAAACCAGTATCGGTATGGTTCAAACCAGAACCACTTCACATCAGTTCCATTTCAAACCACTATCGGTGTTCACCAGTTAAACTAAATTATAACAAGAATCAGTTCAAACCAGTACCGATTCAAATGACTATGGTTCACACCATTACCGGTTTACACAAGTACCGGTCTAAAGCAGTTTAAACCAGTTCAAACTGGTCTGAACTGCTTTAAACTAAGTATTAAAATAGGGCATCCATACACGCACACGCACACACACACACACACACACACACCTTTTCCTTTTCAATTTTGCCATGTTTTGATCTAATCATTTGTGTTTTCTATATTGCTCATTTTCTTCCTCTTATGTTTGAATGATGTCATTGTGAAGATTATTGTTGTTCTTCCTTCGATTTTCTTTTTTTTACAGATTTCTTTGTTTTCAGGGAAATAATTCATGCAGAGCAACAAGAAGTACAAGCTGCTTGGAAGACATGGGTCAGAAAAAAGAAGAAAGGAAGAGAAGAAGAAATGGGGACTGGAAGGAAGAAAGAAACCAAGAGGGAGATGAAAAACGAAAAGGAGAAAAAGGAATACAGTGACGACGACAACAAGGTAAAATATTCTTTAGGTATTACAATGACAAACATACATTGAAATAATATGATACGGAATGACAAACAGTCTTCCATGCTGCTGAGCGTGGGATTCATCATGTTTGCTCTTACAGCATCAGCTTGAATTTGCTCCTGGATTCTCATTTGAGGCTCCACGACTAAATCATTGTCATCCCCTTGAGCAGTCTAGAGAGCAAAAAACAAAACAAAAAATAACAACAACAAAAAAACAATTGCAATGCTTATTCAGTAGAGCCTACCATCTGGAAACAAATGTTTACTTTGAGAGACAATGATAATGACAAGTTCTTTTATTTCGAAGATAATGAATAAGCACCCATGTACTTTTTTAGATTCAGTCTGGGGCCCTTATGGATACATCATATGATAATTAAGTATACCCAATACCCATACACTCAAACAGTAGAGAGATTCGGATTCGGATTGTTTATTCATGTAAGGTCATTGCCCCTTATGAAGAGGGTACAGTACACAAACAATAATAATGAAATCACTCAACATAAACACACATGCACAAACTTCACGAAATCAGCACTGATCGTAATTTGAATGGTTTGTAGAGGTAAATCGATACATTCTGGACAATACTTTCATTGTAGATGCTAAAGGCAAACTCAGAGGAAACTGGCTAGGGTATTTGTAAAATGTCAATGGTATATACTATGCTCTTAGTCTACTTGGAATCGGATAAAACGCTCTTCATCCTCAGTTTTAGTTTTACACAAAGAGCAATTCAAATTTAAATCAGAAGGTAATTTGTAGCGATTTTGGTGCATATTAATGTCTGAAATGCCACATCTAAACCAGGTCATGATGAATTTCAAATGTTTGTCTACTTCTATTTTGAGATACGTTTACCTGTCGTGAACACCACAAGCAGTTCTATACACACTGAATCTCTCACTGTTTTCAATATGGAAGTCCCATTCTTGCCATCTGCTTAAAATCAATCTTTCTCTAAACTGGTATAGAAACTCTTCAACGTTTTGAATCCAAAGCCATTTTCATACAATCTACAACGAATATTTGATACCCAATTTCTTTTTCCTCTTGCATCTAGATCATGTAACATTCTATAAGCTTTTTTTTGTAATCTGTTATCTTCCATTTCCTACTAACTTTAACCAATAGCAAATACAGCGAACAACAGAATTAATGTATATGGGATATCTATTTGTTTCATCGTAAACAAAGTCATTTGGAGTTCTCATTTCAACCTCCAGAAACATTTTCAATGTAGATAAATGTACTTTTTCACACTGACCAGCTGCATTATCCAGACCCCTCTGAAATCTCCTGTGTCTTGTCTCTGAAATCTCCAGTGTATGTCTCTGAAATCTCCAGTGTATGTCTCTGAAATCTCCTGTGTCTTGTCTCTGAAATCTCCTGTGTCTTGTCTCTGAAATCTCCAGTGTATGTCTCTGAAATCTCCTGTGTCTTGTCTCTGAAATCTCCTGTGTCTTTTCTCTGAGATCTTCAATGTCTGTCTCTGAACTCTCCTGTGTCTTGTCTCTGAACTCTCCTGTGTCTTTTCTCTGAAATCTTCAATGTCTGCCTCTGAAATCTTCAATGTCTGTCTCTGAAATCTCCAGTGTCTTTTCTCTGAAATCTTCAATGTCTGCCTCTGAAATCTTCAATGTCTGTCTCTGAAATCTCCAGTGTCTTGTCTCTGAAATTTCTTGTGTCTGTCTCTGAAATCTCCTGTGTCTTGTCTCTGAAATCTCCAATGTCTGTCTCTGAAATCTCCCGTGTCTGTGTCTGAAATCTCTTGTGTCTGTCTCTGAAATCTCCAATGTCTTGTCTCTGAAATTTCATGTGTCTTGTCTCTGAAATCTCATGTGTCTTGTCTCTGAAATCTCCTGTGTCTTGTCTCTGAAATCTATGTCTTGTCTCTGAAATCTCCTGTGTCTTGTCTCTGAAATCTCCTGTGTCTTGTCTCTGAAATATCGTGTCTTGTCTCTGAAATCTCCTGTGACTGTCTCTGAATATCTGCCTCTGAAATCTCCCATGTCTGCCTCTGAAATCTCCTCAGGTGGTCTCTGGAATCTTCTGTGACTGTCTCTAACATCTCCTGTATCCGTTTCTGAAATGTCCCATGTCTGTCTCTAAAATCTCCAATATATGTCTCTGAAAGCTCCTGTGTCTGCGTCTGATGTCTCCTGTGTCTGTCTCTGAAATCTCCAATGTCTGTCTCTGAAATCTCCAATGTCTGTCTCTGAAATCTCCAATGTCTGTCTCTGAAATTTCTATTGTCTGTCTCTGAAATCTCAAATAAAATGAAGTCCTTTGGATGAGACTATAAACTGAGGCCCCGTGTGTGAACGCACGCACAACATCTTGCGCACACGTTAAATCCTGTTCCGCTTTTCGTAAAGAGTAGGTCATTGTGTGCCAGTTGGGAACAGATGATAGAATTTACAAAACCGCATATACACGGGGACTGGATGTAAAAAAAAAAAGCACACAAGTGCTTATTCCATTATCCTCGATATAAAAGAATTTTAAAAATAAAATTAAAAAATAAGTTTAAAAAATCTCCTGTGTCTGTTTCAGAAATCTCCAACAAAGGGGACAGTCTGTGTCTAGCACAGTCCTGCAGTGGGAATGCCTTTCCAGCAGTGAGTTCTCAGATGTGTCTGTGTGTGTGTGTGTGTCTGTCCTGCTGGGTTGTGCCATGGCATCGTTGGAACTGTCATCCTCCACAAACTCCAGTGTCGCTGACATGCAGTGAAGAGAAAAATGCCTGTAGCTAATCTCTCCGTTCAGTTCTGGCAGGAAAGAAAGGCAATGGATAGAATGGCAGGTACAAAGGCTGAATGGAAGCACACTGAGAGAAAGAATGCGAGCGAGCTGTGAGAGAATTCACGCTGGCTGTTCGTTGATTAGCTAGAATAGAAAATATCAAGCAAGCGCGTCCGCGCACTCACACACATACACACACACACACACACACACACACACACACACACACACACACACACACACACACACACACACACACACACACACACACACACACACACACACACGCACGCACACACACACACGCATGCACACACACACATACACACACCTTCCCTACTTCTCTCCACACTGCTCCACCCCTCTTCCTATACATGGCTGTCTCTCTACACCCCCCACCCCACCCCACCAACCCCCCAACCACCCACCCCTACCCCCCACAGACACACAAACACACACACACACACTCAACTCAAACACACACACTTTCCCTTTTCAGGGTGCCTGCCACTGCAGTGTAAACTTTTTGGTTCAGGGGCTGTTCTTCACACTGGCTGTTGCCACTGGTCAGATCAGGAGAGAGAAACAGAGAGAGGGGGAGGGAGAGCAGTGCAGATGGGAGAAAATTCTATGAGTGTGTTTGAGTTTGTGTGTGGTCACCGTGAATGACTTTTCCTTCAGCTTTTCGGTATTTGCTCAACTTCTTGCTCTTGAGAGAGAGGTAAAGACAGAAAACAGGTGATGATGATGACAAAGATGATGATGATGATTATAGTGATGGTGATTACAGTGGTGAAATTGATGATTGTGCTGATTATAGTGGTGAAATTGATTTTTGGTGGTGATCACAGAGGTGGTGTGCTGATTATAGTGGTGAAATTGTTTATGGTGGTGATCATAGAGGTGATGATGGTGATCATAGTGGTGATGATGGTGATCAATAGTGGTGGATGGTGATCATACAGTGGTGGTGATGATGATTACAGTGGTGGTGACGGGATAAGTGTGTGTGATGGTGATTACAGTGGTGTGGTGTGGTGATGATTACAGTGGTGGTGGTGATGATTACAGTGGTGGTGGTGGTGGTGATTACGGTGGTGGTGTGGGTGATCACAGTGTGGTGGTGAATTACAGTGGGTGATGATGATCACATGCGGTGGTGGTGATGATTACAGTGTGTGGCGGTGATGATTACAGTGGTGGTGATGGTGATCATAGTGGTGGTGATGGTGATAAGTGTTGTGATGAGATTACAGTGTGTTGATGAATAAGGGTGTGGTGATGATTACAGTGTGTGATGGTGATCAGAGGTGGTGATGGATTACAGTGGTGGTGAGATGATTTACAGTGTGTGTGATCATACATGTGTGTGTGGATTACAGTGTGGTGATGGTAACATAGTGGTAGGTGATGTTATTACAGTGTGATGATGATGATCATAGTGTGGTGATGATGATACATGTGGTGATGATTACATGGGGTAATGGGATCAAGCGTGATGTGGTGTATATTTAGTGTTATTTGAGTTAAGGGCGTTTGATGAAGATCACTGATGCATGAGATAATATGAGATTTTTTGCACAGAGAACGCAGAACGAGAAGATTGTCACTGATGTGAACAAAATTTCTGCATGCATTGGCATTACCCTGGTTAATAGTACACATAGCCTAAGCAGATAGGAATGATGATGATAATGATGATGATGGATGATGATGTGAGGGGGTGGGGGGTGACGGGTGACAATTCTGACGATAACAGAGATCACTTTGAAGAGACAGTGTGGCACTGCCTTTGAATGTTTAACACATTCTGCGTCGGTAACCACCCTGAGAAATATGTAAAAGACGGAAAAGTTTATGGTGGTGATGATGGTGATGATAATAATGCTGATCCTTATGACTCAGAGAGGACTGGTAGAACAGACAGTGTGGTCAGTGCCTGTCCCATTGGCGTGAGTCACACTGAGAAACAGAGACAGAATAGAGAGAGAGAGACTCAAGATAATTGAGATAAGAAGAGAGAGAGTAGAGAGAGAGTGAGGGGTTGTAAGTTCATGTCAGTGGTTGGTGAGTTGCGGAGGCATAAACATACCCAGCATGCACGCCCTACCCGGAGAATGATGGCCTCCGCCGTGTCGAAACTTACCCAAGAATCGGGCCCAGAACAGTTCAGTGCCGTGTCACAACGATCCCCCCCGGGAGTTAGGAGAGATGGCAGAGAGAGAGAGATGAATGGCATGCCGCTGTCATAGTCACACAGACCTGTGGACTGTGAGAGTATTGTCCTTGTCTGTCTGCGTGCTGACTGACACTTCTGCCACTCCATGCAGATGACAATGCAATGACCTGCCCGATGTTATATTGTCGGGTTGGTCTTTTGATGGATGGTATTTCTTTGGGGTTTAGTTTCTTTGTTGTTGGGGTTTTTTTGGGGGGTGTTTATTTGTGGTGTTTTTGTTTTGCTTTGTTTTATTTTGGGGGATTGGGGGCATGTTTGAGGGAGGGGCATGTTTGGGGGAGGGGGGCGTTGAGTTTTTTAGGAGGGGGGGGGGAGTAAGGGGTGTTTGGTCAAATATGGAATTACAGAACTGGACATCAGCGCGTGCTGTCATTGACGGGAGAGAGATCATGAAGTTAGTGTTGTATGTAGATGTGGGGTAGTGTAGTGCGATGTGTTTGTGTGGTGTGGGTGTAGTGTGTGCGTGTTTGTAGTGTATGTGTATGCTTTGTGCCGCTATATCATGTGGTGTGGGACAGGTACGGGTGTGGACAGTTCATTGATCGCTGGACACCTCAGCTGACCGGAGAACACCCCTCACACTGCTTGTGTGCTTCCGTGAGTACACTTTTCTTTGTGTCCTCTGTGTGTGTGTGTGTGTGTGTGTGTGTGTGTGTGTGTGTGTGTGTGTGTGTGTGTGTGTGTGTGTGTGTGTGTGTGTGTGTGTGTGAGTGGCGTAGTCATGCATGATCAATGTCATTGATAGACATGACAGACTTGCTTCCCACACACACACACTGATAACTGCCCAATGGTTACAGTGAACTCAGACAAGAGTTGTAAGAATTGTTCAACGGTTTAAGAAAAATGTATCAGTTTATTTGCATTTGTTTAGGGATTAGAAGAACACCAACCCCTCCCCTCAATCCTGCTCCCCCTCCTCCGTCCCTCGAAAACCATTATCTTGAAATCTTTTGATCGGATTTCATGTACATCAAGAGCGAATAGCATGTCACTTTTGGATTTGGGGTATCACTTGGTTTTGTTTGGTCTCTGTGTGTGCATGCGTGCGTACATGTGTACGTGTGTGTGTGTGTGTGTGTGTGTGTGTGTGTGTGTGTGTGTGTGTGTGTGTGTGTGTGTGTGTGTGTGTGTGTGTGTGTGTGTGTGTGGACAGAGAGTGAGTTTGGTGTTGTTGTTTTGCTATGCCGCGCTCTGATTCCTACAGTGTTGAACTAAAAGCCTGTCTCTCAAGAGTCCCACATTCGGAGTAGCGAGGTTTTCACAGAGTGAAGTTACAGAACCATTCCGATAGTGCTTGTCAGCCGTCAGGCCTCCTTCAGTCGTCTTTGACATTCCCCTTTTCATGGATGATTTATTCATCAGTTTTGATCACCGCAACCGGGGATCACCCGTTTCTGAATGGCAGAGGGTGGAAAGAAAACGAGGTGAAAACCAGTTGGCCATGATCCATTGTCTCTCTGTGAATGGCTGTCATGAACAGATAAGAGTGCTGCATTGTCTGGTGATGAATTTTACATCCCTTCCAGTTAATTGTCGTTCGCTTTTTGGCTTCACAACTTCGGTTCGTATTGGTGCTAGTAACTGCTGCTTCTCTGCTATTGCGGATGCTGCAGCTGATGCTACTGATAACACTCTTACGCCTACTGATACCCCGCCCCCCCCCCGCCCCCTTCCCTTCAGCCCTTCTCTCTCTGTATCTCTCTCTGTGTCTCTGTCTCTTTTCTGACTTTGTCTCTCTCTCATGTCTTCTGTCCCTGTCCCTGTCTTGTCTCTCTGTCTCTCTCTCTCTCTGTCTGTCTTCTGTCTCTCTCTCATCTCTCTCTCTCTTCTCTCTCTCTCTCTCTCTCTCTCTCTCTCTCTCTCTCCTCTCTTCTCTCTCTCTCTCTGCTACTGCTACCACTGTTATGCTACTGATTACCCTCTTCTCTGTCTCTCTCCTGCCTCTGTTTCTCTGTTCTCTGTTTTGTCTCTTTCCCTCTCTCTCTCTCTCTGCTACTGCTACCTGTTACGCTACACTCTTTCTCTCTCTCTCTCTCCTCTCTCTCTCTCTTCTCTCTCTCTCTACTCTGTGCTACTGATCACTGTTACGCCTACAGTTCTCTCTCTCTCTCTCTCTCTTTCACTCTTCTCCTCTCTCTCTCTGCTCTCTCTGTGTACTGATACCACTGTTACGCCTACAGTTACTACTCTCTCTCTCTCTCTCTCTCCTCTCTGTGCTACTGATACCACTGTTACGCCTACAGTTACTCTCCTCTCTCTCTGTGCTACTGATACCACTGTTACGCCTACAGTTACTCTCTCTCTCTGTCTCTGTCTCTCTCGCCCATTCCTCTTCTCTCTGTGCTACTGATATCACTGTTACGCCTACAGTTACTCTCTCTCTCTCTCTCCGTCTACTACCACTGTTACCTACGTTCTCTCTCTCTCTGTGCTACTGATACACTGTTACGCCTACAGTTTACTCTCTCTCTCTCTCTCCTCTTCTCTGATATATCACTGTTACACCTACAGTTACTCTCTCTCTCCTCTCTCTCTCTCCTCTCTGCTTCACTCTCGATATCACTGTCTACGTCTCTCTCTCTCTCTCTGCTACTCAGTTACCTACTCTACTCTCTCCTCTCTCTCTCTCTGTGCTACTATATCACTGTACGCCTACAGTTACTCTCTCCCTTCTCTCTCTCTCTCTGTGCTACTGATTACCACTATTACGCCTACAGTTACTCTCTTCTCTCTCTCTCTGCTACTGATACCACATATTACGCCTAAAGTTACTCTCTCTCTCTCTCTCTCATACTTCTCTCAATCCTCTATTCGCTCTACAGTTCTCTCTTCTCTCTCCTCTCTCTCTCTCTCTTTCTCTACTCCTCTCTCTCTCTCTATCTCTCTCTCTCCTCTCTTCTCTCTCTGCCTCTGATATCACTGTTAAGCCTACAGTTTACTCTCTCTCTCTCTCTCTCTCTCTCTCTCTCCTCTCTCTCTCCCTCTCTCTGTGCCACTGATATCACTGTTATGCCTACAGTTACTCTCTCTCTCTCTCTCTCTCTCTCTCTCTCCCTCTCTCTGTGCCACTGATATCACTGTTACGCCTACAGTTACTCTCTCTCTCTCTGCGCTACTGATACCACTATTACGCTAAAGTTACCCCTTCTCTCTCTCTCTCTCTCTCTCCTCTCTCTCTCTCTCTCTCTCCTCTCTCTCTCTCTCTCTCCTCTCTCTCTCTCTCTCTCTCTCTCTCTCTCTCTCTCTCTCTCTCTCTCTCCTCTTCTCCCTCTCTCTGTGCCACTGATATCACTGTTATGCCTACAGTTACTCTCTCTCTCTCTCTCTCTCTCTCTCTCTCTCTCCCTCTCTCTGTGCCACTGATATCACTGTTACGCCTACAGTTACTCTCTCTCTCTCTGCGCTACTGATACCACTATTACGCCTACAGTTAAACCCTTTCTCTCTCTCTCTCTCTCTCTCTCTCTCTCTCTTCTCTCTCTCTCTCTCTCTCTCTCTCTCTCTCTCTCTCTCTCTCTCTGTGCCACTGATATCACTGTTACACCTACAGTTACTCTCTCTCTCTCTCTCTCTCCTCTCTCTCTCCTCTCTCCCTCCCTCCCTCTCTCTGTGCCACTGATATCACTGTTACGCCGACAGTTACTCTCTCTCTCTGTGCTTACTGATACCACTAATACGCCTACAGTTACTCTCTGTCTCTGTCTCTGTCTCTCTCTCTCTCTCTCTCTCTCTCTGTGCTACTGATACCACTGTTACGCCTACAGTTACTCTCTCTCTCTCTCTCTCTCTCTCTCTCTCTCTCTCTCTCTCATATAACAGCTAGACGATAACAAGCAAGAGGAAAACGCTGAAGACCATGCAGGGATAGCCACACGTTCAGACAATGCATGCTGAGATCAATAATTGAAATCGGGAGAGAGTGTGATGGAGCGTGGACAGGAACACCGGGTCATGCTTGGTCAGCCATGAGGGAGAACGGCGGGTCACCTCCCCTACCCCCGGCAGCAGCTGTTTGTGGGGGGAGGGAGACCCTGGGGTCTGTGAACACACCACAGTTCCTGGCACAGAGCACAGTCCTCTTTCTGTCAGTGAGCACACCACAGTTCCTGGCACAGAGCACAGTCCTCTTTCTGTCAGTGAACACACCACAGTTCCTGGCACAGAGCACAGTCCTCTTTCTGTCAGTGAACACACCACAGTTCCTGGCACAGAGCACAGTCCTCTTTCTGTCAGTGAACACACCACAGTTCCTGGCACAGAGCACAGTCCTCTTTCTGTCAGTGAACACACCACAGTTCCTGGCACAGAGCACAGTCCTCTTTCTGTCAGTGAACACACCACAGTTCCTGGCACAGAGCACAGTCCTCTTTCTGCCAGTCTGTCAGATCTCACTGCCCGATTGATACGCTTCTGTATGGATTCGCTTTGATTCAGTTTTTTGAGCAAATGAGCCGTTACAGTCCTATCGATATCATATTCACAACCACCACAACAATGCTGTATTGAAGAGACTCTTCTGTACTGTTTCACTTTCAGTTCTGTACAATACACTCCTATCGGTATTTTGTTTACAACCACAACAATGCCATACTGAAGATAGTCTTCTGTTCTGTTTCACTTTGATTCGGTTCTGTACGATACAGTCCCATCGATATTTTGTCCACAACACGGCCATATTGAACAGTTCACTCTGATTGGTTACTGGATGTAGAGTCCGTTCTTGGTGTATCATTCATGAAGGAAGATGGCAGGATGGTTAAGACGTTCGCCTGCCAACAAGTTAACTGTGAGGTTCTGGGTTCGATTCCCAGCCTCACCCTTTCTTCCTCACCCTTTCTTCCCAGTTTGACAAAAAAATCGAACTGAATGTCAAAGTCTATAAACCGAGGCCCCGTGTTCGAACGAATGCAGAACATCTTGGCACACGTTAAATCCTATCCCGCTTTTCGGAAGAGTAGGCCGTTGTGTGCCGGTGGAAAAAGATGACAAAATTTACAAAACCGCATACACACGGGGACTGGATGTAAAAAAGCACATGAGTGCTTATTCCATTTTCCTCGATATAAAAGAATAAATAAAACAAAATAAAAAATTAAATTTCAGTGAAACGTTTAGTTGGTGTTTTTTTAGAGTAATGGCAAAGAAACCCCTACATGGTTTTTAGGAAAGTAAACCCATAAAACAAACAAATTACCATACACAAAAGACAGAGAAAAAGCAGCAAAGAAAAATAACGTATAACTGGCTTCGGCGTGTTGGCCACGTGACTGATTTACATAAAAAAGAAAAAATCCCCAGCTTGTAACATTGGCTTTGTTAGTGCTTTGAATGATGGGACAGTTGAAGCCCTGGTAGCATAAACTGCTTGTAAATTTGGTGTAGTGTGTACGGAACGGATTTTGAGAGAAAAAATAAACTGACTTCGTAAATGTTATAATAATAATTATTCTAATATCTATCTATCTATCTATCTATCTGTCCCGTAGTCTGACGACCGTGGGGGCACCCTCAAAGACTCAACAACCAGTTCCCTCCATTCCTCTCTCTGTTCTGCCTTTCTCAGGGTTTTGTTGAGTTCTAGGCCTGTCCATTCGCTGATGTTATCCTCCCAGCTTTTCCTTGGTCTGCCTCTTCTTCTTCCTCCTTGGACAGTGCCTTGTAAAACTGTCTTTGCAAGTCCTTTGGATCTTGTGACATGCCCATACGTTTTACGTTTTTTCACGATCGTTAGAAGGTTCTCATAGGGTCCAATGGTTTGCTGGATTCTGTTATGCACGCTTTCTTTGCTTATGTGGTCTTTGTAGGAGATGCCAAGGAGTCTCCGAAAGCATCTCATCTCCACCGCCTGTACTCTTCTCTCCAAATCTGCAGTCAGGGTCCATGATTCGCAGGCGTACAGAAATATGGATATGACAAGGGAGCGCATTAGTCTGATCTTGGAGATAAGTGAGATATTTTTTATCTCTCCAGATGGTGTTTAGTTTTGACAAAGCTGTTATTGTCTGTGCAGTCCTGCATACTACTTCTGGCTTGGATCCCTGGTCTGATACAATGGCTCCCAGGTACTTGAAGCTTTGAACTGTTTCCAGCTTCTGGTCATTAACCCTGATATCAGTGCTAATGCCGTTGGTGTTATTAGTCATCAGTTTGGTCTTCTCTGCACTGATTTCCATGCCGTATGTTTTGGAGGCCTTATTCAAGTGTTCTGTTAGGCTGGCAAGCTCTTTTTCTGATCCTGCTATTCCATCAATGTCATCTGCGAAGCGGAGGTTTGTAATCGTTCTGCCACCAATGCTTACTGATCCTTCATGATGTTCCAGTGCATCAGCCATGATTCTCTCAAGGAAGATGTTGAAAAGAGTGGGTGAGAGTAGACAGCCCTGCCTTACTCCAACTGTTGTTCGAAACCATTCTCCAATGTTGTTGTTGTAGTACACTGCACTAATAATAATAATTAAATAAAGATAATAATAATAATTATTATTATTATAAATGGAATTTATATAGCACTATATAGTCATCATGGCGACAGCCGTGGTCTCAGCGGTCGGCGGATATGAAAACCCAGTGACTGAAGAGAAGCCTTTCCATTCCTACTGTGCACTTTTGTTTTGTGAAACGCTTGGCATTTCCAATTGTGTTTCTCCCTGCTTGAATGGTTGAAAACATTTTAAAGCTTGCTTTTAATGTTCTCTCTCTCTCTCGTCCTCCCTCCCTCCCCAATCTCTCCCCCCCCCCCCTTTCACTCTCTCTCCCTCTCTCAATGTAGAAAGTACAATCTTCACTATGTCATTGACCGTTACTCCCTCTGCCTCCTGTCCCTCCC
>CM054153.1:43855039-43885039 GCA_028751875.1 Rapana venosa
GGTCTATGACATGGTTAGATAATACAATGTCACAGTGCCAACAGACTGTAACAGACAGCGACCTGCTTCACCCAAAGAACCGCAGACACAGGAACAACATCATGGCTTGACCATCCCATCCTCTTTCCCTTTCTTTTCTTCATGTTGTCCTCACCCAGAAGAACGGGAGGAAAACGGGGCGTGAAAGAGAGAGAGAGGAGGGGGGGGGGGTGGAGCAGAGAGAGAGAGAGAAAGAAACAGAGAGAGAGAGAGAAAGAGACAGAGAGATAAAGAGAGAGAGGGAGAGACAGAGACACAGACAGACAGAGGGAGAGGGAGAGAAGTGACGCCAGAATTCTTGGAGCAGATGCTTTATAACATGAACATTTCTTGGCCGGTAATGCTGATACATGTATCCCATGATAGTGTCAGTCTATTTCCATATCTTTCACTCTCTACCTCCCTCTCTGTGTGTTTGTGTGTGTGCGTTTGTGTTTGTGTGTGTGTTTGTGTTTGTGCGTGTGTTTGTGTGTATGTTTGTGTGCGTGCAGTGCTGTGTGAGAGAGCGGGAAGAGTTGCAGGGAGGGGAATTGAATTGATAACAAGTCAGACTGACTGAACTGACCAACTTTGGTGTACATTCTACAGATGACTGTGTTTGTAGGCTGCCATGGGAGGCTGCTGGCTATGACATCATCATCATCATCATCATCATCATCAATCACTGTCGTCATCATCACCATCAGCATTGTCATCATCGTCGTCATCACCATTCTTCCTCTTCTTCTGCTTCTTGTTCTTTTTTCAAATTCTTTTTTGTATTATCGTTATCGTCATTATGACGATGATGATGATTATCATTATTACTGTTATCATCATCATCATCATGTTATTCTTCTTCTTTCACTTCTGCTTCTTCTTTCTCTCCTTCTTCTTCTTCTTCCTCTTCTTAGTGGCGAAGGTTTTATCATATCATGATCGTTATAATCATTATCATTGAGATTATTATCGTTATCATCATTATTGTATCACCGAGCTTGGTCTATTTCACACAAACCTACACCAAGCAAACAGGCACGCGCGTGCGAGCACGTCTCTCTGTGAGCACACACACACACACACACACACACACACACACACACCACTACCACCACCACCACCACCATCATCACTACTCATGCCTTCATTCCCTTTAACAAATTCTAAGGAACAGACAACTCTAATGGATGCTTTTGAAGGAGAAAACACCCCCACCCTACAAAAAAAGAAAGTTAAAACCTCGTGGCATTCAAGTTTATCTGGAAATGATGGCCCTTGGACGTGCTCAAGTTGTCACCCTTGCCTGTATCAGGGCAAGTCACTCTGCGCTCCTTCAACGGGAAGGTGAAGGGAGTGAAGGCAGGACGAGAAAGTCCTTTTCACCACATTTTCTGAAGATCCTTGTTCACGTCATTCTCTATTTGAAAAACGGCAGGCTGCTGAATAGCAGGGCAATCTCTTTGCAGAGAGAGAGAGAGAGTCATCATTTATTTATTTATTTTTCCAAGGGCTACAGCATCATTTATTTATTTATTTTTCAAGGGTTACAGAAAATCATTCACATATTTTTTTATTCGGCCCCTGCCCTGATTAGGGACTATCAAAACAAAAATAAAAAACAAAAAACAATTAAAAAAACAAAGACCAAACAAATAAACAATCAGACAAACAAAAAACTTCAAAACAAAACAAAAATAATAATAGGACCCCCCCCCCCCCCAGCACACATACGCACGCACGCACGCACGCGCGCGCACCTCCCCCCCCCCACACACACACACACACTTACACACACACAATGGGGACAGAATACACACACACACACACACACACACACACACAACACACACACACACACACACACACACACACACATGCTGTATGGTGTGGCCAGCCTTACATCTGATTGAGAATCAGTAAATTATTCCTTCGTTCAATTCCTTGAGTTTTTATTCATTTATTCATTCTCTCTGAATGACCCGAGTTGCTTGTTGTTTTTTCTACAATCATCTCCATCACTGTTGTGCAGTGAGTTAAACTTCTTCAGCGGTCGATGACGATGGATGTGACGTCATTGTGGGTCACTCTGTGCTGCGTTGTCACGCTACTGGTGACATTTGGGGCTCACGGTGAGTCCGCGTGCGTGCGTGTGCGTGGTGTGTGTGTGTGTGTGTGTGTGTGTGTGTGTGTGTGTGTGTGTGTGTGTGTGTGTTGTTGTGTTGTGTGTGTGTGTTGTGTGTGTGTGTTTGTGTGTGTGTGTGTGTGTGTGTGTGTGTGTGTGTGTGTGTGTGTGTGTGTGTGTGTGTGTGTGTGTTTACATTGACATTGATGTCAACGATGACCCAGTCACCAATGAAAGGACCTGATGATCTGAGGGTCCTGGTTCGAGCCACCATTGAGGTGTCCGTTCCAGGGGATTTTACCCCCAGAGTTGACATCAGTGCTGACTCCACTCCCCCCCCCCCCCCCCCCCCAAAAAAAAAAAAAAATCTTTCGAAGGTGACTATGAACCGAGGTCCCATGTGCGAGTGCACACAGAACGTATCGCGAAAACGTTAAAACCCGTTCCGCCTTTCAGAAGAGTAGGGCAGTGTGTCCAGTAGGAATGGATGACAAAGTTTTAAAAATGTATGCACACTGGTGTCGTGTATAAAACATCATCCCCGAAGTCGGAATGCGGCTACCTTTATGGTGAGTGAACGGTCTTACACGCAACATCTCACCATTGGTGTACTTCAGAACTCTAGCCGAGGAATGGAAAAAAAAAGATCAATGTCTCCGACTGTCAACGAGCCATTCCTTCAGACCGAAATACCTGCACAACATCACAGGATTGACAGGAGTCCTGTGTGCAGACACACATGCCGAATAATCTGAGCACACGTTAAAAACCCACTTTCTGTCCCCAAAAAAGAATTAGTTAGCTATCGTCGATGGTAGGATGGACTCTGCCACCTCGGCTTGTCCAAGACACACTCACTGCCTGACATGTCAGTGTCATGCCTTCATGACTGCTTGGGGAGTCGTGGAAGAAGTCATGTCACGGCATTCATGTCCTGAGAAGTGAAGAAATCGTTGCTCTGATTCTTTGACAGGCTTAAAGAGTGTATCTCATGAAAACAAGACCAGTCACAACACGCCTCGCCTGTTCGTGACTGAGCATGTCCGTCCTTTTTCAGTGTGACACTGGCCTAGGGGTTTTTAAGCCTAGCTTTTCTTTATGGTGAATACCAAATACACTCTCCCAAATATCACCCTCATCTCGAAAAATAAAGACAAGAGGATGAAGGGACGAGGGAGTGAGGAGAGGAAGCACCTGTCAGGCTTTTATACTGGCAGTTTCAGCCGTGACAGATAGCCTGCTGCTGAAGTTTACTGCCGAGTCGGCCACAAAGGCCGCCCATAGCCCCCGGTGCTCTAGCATCAACTGTCTGTGTTGTGCCGTGCATCGCCCAGCCGACTGCTGACACCCTGTGTTGGCGGTGCAGGGTGCAGGGGGTGTCTGAAGCCCTGGCACTGGGGGAGGGGGAGGGGGGTGGAGGCTTTATGCTGATTGGTTTGCACTTCTGATGGTGGTTCGTGTCCTCATCTTTGTCAGCCTCTCTCAGTCACTGCCGCGTGTACACGCGCATGAGTGCGTTACGTAAGCTCTTAAACACAAATACACACAGGCACACACGCGCACACACAGGCACGCACACGCACGTGTGCACACACACACACACACACACACACACACACACACACACACACACACACACACACAAAAACATAAACACATAAACAGGGGAAAAAAACATTCTTGCCGAAATCTGCGGATGTTTTCTGATGGGTTTGTAAACACTAAACAGGAGAGGTGCACAAACATTGCAATAAACATTGCCCGTTAGAGAGAAGGATAGGAGAGGTACTGTCAGACAGACAGACAGAGATGCAGGGCTCAGACAGACAGACAGACAGGGAGAAATCAGAGAGCGAAGAAAAAATATATAATTATCAGTAAGATAATGATGTAGTATAATATGATATGAAACAACACTATGATATAATATAACGTAATGCAGTATGATATGATATAATTATATGGTATGATATGGTGATGTCACATTTCATTACATAACCGGTAGTCTTCTTGACCGTAGGGTCACCATGACTCAACAGCATCTTGCGCATACGTTAAATCCTGTTAATAATAATAATAATAATAATGTATGGAATTTATATAGCGCTGAATCTTGTAAAGCAACAAATCAAAGCGCTCAGATTACTTTTTTTTATCGATGATAATGAATAAGCACTCATATGCTTTTTGACATCTAGTCCCCGTGTGTATGCGGTTTTGTAAATTCTGTCATCTGTTCTCACCGGCACACAATGGCCTACTCTTTCGAAAAGCGGAACAGGATTTAACGTGTGCGCAAGATGTTCTGCTTTTCGTAAGAGTAGGCCATTGTGTGTCGGTGGGAACAGATGACAGAATTTACAAAACCGCATACACACGGGGACTTGATGTAAAAAAGCACATGAGTGCTTATGCCATTATCCTCGATGTAAAAGAATAAATAAATAAATAAAACAACCAGCCCTCTCCAGCTTTCTCTGTCTTCCTTCCGCCTCTCGCCCTGCTTCCTTCCCTCATTCTCTCGCCCTGCTTCCTTCCCTCATTCTCTCGCCCTGCTTCCTTCCCTCATTCTCTCGCCCTGCTTCCTTCCCTCATTCTCTCGCAGTGCTTCCTTCCCTCATTCTCTCGCAGTGTTTCCTTCCCTCATTCTCTCGCCCTGCTTCCTTCCCTCATTCTCTCGCAGTGCTTCCTTCCCTCAGCCTCAGGCCTGTCCAGTCTGCGATGTTTGTCCTCCCATCTCCTTCTCTTCTTCCTCTCTTTCTCCCTTCCTCGCACTGTGCCTTGCATGACTATCTTGACAAGCCCTTTTGATCTCGAAACATGCCCGTACCACTTCAGTTTTCGTCTCCTTACTGTGGTCAAGAAGTCTTCATAGGGCCTGATTCTGTTCTTCATTATTACTGTGTTTTAATTAAAAAATGATGGTCTTTGTAAAATGTCAGTTTGCAGTAGCATCTCATCTTTTCTCATGACTTGCACCATCTTCTCTAGGTCTGCTGTCGAGGTTCAAGGTCCAAGGCATCCAGAAGTGTTGAGATAGTCAAGGGGCACATCAGGCTGATCTTTGTGCTGATCGTGATGTTTCTGTCACTCCATACATCATTTCTCCAGCTTTCTCAGTGCTGTTACAGCCTTTGCAGTCAAGTCCTGGAGAGTTCTTCAGGCTCTGGTTTTGCTCTGACACCATTGCTCATATGATTTCTTAAGTTAAGACACTAAAGCGAGTCTTGTGTCTCTCAGGTATTTGGAGCTACGGACTGTTCTTGGCATATTGCCGTAGGATTTTCACCTTTCTTGTGACGGAGTCCACGGTGTGGGCCACTCGCCTTTTGTGCCAGGTCCTGGAACAAACTGTTGCTGTAGGACGTTTATCACAGTCACTCTGCCCCCCCCCTCCCCTGCTTCACCTGTGCTGTCTGTCTATCAGGTGTGCCGACTTCTAACGTGAGCACCACCACCACCACAAGCGGCATCAGCAGGACCACTACCACGACCAGCAGCAGCAGCAGCACCAGCAGATTCAGCAGCACCAGCAGAATCAGCACCAGCAGCAATAGCAGCACCAACGGCAGCAGATTCAGCAGCAGCAGCAGATTCAGCAGCAGCAGCAGCAGCAGCAGCAGTAGCAGCAGCAGTACCAGCGGAATCGGCAGCCGCAGAAGGAGCATCATGGGCAGAGGAGGGGGCCGGTTGACGGACGAGCAGCGGCTGTACAGAGAGCTGAGGCAGGACTATGACCCCTTCACCAGGCCGGTATTCAACGCCTCCCACGTCGTCGTCGTCACTATTGGCGTCACCCTCACCCAGATCTTTGACCTGGTCAGGGTGCCAGTCTTTCAGCATACTGCTGTCATTGTTATGATCGTAATCGTTTTGTCACTATCGCTGTCACCCTCACCCAGATCTTTGACCTGGTCAGGGTGCTAGTCTTTCAGCGTACTGCTGTCATTGTTATGATCGTAATCGTTTTGTCACTATCGCTGTCACCCTCACCCAGATCTTTGACATGGTCAGGGTGCTAGTCTTTCAGCATACTGCTGCATTATTATGATCGTAATCGTTTTGTCACTATCGCTGTCACCCTCACCCAGATCTTTGACATGGTCAGGGTGCTAGTCTTTCTGAAACCTGTTGTCGTCATCATCGTCATGTTATCACTATCGGCGTCACCCTCACCCAGATCTTTGACCTGGTCAGGGAGCTAGTATTTCTGTATATCGCTGTCATTATCATCATTATCATTATCGTCGTGTCGTCGTCACTATCGGCGTCACCCTCACCCAGATCTTTGACCTGGTCAGAGTGCTAGTCTTTCTTCATACTGCTGCCGTCATTATCATCACCACCATCATTATCACACCACCACAATCATCATCATCGCATCACATCGTATCATTATCATCATCGTACCGCCACAGCCAACGTCATCATCACCGCCACCATCACCATCATTATCACTAAGAGGATTAAATGCTCTGCTGTCTGTGTTTGTGTGTGTGTGTGTGCGTGCGTGTGTATGTGTGTGCATGCGTGTGTGCGTGTGCGCGTATGTGTGTGTAATGATATTGTCAATATTGTGTGTGTGTTGTGTACAGGATGAGAGGAATCAAGTGCTGACCACCAACGTATGGCTGGACCAGGTCAGTCAGCACACTGCTACATCATCACTCTGTCTGTCTGTCCGTCCCTCTGCTGTCTGTCTGTCTTTCTGTCTGTTTCCTCCTCTTGCAATATGTGCTAAGTTGTACGTTGCATCTGCACCTGTGTGTATGTATGTGTGTGAGTGTGTGTGTGTGGTGTGTGTGTGTGGTGTGTGTGTGTGTGTGTGTGTGTGTGTGGTGTGTGTGTGTGTGTGTGTGTGTGTGTGCGAGAGAGAGAGAGAGAGAGAGAGAGAGAGAGAGAGAGAGAGAGAAACTGTACAAATAAAAGTAATTATTAGATATCACTGTGTGATATAAAATGTACTATGTTGTCCTGTGGCGTAATTTGATCTGGTGTAGCATGTAATTATGTAATTTGTCGTCATGGGGTGTGATCGACCCAGTAACGTCATTGTTGGGGGGGGGGATATAAGCTGAGGTTTGAATGTGGACATCGACTGTATGATGTTACTTTGTTGTGTGGCGTTGTTTTGTGTGTGATGCGGTGTAATCTGGGGCGATGTGATATATGGTGGTGCAATATGATGTGGTGTTGTGTTGTGTGGTGTGATGTGATGTGATGTAAAGTGATAGGATATGGCATACAGGGATGGAGGGATAAAAAGCTGCAGTGGAGACCAGAGGATTGCAATGAGCTGACTATGCTGAGTATTCTCTGTTGATAGGACAGCATGGGCTGATGTGGTGTGAGTGATGTGGTGTACTGTGTTGTACAGGAATGGAGGGACGAAAAGCTACAGTGGCGGCCAGAGGACTTCATGTAGACATGACAGCATGGCTGATGTGGTGTGAGTGATGTGGTGTACTGTGTTGTACAGGAATGGAGGGACGAAAAGCTACAGTGGCGGCCAGAGGACTACAACGGACTGACAGTGCTGAGGATTCCCTGTAAACACATCTGGAAACCCGACATCGTGCTCTACAACAGGTCAGCTCTCCTCTCCTGTCCTGCAATTGCCCTTCATGGGATGATTAAAGTTTTTTTTACTTGACTTGACTTGTCCTGTCCTGTTCGCTCATGTCCTACTGCCTGTGTATTGAATATCCATGTGAAACAGGAGGGGAGAAGAATTGAAAGAGAGGGAAATGATGGGGTTAGATTTGACTTGGCTGACAACACCATCCCTAAGTCCTTGTGGAGGCTAGGGCGCAGTGCACTGGTTTGTTAGGGCCGGTGTCTTGGGCAAGTTTAACCTAGTGGATTGATGCTCTAGAGGTAACGCACCTGCCTAAAAATCGGGAAGTGCAGGTTTGATCCCCAATTGAGCCCGAACTTCCCCCATCAGACTTTGGGTAGTGGCTGGGTGCTAGTCTTTGGGATGAAACAATAAACCTAGGTCCTGTGTGCACCATGCACGCAGCGCACGTAAAAGGACCCACGGTGTTAAGAAAGTTATCCCAGGTAAAATTCTGTAGAAAAAAGCCACTCTCATTTTGAAAGAAATCCGCATGCAGACAGGAAAATAAATAGAAAAAAGATGGATGGTGCTGCTATTGTGGCTACGCACTATCCCCACGGAGAGCAGAGCAAATTTTACGCAAAAAAATCTGCCGTAACTGAAAGGGGTCTACAATACAGCCTGTGCCTCTCCATTTCAGGCAGCAAGTTTCCTGTTTGGGTCTGGTCCTGTCTTTCTTGTCAACCATGTCAACGGACATAGCGGCCTTGTCTTGTATGAAAAGTGGATGAAGTTGTAACGTGTTTCAAAGATGTGTTTCAAAGATGTTCTGCTTGCGTTAGCACACAGGACCTGGGTTTATAATCTCATGCAAAGGACTTGCAGGAAATGGAGTCAGCAGCAAAAATGTCAACTCCTGGGGAAATTCTCCTGGAATGAGCTCCTGAATGGAGGCTGGAATCCGAGCCATTGACTACATTCACATCATGAATACCATGCTACGTTCCCGTAGTGGGAATGGGGATGGGAGGGGGTGTTAAGGCCTCACCGTTTTGTCGGAGAGGGAGTGCTGTGGTTTTTTGTTTCGTGTTTTGGGTTGTTGGTTGGGCGGGGGAGGGGGGTGTTTTTTGTTGTTGTGTTTTGGGGGGGTTGCAGGTCAAACAAGCACTTACTGACATTATAGCGGAGGAGGGGGGGGGGGGAGTCCTAGAGGTGATGCGCTTGTCTACAAAACGTGTGAAGTCGCAGGTTCGATCCCCCGTTTGAGCCAAAATTTTTTCCCCATCCACTTCCTTTGAGTGGTGGTCTGAGTGCTTGTCTTTCGGATAAGACGAATGGCTGAGGTACAACATATGTTTAGGGCACGTAAATGAACCTACGACAACAGAAGAGTTATCCCTGGCAAAATTTGGTTTAAAGAAAACTATTTAGGGCACGGAAAAGAACCTACGACAACAGAAGAGTTATCCCTGGCAAAACTCTGTGGAATAAGAACAAAAAAACTCTCACAGGGCGATAAATACACATGCAGACAGGAATAAAACAAATAATGGATGGCGCTGCTGTTGTGGCGACACGTTCATCCTGGGGATGTTATGTGATATATTATGACAGTGTGGAGGACTGCACAGATGAGTACATGCAGGCCCTATCCATGGTGGTGTTGTATAATAATAATAATGATAATGATAATAATATTGTATGGAATTTATATAGTATAGTTGGTGTTGTTATGGATGATGCTGATGTTGTTACATGACACATTACAGTCTGGAGGACTACACAGACGGCTACATGCAGGCCCTAGCCATGTTGTTGTTGTGTTGTTGTTGTTGTTGATGATGATGATGATGATGATGATGATGATGATGATGATGATGATACACAACACATTACAGTGTGGAGGACTACACAGACGGCTACATGCAGGCCTTAGCCATGGTGTTGTTGTTGTTGTTGCTGTTGATGATGATGATGATGATGATGATGATGATGGTGATGATGATGATGATGATGATGATGATACACAACACATTACAGTGTGGAGGACTACACAGACGGCTACATGCAGGCCCTAGCTATGGTGCACTACACAGGGGACGTCTTCTGGCCACCCATCGTCAAGTTCCAGTCCACCTGTCAGATCGACATCACTTACTTCCCCTTTGATGACCAGCTCTGCTCCATGAAGCTAGGCTCCTGGGCCTATGACGGCCTGCAGGTATGTGCATCATAATGTCACGTCATTTCTCGCTTTAATACATCAATCGGAGTCCTGTGACGCCTGCAGGTATGTGCGCCATAATGTGACGTCATTTCTCTCTTCTTTGTTTGACGTCATTGGGGTTCCTGAAATTTATGACGTCTTGCAGGTATGTGCGCCATAATGTGACGTCATTTCTCTCTCTCTCTCTCTCTCTCTCTCTCTCTCCTTTTTTTTTTTTTTGACGTCAATAGGGTTCCTAAAATTATGACGTCTTGCAGGTATGTGCGTCATAATGTGACGTCATTTCTCGCTTTAATACATCAATCGGGTTACTGGGTTACTGGGTATGTGACGCCTGCATGTACGTGCATCATAATGTGACGTCATTTCTCGCTTTAATACATCAATCATACGTAGGCTCTCAAAACATGGATCTTTGTCTTGAGGCTTATCTTACTGTTGGTAAAAATGCATTTCATGTTGTTAAAAGTTGCCTTAGATTGACCGATTCTCTTCTTGATTTCTGTGTCACACTTGCCGTCTGGGGTGATAGTACAACCAAGGTATTTAAAGGTGTTTACTTGTCTGATTCTCTCTCCTTTACAGGCTATGTTGCATTGTGGTATAACAGCTTTTTTCGAGATCACCATGCATTCTGTCTTCTTTGCATTGAGCTGTAATTTTTTTCTTTTCGCTTTCGTCTGTTACTGTTGTTAAAATCTTTTGCAGTTTTTCTTCAGAGTCGGCGATAAGGACTGTGTCATCTGCATATCTCAGGTTGTTGATGTTGTGGCCACCTACACTAATTCCCTCATGATTCTCAATATTTCGTAGAATTATTTCACTATATACATTAAATAAATCAGGCGAGAACACGCAGCCCTGCCTCACACCCCTGCAGATTGGTCTATATTGACTGATGTTATTGTCGACCCTAATGGCTGCCTCCTGTTCCCAATATATGTTTCTGAGGACTCGAAGATCTTTCCCGTCGATGTATAGCCCTGCCAGAATATCAAACAAGTCGGTAGTGTCGTACTTTGTCGAACGCTTTTGAGTAGTCAATGAAGCAGAGGTACAGGTCTTTCTGGACCTCGATGGATCTTTCCATGAGAGTTTTCAATGCGAAGATTGCATTTCTGGTGCCTTTGTCTGCCATGAATCCAAATTGCGTTTCTGATATTTCTGGGAGTATTTTATTTCTCATTCTCTTCATGAGTATTCGTAAAAGAACTTTGGTGAGGTGACTCATCAGGCTGATTGTACGATGTTGGTCACATTCAGCTGTACCCAGTTTCTTAGGGATCGCAATGTAGATGGACTTCTTCATATCTGTCGGAATGTCTCCTGTGTCATATATATTGTTTAGTAGTTTTGTGACCGCCTTAATTCCCACTTCATCCAGGGCTGTTATCAATTCAGATGGGATATCATCAGGTCCTGGCGCCTTACCACTTTTCATCTTGCTGAGTGCATGTCTCACTTCGTCTTCCATGATTATGTGGCCATCTTCGTTGCTAATATGAGGAGGTGGACCTCTGTCGTCGTGGTATAACTCTTCGATGTATTCTGACCACCTGTTAAGAATATCTTCTTTTTCCATGAGTATATCTCCATCTCTCGACTTTATACAACCTGTTTTTGCATATGATTTCTTCCCTGTCACATCTTTTATTTTTTCATGCATAAGTTTTCCATCAAAATTTGCATTCATTTCAATTTCCTTGCACTGCATATTGATCCATTCTTCCTTGGCTTCATTACACTTTTTCTTAACCAGTTTGTCGAGTTCTTTATACTTCTTTTCATCTACTTTTGCCTTTCTCCTGTTTTCCATTAGGTTTAAAATCTCGGAGCTCATCCACTTCTTATGTTCCTTTCTATTTATGACTGGTATATATTCTTTTGCTGCCTCGCTGATGCTATCTTTCATCATCTGCCATTTTTCCTCTGTAGTGGTGAGTTGATCTAGGCCATCGAATTTGTTTCCAACTTTGATCTTGTATTTTTCTTTGATTTCTTCGTCAGTTTGTAGCATGTTCATTTGCAGTTTTGGTGTTCTTTTTGCTTTTGACATCTTTTTCAATTTTAGTCGCATTGTCCCGATAACTGGGACATGATCACTTCCACAGTCTGCACCTGGCATGGACTTACAAGATGTTATAGAGTTACGGAAGCGTTCTTGAATCAGGATGTAATCTATTTGATTCCTGGTTCTGTCGCCAGGGCTTTTCCAGGTCCAGCATCTTCTTGGATGGTTTTCAAACCATGTGTTCATAACAGCCAGCTTTTGTTCCTTGCACCATTCCGTGAGCCGCTCCCCTCTTTCATTTCTCACTCCTATTCCAAATGGGCCAACTGTGGTTTCATCTTTCCCTTTTCCCACCTTTGAATTGAGGTCACCCATTATTATTCTGATATCTTGAGACTTCAGTTGCTTCATTGCCTTTTCGATATTTTCATAAAACTCCTCAATTTCTGCGTCATCTTTATCAGCTGTTGGTGCATATACTTGTACTATTCCAATGTCGAAAGGTGTGCCCTTAAGTTTTACTATCAGGACTCTGTCATTTACAGTCCAGAAACCTTTGATGGTCTTTGAGGTTTCTTGATCTAGAATCATGCCAACTCCTTTCTGGTGTTGATCTCCTCCTGAGTAAAGAATGGTGTAGTTGTCGGATGTTATGCAGCCTGCTCCTTTCCATCTCACTTCTGAAAGTCCTAGTATATTGAGGTTCATTCTTTCCATTTCTTGTTTGAGATTTTCCAATTTTCCTTTTTGTAGCATAGTCCGTACGTTCCATGTACCCATTCTGAGAGGTTTTTTGATGCGGACAGTCGCTGGATGACGATCGAGGGTTACCTGTCGCACATAATCCACCCTACCGAGCGAGGAACTTCCAGATAAACTGGAAGCCCCTTTCACGCTGTTATCTGTATTCTGTTTCTTTCTGATTACCATGACATTCTTTGCAGAAGTATACCTATAGTAGGCTGCAATTACTTTCTATAGGAGCAGTGCTCGTACTGAGCGGATTGTCTTAGCCATTGTACTCATATAGTATCATCTGCCTAACACATTGAAGTGCTGACCAGTTCCCAAAAACTATTCGGCTGCTCAACACATCATCCGTCACCTGCCTTCCATGACTTCACGTAACCCTGATTGGGAGGCTAAGTGGGTACCCGATCTTGCCCAAGGATCTCCCACAGGCTAGCGGAGGGAAGGAGGCACCTTACTTCTCCTGTTGGTGAAATAAGAGCCTACGTATGGTCCATTCTTCTGTACGGATGTGAGTGCTGGACCCTAGCCAAAGACACAGAACAGCGACTAGAAGCAGTGGAAATGTGGTTCGTCCGGAGAATCATGAAAATCTCATGGACAAAAAGAAAAACTAATGCAGAAGTAATGGAAATGGCTGGGTACAAGAGATCCCTTCTCAACACCATCAGAGAAAGACAGCTCAAATTTTTCGGCCATATAATCAGGGCTGACGGACTAGAGAAACTGTTATGGAGTGGCAAAATCTGTGGAAACAAGAGCAGAGGAAGACAACGCACAAAATTCACAGACAGCTTAAACAAATTCGCAACGAATAAAGAGGGCACTAACAATGAGCTCATGAGAGGGACCGAGAACAGGGAAGAATGGAGAGCCATGATCGTCGATGTCTGCAGGACTAGACCGGACACTTGAAGAAGAAGAATACATCAATCGGATTCCTGTGTCTGTGACGCCTGCAGTTATGTGCGCCATAATGTGACGTCATTTCTCTCTTCTTTTTTTGACGTCAATAGGGTTCCTGAAATTATGACGTCTTGCAGGTATGTGCGTCATAATGTGATGTTATTTTTCTTTTTGATGACGTCAGTAGGGCTCCTAGGCCTATGACGGCCTGCAGATGGGTACGTCTTAATTTGACTTCAGTATTTCTGTTTTTTTATGTCACTTATCATTCTGGACCTATGACGTCTGCATGTGGGTACGTCATTGTATGACGTTTGTTACTTGAATTGTTCTGGGCTAACAGAGATTCAGAGTCAGGGATCCTATGTCTGTGACAGACTGCAGATGGGTTACATCACAGCGCGATGTCATTTCTTTGTTCATGTAATCTATCAGTGGGTACGTCGTATTGATGTCGCTTACCAGCCCTTGTTGGGCCCCTTGGTCTGTGATATGTCATAATGTAACGTTACATACTGCCTTTTTTCCATGATGTCCTAAGATACAGCTGTTGTTGCTACTACTACTATTGCAGCTTTTGTAACTGCTGCTGCTGCTGCAGCTGCAGCTGATGATGAAGATGATGATGATGATGTAACTTCTAGCACTGATGATGATGATGATGATGATGATGATGATGATGATGATGATGATGATGATGGTGGTGGTGGTGGCGGTGGTGGTGGTGGTGGTGGTGATGGTGGTGGTGGTGGTGGTGGTGGTGCTGGTGGTGGTGGTGATGGTAGTGGCGGTGGTGCTACCAATGATAATGTCCATGATGCTGACGACGACTACAAACACTGACCGACGACGACGATGACACGAACCCTACAACACAGAAAAAGGTGACAGACAAAGGTTTGGCTGACTCCCCCCTTCCCCCCCCCCACCTGTCAGGTGGACGTGATCAACCGGTCCCGGGGCGTGGACCTGAGCAACTACGTGTCTAACGGCGAGTGGCAGCTGCTGGAGGTGGTGGCAGTGCGGAACACGGTGTACTACAGCTGCTGCCCCCAGCCCTTCCCTGACGTCACCGTCCTCCTCTACCTCCGCCGCCGCACCCTGTACTACACCTACAACGTCATCATCCCTTGCGTCATGCTCTCCACCCTCACCCTCCTCGTCTTCTGGATGAGCCCCGAGAGTGGCGAGAAGGTTAGGGGTGTAGGGGTGTAGGGGTGGGAGGGGTGGAGTGAGAGAGGAGGGGGGGTGTGTGGTGGTGGTTGTGGTGGTGGTGGTGAGTGAGAGAAACTGAAGGAATGTGTGTGTGTGTGTGTGTGTGTGTGTGTTGTGTGTTGTGTGTGTGTGTGTGTGTGTGTGTGTGTGTGGTGTGTGTGTGTGTGTGTGCGTGTTGATGTGTGTGTGTTCATGACATTAAAATAAAACTTCAAGGTCTGACCAGCACACTGAATCTGTGCCTAAATCGAAGAGTGCAAAATCATTTTTTGGATCTTGGTTTTTTTCTCTGTTTAATGTGACAGTGAGCATGTTTCAGGGGATGTTGTCCCTGTTTCATGTAACGGTGGCAATGTTTCGCGTGACAGTGAGCATGTTTCGTACTGTTGTCGTTTCATGTACGGTAACCTATTTGGTGACGCTGACATGTTTCAGGTGACGTTGTTGTCCCTGTTTCATGTAACGGTAACACTATTTCTGGTGACGCTGAGCATGTTTCAGGTGACGTTGTTGTCCCTGTTTCATGTAACGGTGACACTATTTCTGGTGACGCTGAGCATGTTTCAGGTGACGTTGTTGTCCCTGTTTCATGTAACGGTGACACTATTTCTGGTGACGCTGAGCATGTTTCAGGTGACCTGCTGATGGGCTCCTGTTTCCATATCTGGCTGACAGTGCTGTTGGCCTTCTCTGTCTTCATGCTACTGATAGCGGAGAACATGCCCGCCACCTCCAGTAATGTGCCCCTCATAGGTCAGTGTTGGTGCTGCTGCTGTTGTTGCTGCTGCTGTGGTGGTGGTGGTGGTGGTGGTGGTGGTGGTGGTGGTGGTGGTGGTGTGGCTACCCACTCTCTCCAGTAATGCGTCATTAATAGGTCAGTCAGTAAGCGTTCTTGTCGTTGTTAGTGTTGTTGTCATTGTTGTTGCCGCTGCCGTTGTTGGTGCTGATGGCAGAAAACTCACCGGCTATTTCTAGTAACGTGCCGTTAACAGCTTTGAGGTGTTACCAGTGGTGGTGGTAGTGGTGGTGGTTCTTCTGCTACTATTGCTGCTACAGGCGGGAGGATGGGGGGATCGTAGTCTTGTGTGTGTGTGTGTGTGTGCTTTTACAATTGCAGTTTGTTTTTGCTTTGATTTGGTTGCTGTAAATGAACGTACAGTTGTTGACCTCCGTCACCGATGTCCAGATAATCTAAGGGTGAGAGTGAACTGAGCTGTGCTGTCCGTTTTCAGGGCAGTTTTCTTCTGGGGGTGGTTTCTTTTCAATCCTCGGCTAGAGCTCCGAGGTTCACTAATGGTGAGATTTTGCGAATGCGACCGTTTTTGCCCACCATGAAGGTAGCTGCATTCCGACTATGGGGAATCTTCAGGAGCTACCTTCAGCTCTGACTCCACCTCACGCATGTCCTCTGGGTGAGACTGTAAATCCAGGCCTTGTGAGCGTTTGTGCACATCAAGTCTTGCGCACAGGTTAAAAAGCCGTCCCTCTTTGGTAAACTAGTAGGTCAGCTATAGCCAGTAATGTGAATAAAGTGAACGTATCCAGTATGGAACCTGCCGCATGGGGCGATGGGCTTTGCCAGGGTGGGGTTTGTGGGTTTGTGGGTTTGTTTTTTTGGTTAAATTTTTCTTTCTCGGCTAAAGGTCCGAGGTTCACCAATGGTGAGATTTTGACTATGCAACTGTTTCTGTTCCAATTTCAGGGATGATATCTAAACATGACACCAGTGTGTATTCGCGCTTGCGTGTGTGTGGGGGGGGGGGGGAGGGGGGGAATAGGGTAGGCAATGGCCAACTCTTCCGAAAGGCGGAACGGGTTTTAACGTGTGAGAAAGAAGTTATGCGTGCGTTCGCACAAGGGGTCTCTGTTTATACCCTCATGCGAAGGACTTTTGGGAAAGTAGAGTCGGTACTGGTGTTAACTCCAGAGGGAAAATCCCCTTGAACGGATGCTACACGGTGGCTCGAATCTGGGCCGTCAGATCATGAATGCGACTCTGCCACTATGCTATCCCGCCCCGCCTCCCTCTCTGCCAGATTGAACTTGCCAAAGACACATACACTCTGCCTGAAGAGTTCAATAGAGTGTCCAACGACTCCTCGGGGAGTGAAAGGAGCCGTTAAAATAATTTAGGAATGAACCTGTTTGGTCACGTTACGACCAGCCCTCAGGTGACTGCCTGCCTGAACAAACCCAGCAGTCTAATGTTGCAGGCATCTACCTCACCAGTGTCATGGCCTTGACCTCCATCTCCGTGACCTTGGCCGTGGTGGTATCCAACATCAGCAACAGAGGTCGCAAGGACAAGGTCATGCCCGCCTTCCTCGTCTGCATCATCCGGGCACTGGCCAGAATCACCTGCTTCCGCCTGCATCACGTCAGCAGCCACGTCACTTCCCCCAGGAGAGGGTACCAGACGGCGGCAGGCCCTGGCTTCAGGAGACCCCACGTGCTGTACAGAGGGGTGCAGAACCACGTGTCCAACGACTCGGGCTGCGGCCTGGTGGACGTGGACGCCGGCGCCGAGTTCTGCTGCCCGAAGACCTCCTCCTCACAGCAGAACAACTCCTCAGCGGGAGGGGAGTTCCGGGCAGGGGGCAGAGAGGATCTAGGCCACAGGGAGGTGGGGTCCGCCCCTGAAGGACTGAGGTCAGGGGGCAAGAGCTGCTCCCAGGACCTGGTCTTCAGGCTCAGGCAGCTCCTGCTGCGGGAAGAGGAGCGGGAGAAGGGAGAGAACTTGTGCCGGCAGTGGCAGGAGGCGGCCGAGGTGATTGACAGGTGTCTGTTTATTCTCTTTGTCCTGGCCACGCTGGCCGCCACCCTCACCTCCCTCCTCTTCCTCCCCCTCACCAAGCATCACCTGCAGGCTGACATCGACATCTTCAAGTCCTGAAGATGTCCAGCAGGGCATCACTAAAGACACAGGACAGAGTTGGGTAAAGACCAACGGACAGATTATCATCACTTTGCTGACAGATCAGACAGAGCTTTATGGACAGTGGCATCTGTAGAGGCAGGCATATTGTCTCCCTTCAGTTGATCTTCATCATGCTGGGCTGTGGGTTTTTTACAGCCCCTCTCTATCGTGGGTTGTTTTCTTAATGTCAACAGAAGTTGAAGGCTGTCATGTTTTTGATATTGTCTTCCTGTTCCTTCTTGTCTCTGCCCTGTTTTCTAAATGACAGGTTTTGCTGTTAGCTGAACTTGTGTGTGACCATGCCATCCAGCTTGTATTTCTTCTGTCTGCTCTTCCTTCTGCTTTCCAAAAGACAGTCTCTCCAATTTCAGACCATCTTGTATTGCGCTTCACTCATTAAACCTTTTGTTACACAGCATTGCACTGATTTGTATTGATTTGAAAAACATTGTATTTGATATTGTATTGCACTGCACTCAACGAACTTCTGTTGTATATAAAGCATTGCTATGAATTGTGTTAATCTGGATTACACTGACTTAGATTATATTGCACTGATATGAGTAAGATTTTGTTGTGTAACGCTGCACTGAATTTTGTTGTTCTCCACTGACTGCGTTGAATCCTCTTACATTTCGTTGCATTGCTTTACTTTGACTTTGTTGACTACCAGTGCGTTGCATCATACTGTTTTGCACTGTACTGATTGATACCATATTTTCAGTGCATTGAACTTAGTTGTATTGTATTGCACTGTTTTGTCTTTCATCACCTTGCACTGCATTTCTTCATCGTCGTCGTCGTCGAACGCTCAGACAGCAACTATTGTTATCTATCATAATAGCGAAAAATGTGTTGTGCGGCCGTTAAGCGCCTGACAAGTCAGGCCCAGCGCATCCCACTTTTGCATGGGAAGAGAATTGTTATATTAAGTCTTGGGGGGTGGGGGGGGGGGGGGAGCACGATAATGGACCAAGAAGGTAGAAAATAGACAAGAATGAGGTAACAGCCAAAAAGAGAACAAGGCAGAAAGAAAGGGAAGAATAGAAAAGAGGAAATTCCTAGCACAGAATTTCCAGAAGGTGGGGATGCTATTTATACTACAAGCCCCTGTCATCCTTACGGGGGAGCACTGCATTATTAATATATGACATTGTACCACACTGTATTGAATTGTACTGTGCTGTTTTGCATAATTCTGAAGTGTTACAGCATAGAATTGTGTTAATTTTACATAGCAGCGAAGAGTAATGTATCATATTAAGAATAATAATAATAATAACAACAATATATGGAATTTATATAGCGCTGAATCTTGTAAAACAAACAAATCGAAGCGCTTGCACTCAAAAAGACAACGTAACGCACTGTATTGTACCGAAACCATACTTAAGCCTATAAACCACCTGTATAAAAGAACAGTCAAACTGATCAGATTAGATACTTATGCAGAGATTGACTACTGAGTGTGGGGTTTTTTTCACTCACAATCTATATCTTCATCAGTGTCTATGTATGTACAATATGATTAATGGAAAAGCCCCACAGATAATCGTACACAGTCTAAATTTTTCAAACCCAGACATATACATAAACTGTCCTTACCCATGCCCCGTATTAGTCACTATAAGGCAAAGGTGGATCGGTGGTCTAGAGGTAACGCGCCTGTCTAGAAAGCGAAAAGTCCGGGTTCGTATCCCGTCTGGGCCCGAAACTTTTCCCCCATCCATTAGACCATGAGTGGTGGTTCTGGGCGCTAGTCTTTCGATGAGACGAAAACCGAGGTCCGTGTTAGTTACATGAAAATTATGCAGCACAAAAAAGAACCACGGCAACAATAGCGTGATTGTAACCATGGCAAATTCTTAAAGACAAAAGCCACTTGATACGAACCAATTACAGTATACAGACAAAAAAAAAAAAAAAAAAAAATAAATGATGTGGTGGGTGCTCTTGTGCGACGATGCTTCCCGGAGATGAAGTCATCGAATTTCCGCAAGAAATCTCGTGACTTAAAGTGGTATAAATAAATAAATAAGCCTTGCGTACTCAGGAGGAACATTCAGGAGTTACTTCCCTTCTTAAAAAGTAGTGCCTTCAGAACAACAGTTTAAAAACTACTGAACAAATATTGAATGGAAAAATGGCAAGACCACTTCTTTCTACTCAGTTTTTTCTTTATTTATTTTTTCTTTTGCTTTGAGGATAATGGAATAAGCACTACGTGTTTTTTACATCCAGTCCCCGTGTATATGCAGTTTTGTAAATTTTGTCATCAGTTCACACCCGTACACAATGGCCTACTCTTCCAAAAAGCGGAACAGGTTTTAACGTGTGTGCAAGAAGTTCTGCGTGCGTTCGCACACGGGATCTCGGTTTATAGTCTCATCGGACTTTTTTTTTTTTTTTGGGGGGGGGGGGGGGGGGGGGGGGAGAGTGGAGTCGGCACTGATGTTAACTCCGAGGAAAAATCTTGAACGAGATTCGAACCCGGGTCAGCAGATCATGAGCTCTAACCACCAGGCTGTCCCGTAATGAATCTATACTGTTTTTTTTTATTGCAGGGTCTTCTTATCTCCCTGAGTTGTTTAGTTTTCGTCACTACTTGTCTCTCCAAGTTGATAGTGTGTTTGAATGTTTTGCTTTTTTGTTTTTGTTTCGTTCCTTGGCTAGAGCTTGGAGGTCCGCGAATGGTGAGATTTCGCAACGTTTACCAGGAATGTAGCCTGGTTCCCATTCCAGGGATGGTGTCTAAACACGACGCCCGTGTGCCTGCGGTTTGGGGATTGTGTGTTGTTGTTGTTGTTGTTTGGTTGTTTGGGGGGGGGGGGTTGTTGTGGTGGTGGTGGTGGTGGTGGTGGTTTTTTTGGGGGGTTGGTTGGTTTTATTATTACTTTTGTCATCCTTTTCGACCAGCATGTAATTACCTACCCTTCTAAAAGACGGAACGGGTTTTAACATGCGCGCAAGATGGTCTGGGTACGGTTGCAGACGGGACCTCGGTTTATTGACTCGTCCAGTGGACTTTCGGGGGAGTGGAGTCGGCACTAATGTTAACTCCAGGGGGAAAATCCCCACGAACGGGTGCCTCGGTGGTGGCTCGAACCTGCGCTGTCATATCACGAGCTCAACGCTCTGACCACTTGGGAATACCTCCCCCCTCCACACACACACACACACACACACACACACACACACACTCCCGTCGTTATGTTTTTCTTTAAAAATCGAGATTTTGATGTTTAATGTAATTTTGATGTTTGTTCCATTTTCTTCTTTTAAATTTCTGCATATATCAACACATTTCTCTTTTCTTTTTTTTTGGCATGGATTTTTTTCATAAGTTGGTATTTTCTTGATTTTTTCTTTTGTAGTGTGGGCAAGACAGGATGTATGAGCTAAATCTTTCACCCTCAATAAAGATCATTCTGACTGGATGCTACTTTACATCAAGCCCACCCACCCCCACCCCCTCCCACACACACGCACGCACACACGCACGCACGCGCGCGCGCGCGCGCACACACACACACACACACACACACACACACACTCACACACACACACTCACACACACAAACGCACGCAAACGCGCGCGCACACACACACACACACACACACACACACACATTTTTGTTGTGTATCAAATAAGTCTACATGACTTAAATGGCAATAAAATATTCTGAATCTGAATCTGAATCTGAATCACACCACACACACACACACACACACACACACACACACACACACACACACACACACACACACACACACACACTATCCTCGATATAAAAGAATTAAATAAAATAAATCACACAAAACACACACAAAGATATAAAGGAAGGGTGGGGCTAGCGAAACACGGGCTCAGGTTTCAGTGACACAAACACCTCACCTTCCCTACCCCCAGCCCCCTTTCAAGTCAGCGGTCTCCACATTTCAATGGCAGCCAGCCATTCATCCAGCTCAAAGACGCAGCAGTTGGCAAGGGCGCAAGGCCCTTTGCTATACACAACGGCCACAGCGGCTGTCTGGGAGGAGCAGAAGGCATGCGGGTATTGCAATAGCACTTCCTGGTGCAAGTTAATCGAGCCTGGGTTGGTCTGCCGCACTGGGGCACAGGCAGTACAGTGTGCTGGTAGTGATCTCCAGGCCTGTCTTCAGCTGTCCTCTGGTCCTCTGTCACCACAGGATTTCTTATAAGGTAGTGTGTGTGTGTGTGTGTGGTGTGTGTGTGTGTGTGTGTGTGTGTGTGTGTGTGTGTGTGTGTGTGTGTTTCTGTTGTTTGTCAAGTCAAGTCAAAATTTTATTTCAAGATGGTACATTGAATAAGCAATGCATTTGCTTTTTTCATCAAGGCATCTATCTAAGAACAAATTTCTTAATGATTATACTAAGACACTACATTTGTTTGTGTGTGTGTGTGTTCTGTTGTTTGTGTGTGTGCTTCTGTTGTGGTGTGGTGTGGGTGGTGTGGGAAGGACAGAGGGGAATGTGGTGTAGTGGGTGTGGTGTGGTGTGATAAGGACAGAGGGTGGTTTGGTTTGGTTGTTGTGGTAAGATCAGAGTGTGGGTGGTGTGGGTAAGGACAGAGGGTGGTGTGGTGTGGTGTGGTAAGGTCAGAGTGGTGGGTGTGGGTAAGGACACGAGGGTGGTGTGCTGTGGTGTGGTAAGGACAGAGGGTGGTGTGGTGTGGTGTGGTAAGGACAGAGGGTGGTGTGGTGTGGTGTGGTAAGATCAGAGTGTGGTGTGTGTGGTAAGGACAGAGGGTGGTTGTGGTGTGTAAGGACAGAGGGTGGTGTGTGTGGTAAGGACAGAGGGTGGTGTGGTTGTGTAAGGACAGAGGGTGTGTTGTGGTGTGGTGTGGTGTGGTAAGGACAGAGGGTGGTGTGGTGTGTGGTGTGGTGTGGTAAGGACAGAGGGTGGTGTGGTGTGGTAAGGACAGAGGGTGGTGTGGTGTGGTGTGGTAAGGACAGGGGTGGTTTGGTGTGGTGTGGTAAGATCAGAGTGTGGTGTGGTGTGGTAAGATCAGAGTGTGGTGTGGTGTGGTAAGGACAGAGGGTGTGGTTTGGTGTGGTGTGGTAAGGACAGAGGGTAGTGCATGTGGTGTGAAAAGTGTAGTGGGTGTGGTAAGGTATGGACATAGGGTGGTGTGTTTTTTATTTTTATTTTTAGTTTATTCTTTTATATCGAGGATAATAGTATAAGCACTTATGTGCATTTTTTACATCCAGTCCCCGTGTGTATGCGATTTTGTGAATTCTGTTCCCACCGACACACAATGGCCTACTCTTACGAAAAGCGGAACAGGAATTAATGTGTGCGCAAGATGTTCTGCGTGCGTTCGCACACGGGACCTAGGTTTATAGTCTTATCCGAAGGACTTTTGGGGAGAGTGGAGTCTGCACGGATATTAACTCTAGGGGAAAATATCCCCCTTGAACGGGAATCGAACCCGGGTCGTCAGATTGCGAGCGCAATGTTCTAACCACTAGGCTATCCCGTCCCGATGTGTGTGGTGTGGTGTGGAAAGTACAGAGGGTAGTGGGTGTGGTGTGAAGTGGTAAGGACATAGGGTAGTGTGCGTGATGTGGTGTTGTGTGGTGTGGTATGGTAAAGACAGAGATAGTGTGTGTGGTGTGGTGCGGTGTGGTAAGAGGGTAGTGTGTGTGGTGAGGTGTGGTGTGGTAAGGACAGGAGGTAGTGTGTGTGGTGAGGTTAGGTGTGGTGTGGTAAGGACAGAGGGTATTTGCTGTGGTGTGGTGTGATGTGTTGAGGTAATGGCAGAGGGTAATGTGTATGGTGTGCTGTTTACCTTGTACATATAGGTGTCTATATTGTTGATGTGGATGCTTACATTACATTGTACATGTGAATGTCTACACAATATAATTAATAATGTGGAAGTTTTCAATACATTGTACTAGAGAATGTGTACATATTATAATTATGCGGATGTTTACATTACATTGTGCAAGTGAATGTCTGTATTGTTTATGTGATTGTGGCGCTGAACTCTGTGCAGTACACAATTCCACAGTTTAAAAGAGATAGAGAGAAACCAAAAGGAGCCAAGAGTCCAGACTCCACTCCACACCTGCAAGTACTTTACCAGCTCGGTGACTGAGAGCTGGAGGCAGAGAGAGCCATGAGCTCTGCAGGATGCCGCCAGCACCCCGGGGAAAAGCTGCGCTTCATGTGCTTGAAGTGCACTCTGCCCGTCTGCCGGGACTGCAAGATGACCCATCACGAAGGTCACCCCACCACCGACCTCGACCTGGTGGCCTCTGACCTCCGGCAGCGCCTCCTGCAGGAGAAAGAGAAGGTGGAGTCCTGCCAGAGGGCGGTCAGTGGGCTGCAGGGTCAGGTGTGGTCAGCGCTGGAGACGCTGGACGGCAGCGCGCAGCAGATGAAGGCGGCGGTGAAGAAGAAGGTGGAGGCGGTGGTGGAGTGGGCCAAGATCTCTGGGCGGCAGAGGGAGAAGGAGACCCAGGAGCTGCAGCGGCAGTGCCAGAGGAAGATGGAGGCCTTGCTGGACTGCCTGGAGCACCAGGCCCTCTACCTGCAGCAGCTGACCTCAGCCATGACGGACGCCCTGGAGGAGGGGGCCCCCGCTGAGCGGGTGGCCACCGTGTTGCGCGACTACCAAGACCAGCACAAGCAACGCTTACCCGCGCCCCTGGAGCTCTCCAAGACCCTGGCGGACCATTCCTTCATCCTCCGCCACTCGGCCTCCTTCCCTGATCTCTGCCAGGCCGCCGTGGAGCGCTACATGGGCTGCCCTCTGGCCGCCCGGGTGGTGAAGGGCCTGCCTTCCCCGTTCCGCTGGAGCTTCTCCAGCCGAGTTCAGCGCAGTGAGGGCGGCCCTGACAGAGTGGTGACGGACCTGATGCCCCTGAAGGACGGCACTCTCTGCGTCATCCACCAGCAAGCCACGTCCTCTGGTGCCGCCGCGTCTCGCCTGGTGGTCTACTCTCCAGACGGTGTCAAACGCCGGGAGCAGGTGCTGGGGGTGGGGGAGGTGAAGATGCTGGAGCCCGCCCACTCTCAGCTGGCCCTCTTCTCTGTGAGCTCAGAGACGTGGCAGCGAGGAGCGGACGCCGGCCCCTGCAGCCCCGAGGATCCTGAGGGCAAAGTGCCGGCTGTGGTCTTCCTGAAGAAGGATGGGTCGGTCACCCGCGTGTGTGAGGTCACCTGCCCCTTCCTGGGACACTCCCGAACCTCCTCGGTCTTGGCGGATCTGGAAGGGGCTGTCAAGGTCGAGGCCAGCGCAGGCGGCTATTACCTGGCTGTGCTGACATCGCGTCAACACGTCGCCGTGTACCAGCGCCACACCAACCTCCCCTTCTCCACCTTCGATGTGACGTCACAGCTGAAGCAGGCGGAGTTACGGGACGTGTGTTTCGGGCAGATCCAGCAGAGGGAGCTTCTGCTGATGGCGGAAGGCTTCTACGGCGTCATCCTGCTGGTCGATCACATCCAGGGCTGCGTCCTCACCGCCTTCCTCCCCTCACCCCTTCCCCGCCCCACCTGTGTAAGGGCCGACGACCAGGGCCAGCTGTGGGTGGGGGATGAGGAAGGGGAGGTGGTGGGGGGTGTCCTGCTCCCTGCCCCGCCAGAACATAAGGGCATCCTGGAGGAGGTGAGGGAAGAGACAGCTGATTGTGTCTTCATCACTGTGTCTTTGTCCGTCTGTCTGCTTGTCTAGTTGTTTGTGTGCCTGTCTCTTTGTCTATTTGTTTGTGTGTTTTTTTGTTTATTTGTTTGTGTGTTTCTTCACTACGACTTAAACAATAGATTTAGACAACTTAGATAAAAAGTATTTTTTTTAAAAAGAAACAATATAACGAAATCAACTAAAATTAATGTAAAATGAAACATACGAACAAGAACTTTGTAATCAGATCTAGAAATACCTTTAGCAGGGCTAACAGAGTTCTCTCTCGCTGGCCTCCTTGTCCTCCTCCTCCTCAGACACCCTCTCCACCCCACCCCTTCTCTGCCATCTGTCTTGGAGTTCCCCGATGACGTAGTGGGATCAGTCAGCACCGTTCTAACAAGCAGTAAAGGGGGACCATCGGTAATGGTTGGGAGAGAAGTAGGATGTAACGCCTGTTCCAGACATGACTTGTTACTTACTGCCCTGGCAGCAGTTTTCGTCTCTGGAGATACCCACACCCGGGTCAGATAAGACTCCTGGGAAGCCCTTAGATACCCAGTTGCTAAGCCTCTCTCTCTTTACCACCACCCCCTACCCCCACTTCCCTCCATCAAAACTACATTCATTTTATACTGGAATATTACAAGTTGGTAGATCCTCGGAGTCCATTTATTCTGAAAAAATATTTTATAAGCGGTACCATCCTCCCCCCCCCCCCCCTACCCCTGTCACCTGAGACGGTGTTCATTCTGTAATGGAATATTGCAGATTGGTAGATCTTTCGAGTCCATTTGTTCTCAAGAATATTTAAGATGCAGTTCCTACCCCACCCCCACCCCCTGATTTCGTGATAGAGATTTCCAAGCTGGTAGGTTTCTGCAGTCGATTTCCTCCCAAACATATTTGAGACACAAGATCAGGTTTTGATGTTTTTAATAATTGTTTAATGCAGAGGGTTGGGGTGGGGATAGCTTTGTGGTGAGAGCGTTGTGTTCCCGATTTGAGGGCCTGGGATCGAGCCGGGGTTCAAGTTACCACTGCACCTGTTTGACAGGATTTTTACCCTGGAGTTAACATCAGTAATGACTCCACTTTGCCAAAAGTCCTTTGGATGAGACAATAAATCAAGGCCTCACGAGCCATCACGTGCCAAACATCTTGCACATGCCTTAAAACCCGTTTTGCTTTTCAGAAGAGTAGCCAATTTGTTCCAGTAAGAACGGATGCCAAACTTTTGTAAAAACCAACCAAAACAACAGGGCATCCACACTGGTGTCGTGATTTCGATGGGAGTGGGAGGTGGGGGTGGGGTGGGGGGGAGCAAAAAATCCGCTTAAAGTAGGGAGGGCAGTGTGTTTAAATTAGTGGGGGGGGGGGGGGGGGATTATTTGCTTATCACTAAATTTGTGTTTTTATAATTATTAAAGTTGAATTTCAATGTGTTGATAGTTTTTTTATACTGTTACTTGATATCATCAATGCTTCTAGAGATTATATTCTTAATTCACACACACACGCGTGCACACACATGCCTGGGATCAAGCCAAGAGCACACACACACAAACACACACTCACAGATACACACATCAAGTCCAAACCAGTTTAGTCCATTCCAAACAAGTGTGGTCAAGCAAAAGCCAGTTTAGTTTAAACCAGTTCAGTACCGGTTCAAACCAGTACCAAAACTCCGAAAGCAGGTTAGCTTTTACAATCACACGCAAAGGTGAAAGCCAGTTCACTTTAAAACGGCCCAAAACAGTGGATACTAGTTCAAATTGGTTCAGTTCAAACCAGTTCAAACTAGATAACCATGTTAACTGGTTTAGTTCAAACTAATGAAAAACGTGCATACCAGTTTAAACTAATTCAAATGAACTCAGACTGGTTAAACTGGTCTCAAGCATAAACTGGTATGAACTGGTTTAAACAGGTTCAAACCGGTTCAAACCGGTTCAAACTGGTATAAACCGGATCAAACCGGTGCAAACCAGTTTAAACCAGTTCAAACCAGTTTAAACCGGTTCAAACCGGTTCAAACCAGTTCAAACCGGTTTGAACCGGTTTAAACCGGTTTGAACCAGTTCAAACCAGTTTAAACTGGTTCAGACTGGTTCCAGTTCCAACTGGTACTCACACACATATGCTCATATTCCTTCTACCCTCAGGGTCTCTAATGGGGCCAGTTCAAACAGCCAGTTCAAACCAGTACCAAACAGCCAGTTCAAACCAGTACCGGTTCCAACCAGTCCAAATCGATACCGGTTCACACCAGTGCTTGTTCAAACCAGTCCAAATCGGTACCCATTCAAACCAGTACCCGTTCAAACCATGCCCAAATCGGTACCCGTTGGTACCCGTTCAAACCAGTACCCGTTCAAACCAGTTCAAACCAGTACCCGTTCAAACCAGTACCAGTTTAAACCAGTTCTGACCGGTTTGAATGTTCAGACCAGTTCAAACCAGCCCACCCTCCGGGGTGGGGGGTGGGGTACTTTTGTTTGCTACACGTGAGTTTGCCTATGTGTGAGACTTGACAGTGACCTCTCTTTTTCTTTCTTTTTCTTGCCCCTTGCCCCCCATCCCCCTCATCTGCCTTTCCTTCTCACCCTCCTAGTGAGTGAGTGTGTGTGCATGGTGTGTGTGTGAGTTGTGTTCTGTCCCTACTTGTGCCCATAGTTCCATTCACTGGTTTGCACAAATGTTGTGTGTGTGTGTTGTCTTTTCACAAGTTGTGATATTAGAGGGAAAAGGGGGGGAGGAGAGGAGGGTGTGTGAGTGTCAGGGAGGAGGGTGTACTTGGTAATGTATGGGAGAAGGAATTTCAGGGGTCAATGCATGCGAAGTGTTTAAAAATAAAAAGACATTTACGTTACTAACCTACTCAGACAAGAAGGAAAATGGAGCTCTAACAATTACTAACAAAATCAGTAATTCCAATGAAAAATGTAAATAAAATTTCAGGTATTGTATTTCACATTAGGAAAAAAAAACACGTTACCTCCCCCCCACCAATTTTTTTTTTATTAAACCAACCAACCAAATAAAAACTCGCTCCCCCAAAACAACAACAAAACAAAAAACACCAAAATCCCCACCAAAAAGGTTTGTGTGTGCGTGCGTGTGCGCGCATGCGTGTGTATGTATGTTGTGTGTGCATGTGTGTGTGTTTGTGTGTGCGCGTGCGCGCGCGTGTGTGTGTGCGTGTATGTGTGTGAATGTGTGCAAAGGTGGGGGAGGGGATGGGGCTTTATTGTCGTTTTCAGTAGGAACTTTGCCAGGAACAGTGTTCTTTTTTTCCCCATCTAGCTTTTTTCTCTTTTTTTACTTTGTCAACGAAATGTGTGTGTGTGTGTCTGTATGTGAATGTGTGTGTGTGTGTGTGTGTGTGTGTGTGTGTGTGTGTATGTGTGTGCGTGTGTGTTTGTGTGTGCGTGCGTGCGTGCATGTGTGTGTGTGCGTGCAGGATGCAGAGGGCTACCTGCTGCCCTGCAGCGCCCAGTGTGTCAACCTCAGACAGCTGCTGGGACCACACCTGCCGTCCTCACACCATGTGTCCTCCGAAGCACCTCCCCCTCCTCACCAGCCCATCCTCCCTCCCCGCCCTCTCGCCAACAAGATCCTAGACACCAACTCTTTGGGCATGCCCCTCTCACCCCCACCCCCACCTCCACCTCCATCACCACGTCCTGCTGCTTCTCTGAAGAACTTGCTTCCTTCCCCCGCCTCGGATCAGGTCTCCTTCAACAGCCCTCAGTCTGCAGCGCAGGGGAACGGGGTGAGACCTGTCCACCAGAGGTTCACCCAACAGGCCTCTCTTCCCAGCAGACTGGATGACTGTGGACTGCCACGACCTGGTACAGGGCGACAGAACAGCTACGACGGTGTGGACAGGCAGGCGCTTCACAGGGACGGTGGCTCTGGCAGTGTGAAACACTATACTGCTCTACTTCTCCCCCCTGGTGCCGGCGAGGAGAGTAGCTACGAGGCCATGGGCAGACCTCTTCACAGTCACGGTGAACCAGGCAGCTCTCAACCCCGCGCTGCTCCAGCTCCGCCTCCTGTCCCTGCTGCTGGCCGACAACGTGACTATGAGAACATGGACATGCAGCTTCCCCACGCCCAAGCTGACTCTGGCAGTCAGAAACCCTGCGCTACTCCACCACACAGCCAGAGTTCTGGCCGACAGAGAGACTATGAGAACATGGACAGCCAGCCAGACTACAGCAGCGCCCGTGAACCTGACCGCCCGGACCCCCGCACCACGCTGTCCCCTCGCCCTGGTGCCGAACGACACAGTGACTACGATGACGTGGAATGGGAGCCTGCTGCCAGCGACGGTGGGCCTGGCAGTGTGAAACCCCGCCCTTCTCCACTCTCCCCGCCTGCTGCTGACGAACAGAATACCTATGAGAACACGGACAGGCGGTGTCTTCAGAGAGAGGGTGGCCCTGGCAGCCTGAAGCCCCGCGCTGTTCTGCCGCCCCTGCCTGGTGCCGACAAAGAGAGTTTTCATGAGAACAAAGACACACAGCCCAGGGAGGGTCACCATGGCAGGGTGAACCCCCGCACACCTCCACCACCCGTGCCAGCTCGCCCACAGAGTGACTATGAGAA
>CM054153.1:43890039-44012539 GCA_028751875.1 Rapana venosa
TAGTGTCATGGATATGCTGGATTCAGCTACTGCATGACCCAGTGTTCAACCACAACTAGTAAATTCAAAGGCATGCTGAATGATATTTTTTCAACCTTATAAATACTTTTTATAATTTTATTATTGACATGAATTACAAGATCTGTTCTGAATACATACTATAATGCATATTTCATCTTCTGTATGTATAATATGAATGCATTATATTAATGAATAAATAGATTGGCACTCATCTCAAGACTTTCGGATCCTTTTTCATCTCAAACTGAGAAATTTTGAATGGTAACTGGCATATTAGAATTGAGCAAAGTCTGTTGAATACTACAGATTAAAAAGTAACAAAATATGACAGCATTTTCTGGTGTCACTCACACACAGTGACACACATAATCACACACACACACACACACCTGTAGACACTCACTCACAAACACACACACACACACACACACCCTAAGTGACTAACAGAGGTATGTGGTGTGTTCAGGGTGTACTGGGACAGGTGGGGGCAGTCAGGGGCCCAGTCATCAGTGCTGTACACCCAGGACAGCAGTGGTTCCATTCTGGAGCTGGCCGTCACTGGGGACACCCTCGCCCTTCAGGGACAACTGCTGTTGCCCCCGCTGCAGACAGCCATGCAGGACTACAGTGAGTCGTCGTAGCTCTGTATAAAATCCCCTCTGTCCTGTCTTTACTTGCGTAGATTTGGGGTGTCTAAATTGTACAATATGTATCCATGCAGGACTACAGCCTACACTGGCTACAGTCAAACTAGTTTGAGTTATATAGACATCTGGCATCTTGTCTCTCCCCACTCCATTTTGTCTTCTCCTTTCTTTGGCTAAGGTTATTATCACAATGCAAAAAGACGTAAAACACTGAATTTTTGTAGAAATAATCCTCCCTTCTTCCCCTTTGTTTTTAGCTTCTCTGTGGTCTAGGTCACTGTCAGACTGAAGACAGATATGGGAGGAGGATTACATGAAGTTTTGTTAAATAACCATCAGCCCCCTCCCCTCCCCCATTCTTTCTTCCCCAGTTCTGTGTGTACGTGTTGATTAAAAGTCACTATTTGAGTCAGAGTGAGTCCAGCCAACAGCCAATAGAGCCATGGAAGATTACACAGTGAATTTTGTTGGAACATCAACTACCCCCCCTCCCCTTCCTGCTTTCATGATTTAGAATAGACATGTTAGATTGCTTACAAAGTCTGTTTTAATTGATTTCAATGTAGTGTACAAAAAACATCATCATAACGACATAAGAAAGAAAGACTGTTCATGATTTTACATAATATTATCACAGGACCAACTTTTCTTAAGTGGATGTGTATGCATTCTCTTCTCCACCAATAGGGTGATGCCAGCTTAAGAAAATGACTCTGATTTGTCGGCAGGCAAGAGCACCGTGACATCTGCGCAGTTGGTGGGCTATGAGACAGGTTATCTGCTGTTCCTGGTCAATGCCGACACACTGTGTGCCGCAGAGGTCAAGGACAACGTCTGTGTGCCCTGTGCCTGGATCCCTCTGCCTGTGCAGCACAGTGATGACCTCAAGGTGGCTATGTCATCGTTTCGGGTCATTGCTGACATGGTGGTGGTGATGCACGTCCAGTCCCAGCTGCTAGGTATCCTTTGCTTTTGTGACAGGATACAGGCTGCAAAGTACGATGTGTATGTGTTTTTGTGATGGGATATGGGTGGCAACAGCAAAGTGAGAGGCTGTATGACCAGTGGCTTTTCCATTCATGGAAATCCACTTTACAGCTTAGTCTTTAGTGATCGACTATGACTCTCTGACTAGGAGGCTTGACTCGCACAGTCCTTATGTGCTGCAGCCCTGGGGGCTGGTTGGCCTTTGGAGAACATCTCCAACGCTGACTGTCCTTATGCCCACTTGGCCGAGAGAGTGGGGATGTACTGTGGGCAAGGCATCTCCACTATAATCAAATTTCTGCCCATTTTCCGAAACAGCAGGGAGGCACCGTGGTCGAGTGGTTTAGGCGGTCAACTCGTGATCCAGAGGTCGCGGGTTCGATCCCCGCTCAGCTCGGTGTTGTGTCCTTGGGAAAGACACTTTACTCCTATTTTCCTCACTCCACCCAGGTGTACAAGTGGGTACCAGCTCTGCTGGGGAAGTATCTGGCGACAGACTAGCGTCCTGTCACAGGGGTGGTGAAAAACCATCAGTTCGCTTAACGCTACAGAAACCGGGATAAGCTCCGGCTCTATGGGCCTTCTGGCTCGAAAGAACATACTTTCCGAAACAGCAGCTGCCTCCTCTGCTGTTTTGGAGGTCATCATCGAACACCAAGGACAAACAAACATACAAAGGCTTTAAAATATGATGTATTTGTGTGCTTTTGTGACTGGATAAAGGTTGGGAAGTATAATGTGTGTGTGTTCTTTTGTGACATGATAAAGGCTTAAAGTATGTGCTTTTGTGACAGGATAATGGCTGTAAAGTATGATGTATGTGTGTGTGCTTTTGTGATGGGATAAAGGCTAAAAGTATTATGTATGTGTGTGCTATTGTGACAGGATAAAGGCTGTAAAGTAAGACGTGTGTGTTTCATCCTTGTTGGGGGGTGGTGGTTGTCTGGGCTTTAAACAAACAAATGAATGATTAATTGAAAGAGGAGGGAATGACAGAAAAAATCAGAATAAAGGTTGGTTACCATGTCATCTTTAATTAATATGTCAGAAACTGTGAGAGAGTCAATTTGTGTACTTGTGTGTCTGTGTGTGTATAGATATAATGTGCGTACAAAACAAAACAAGTAAAAAGAGAGAGAGAGAACAAAACGTGTTCCTTATGTCAATAAAACCAACCAGAGACATGTCCCTAACCACAACCCAGTGCTATACAGCCTCACGGACGGACAGCTGCTGTGTCAGATAGACCTGCAGCCAGCCGGTTTTGGTGGACACGGCATGGAAGGAGGGTCAGCCCACGTTTCCTCGGAGGTGCCCTGGTCCTTGTGCCCCTCTGTGGAGCGTCTGGTGTGGCAGGACACCCCCACCTCCGTCCTCTCCCTCCACCTGCAGGACTACATCCAGGCACACCCGCACGTCCTCAAGCTGCCAGAAAAAACCACAGGGCGGCCGCGCCCACCACACGGGCCAGACTCTGCGCACGTGTGGTCGAGGTGGAGGGTGGTCGTGGCGACAGAAACTGGCGCAGGGCCATCTCCAGCGGGGCGGCGCGTCTAAAAGTGCGGCGACGTGGTCCCCAGCCAAACTGACGACTGCCTCTGCTGGGGGGAAGCAGCGAGGCCGCGCCGAGACGGTCGTCGCCTCGGGTTTTCGGGGAAAGAAGCGGAGGAGGGAGGGGGAGAAGGGGGTGGTGGAGGGGTACCTGAAGCAGGTGAGGGTGCCGGCAGGTCACCCGCTGGAGTTGGGGTACACGGTGCGGGAGATGCAGTGCAGCGGTGCGGTGGTCACCATGGTGATGGAGGACGGTGCGGGTGGCGACCGCAGGGCTGTGGGCATGGTGAATCTGCTGTCTGGCCAGGTGTACTTTCACAGGTAGGGTGTGTTTTGTGGTGGGGGGTAGGTGTATGGGGGGGGGGGGATGAGACATGTGACAGGAATCTGTGTACAAATATCACACTCCTGATAGTACAAAAGGTGGAAAATGTACAGCATGTTGCATAGGCATATATCCATACATGGTGGTACAGACTGAAACAGAAAGAGTATACATGTACAGCATGTTTCAGTTTTCTCTGTGACCTCTGCGAACGTACATAATTATAGGGACATTTCCATTATATATGGCAGTACAGACTGACACTGAAAGAAAATGGTGGACATGTTGCAGCCTCCCCGCTGACCACTGCCCCATTCTGACCGCAACTGTCGGCCTTCCCATCATGCTCCTGTCACCAGGGGGCGTGGTGCTGTTAGCACCCTCTGACACAAACCATGAGGACATCGTCAGCAAGGTATGATATGATGGCTGTCGTGATGTCAGTAATGATCATCGGCAACGTGTAGAACGAGTCGTTGATTTATGTTGGTCATGTGTCGACTGTTATTGTTTCAGTTGATGTTTGGATTGGTGTTACAGCTGATGCTGCATAGCGGGGGGCGGATGACGGAGGGGGTGTGTCAGTTGAACGGCTGGAGACACAGCACTGTGCCCGTGACAGCTCTGGTGCAGAGTCTGAGGCAGCATCAGCTGGACACCACCACCTTCTTCCTCTCCAGTCACCAACATGGTCAGTTACCTTTGACTGTTGTTAACAATATTGTCAACATTGTGGTAAGTTGTATCATTGTGAACAGCTCTGGTGCAGAGTCTGAGGCAGCATTCCATACATTATTATTATTATTATTATTATCAGTTGGACACCATCACCTTCCTCCTCTCCGTAACCAATGTGGTCAGTTATGGTTTTCATGATAACACACTGGATGAGATTATCTGTATTACAGTTTTTGAGTACCTCGCCAAGTAGGCAGCAATACTCCAACAAACTGGGGTTTTTTTCTTGAATGGAAGGTTAGCATCTTGCTTCTGTTGAAAACAATCGACACACAGCATTTCAAAGCATCATTTTAGTGTAGGCTGTGACTCTCAGCTGATGGCGTTATCCATTGACGTGAATGGTGTCTATTCAGTGCTCCCCTCAATTATGTCCAGTCTTTATCCTTGGACAGTGTCGTTTTCTTCCTCTTCCCCCTCCTGACATTGTAGTGTGTTTTCTGCTGTCAAGAGTGTTATGGTTTGGCTGCCCTTTTGGTCTGCAGGTTTAGCAGAGTTTACATCATGTCTCCAGTGTGACTACTGCAGACAGACATATGATTTCATGGTTTTCATTATTGATGACTGCAGTGTTCACCCCTCTGTATGTCTGAATGCATGGAGTCACTGTGCTGCTGTTGGTATTGGGGCTGATACAGCAAACTGCCAGTACAGCACAGGAAGACTGTTCCTTCAGGATTGTTTGAGATCGGTGGTCTAGAGGTAACGCACCTGTCTAGAAAGCGAAAAGTCCGGGTCGGAAGTGTGCGTGGTTCGTATCCCGTCTGGGCCCGAAACTTTTCCCCCATCCATTAGACCATGAGTGGTGGTCTGGGCGCTAGTCTTTCGGATGAGACGATAAACCGAGGTCCCGTGTGTTACAGAAAATTATGCAGCGCACGTAAAAGAACCCACGGCAACAAGAGAGTTGTCCCTGGCAAAATTCTTAGAAAAAAGCCACTCTTATAGGGAAAGAAATACAGTTGCAGACCAAAAAAAAAAAAAAAACGGTGGCGCTGCTCTTGTGGCGACATGCTTTCCCCAGGGAGAGCAGCCTGAATTTCACGCAGAGAAATCTCGTGACTTAAAGTGGTATAAATTTAAAAAATAAATAAATGAAAATAAATGATTGAAAGCAGTTGTCTTTCCTTCACAATGGATGGATTGAATGACTTGTCTTCATGATGGAGTGATTGAATGAGTGTTGTCTTCATGATGCATTGATTGAATGAGTGTTGTCTTTATGAAGGAGTGATTGAATGTCTGTTGTCTTCCTGATGGATGGATTGAATGAGTAGTTTGTGCTGACTGAAGGCCATCTGTGTTTCAGTGTTTTCTGGTCATTCTGGTGACCTGACCACATCAGTCACCTGGTCTGAGGGAGCTCACCTCTCCGCCATCAACGAGCTGTTGCCCGCCCTTGACCTTTTCCTCAAGGTCATCAATGGTGACCTACCTGACATGTCACCACTGAGGGAGTTCCGAATGCGTCTGCTGAGCCAGACGCTGGAGTTTGTGTACGACCTTGTGAAGGACGGCAGCGTACGCCATGGTCAGCTGACCGGGTCTGAGAGACAGCGAGCTGAGAGGGACGATCTGGACTCTGCTTTGGAGGTCTGGCACTCTTCATTTTTTCATTTCCTTTTTTTTTTTCAAGGGGGGATGGTTGTTTTTGAGAGGGAAAGGATGCGTTTTTTGTTCAGCTGCTAGGAGCAGTGCAGTGTGGTGTTGTAGTTGTCTGTCAGGTATTCAAGGGTTCCATGCTGATTTGCAGTCCCAAACTCAAGCCCTGTGTGAAAGACCAGTGGACTTCCAGACTGACACACATTTTTTCTGATCACATCTGTGCAAACGTGAAATGAATTTTTGCCAGCTTAGATGGTGACAGAACAGAGGAGATTGCTCCTAGTGCCAGAAATCCTGGTTTTGATAGTAACACAAAAGAGGAGGTTGCCTGTACCAGTTGACTGACCTAATGTCCATTTTCTTTTTTTTTCCAATACACTACAATCTTCCCATTCCAGTGTGATGATAAGCAAACATTGTGCAGAAGTAATAAATTTGTATAATATGCATGTTAAATGATTAGGGATTTTTTTGTTTTAAATGACCAGACTTTAATTAAAGCTAGATCTGAACTGTTGGCTAAAACAAACAGTAAAAAACCATACAATTCAACATTTAAAAATGTAATTTACCATGAAAAATAATCAGACACTTTTTGATTTAGTGTGGTTTCTGAAAACTGTATTTTTCTCTTAAATCAGTATTAGTGAATTATGGAGTGTTGGGATTTGTATACATTGTAAATATGTTAATGTTTGAATTTTTCTTTCTTTGTTAAGTATACGATGCTTGCTCGCAAATGTGTGTGCGCATGCATGTGTGTGTGTGTTTGTATCTTGCATCATGTATACAGTAGTAGATTTTTTATGCATCTCTTCTTGCAATCCAGAGCAGTTTTGAAGTAATGGATTCTGGTATTCTTGTTAAAGCTGAAAGTTCTCAGAGCTTATTCAAGGAGAGAGAAAAAGAAAATACAGCCCACAACCCATATAAAAAGTTGCTGTGACACTTAGGTATATCCAGTGTACACAGGCAGGTGGAGAAAAAGGAGTAAGAAATGGGAGAGAAAACAGGAAAAAGGGAGAGAAAAAAAGGTGCAAGGTAGGGGAGAGAAAATAGAGAGGAGAAACAGGACAAAATATGAGGTTGGGGAGAGAAAACAGGTAGAGGGGAAAGACAGGGAAAAGGGTGTGAGGTAAGGGAGAGAAAAGAGGAAGAGGGGAGACATAGAGCACTGTATATTGCAGTGTAGTTTCACCTCTTTTGAAATCGTGCCTGCAGGTGGTGATGGGATACGTAGCACAGATGAGGGCGGCCATGATGGCTGAGCAACGCCGACAGAAACGAGCTGCCCTGCGACCCCTGACCTCTGCGTCTGTGGAGAAAGAATCCGTGGATTCCATCAGCATTGACACTGAGGATGCTGTCCTAACAGAGGTCGTTGCCTACACTGAGGTAAGGGAGACCATGCAGGACACCATTGGCCTAAGGGAGTTCATAGTGTAGTCTAATGGAATATATATGTGCTTTCTTGAAAAGTCCTAGTCTTAATTTTCTGTTTTGAAGCTGGCCAAATGTCATGAAGTGAAATTTCTGTTTGCTTTTTTGTTGTTGTTGATTTTGCTTTTAATTTGTTTAAACTCTGCGTATCTCTCTGTTTCTGTGTCTGCAGGTGATTAATCTTTGTGTGTGTTTGTGTGTGTGATTTGTTTTTTTTGCTGTGTATTTTGGGATGTCATGGTAATATTTCTGCTTTGAAGCCAAGGGGCTTTATAGCCACATAGATTTCTTTCAAAGGGAATAGTGTTGTCAGCGAATGGTATGTACTGTGTGATGTGTATGACATGCTGTGGTATGTTATTGTGGCATGTGTCCTTTGTGGAGTGACATGTACTGTGTAATGTGTTAGTGTAACATGTGTAGTGTACGGTGTCATTGTGACATGTGTGATGTGTCATTGTGACGTGTGCTGACATGTGGTTTGTCATTGTGATGTGTATTGACATGCTGTGGTTCGTAATTTGTAACATATATACTGTGTGGTGTGTCAGTATGACATGTGTACTGATGTGTGGTATTTCATTGTGACATGTGTACTGTGCGTCATTATGACATATGTAACATGTCATTGAGACATGTGTCATTGTGATAGGTGTACTGACATGTGGTATTTCATTATGACATGTGTGGTGTGTCATTATGACATATGTACTGACACAAGGTATTTCATTGTGACATGTGTAATGTGTGTCGTTATCATGACGTGTAGAGCGATATTGTGACATATGTACTGACATATATTTCATTGTGACATTTGTAATGTGTGTCATCACTATGACATGTGTGTTGTGTCATTGTGGCATGTGTAATGTATGTCATCATTATGACGTGTGTGTGTGTCATAACATGTGTGCTGACACTGTGTCGTCAGGAAGAAGTGGAGAAGGCGAGCAAGGGAAACGAACTACCAACCCTGCAGACCCAGCTGTTGCAGCAGAAGGACGAACACCACGCCCAGTGGGGGGAGGTGGTGAGGGTGGGGGTGAGGAGAGCGTGGTCACACATCCTCGGTCACGACCTGACTGCAGCTCAGAACCTCCTCTCCTGCTTGGTCAGTGTGTTTTTGTGTGTGTGTTGTGTGTGTCTGTGTGTGTGTGTGTGCTTGTGTGTGTGTGTTGTGTTGTGTGTTTGTGTGTTGTGTGTGTGTTGTTTGTGTGTGTGTGTTTGTGTGTGTTGTGTTGTGTGTGTGGTGTTGGTGACTTGTGTGTGTTTTGTTTGTGTGTGTGTGTGTATGGTGTGTGTGTGTGTGTGTGTGTGTGTGTGTGTGTGTGTGTGTGTGTGTGTGTGTGAAGTCATGAAGCCTCACCATAAAACTAGATAGTAAGTTATTCTCCATCCCTTTCTCCTGCATGAGTCAGGACATGATTTGATACATAGACATACACACAAGCAGCCAGACATAGGTACTTTGCACTCCAGTCTTCCTGCAGATCTTTGCTTGTATTTGTGCACTATTTGCTCATGATGATACCGTACAGTTACAAGTAAATTGTCAATGTTTACGAATATGGTGATTGATCTGTGATGATATAAGTATATATATATATATGTGTGTGTGTGTGTGTATGTCTTTTATATATATATAGATATATATATCTGATATAGATATATATCTGATATATATATATGTATGTCTGATTTGGAGCAGAAATACTGGCCGTACTTGCTGAGCCAAGACACTGCCTCAGCACTGTGTGCATCATTGTGGTCTGCACTAATGAAGAAAATGGAATATGACTGGCAGAAATAGCATGAACAAGCATTTATTTGTAAACATAGCAGACTTAAGGTGTGTTTATCAAACAAAGGAAGTTGGCCCAAAGTGTATTCATGAGGCTTCCAAAGCAGCAGTTGTGTAGTAAATTTTTCTATACCATACATTGAACCTGTGACAAATGATCTTGATGCTGGCCCATTACACCGTATATGTATTGGTATCATTATTTTATTCATTTATTCATTCATTGATCTGTCTACTTATTTCTTTCAGGGCCTGAACGTGTGCCAGACAATCTGGAAGCTGGTGCAGTTCACCCCAGATCGTCAGCTACAGCGCTACGTCATCCAGCAGTTAAAGATGGCATCCACGCTGTCCCCACAGGACCAGAAGCTGGTGGACTACATCAGCACACTGTACAGCGTCTATCCTGCCTCCAGTGTGCAACACTCTCTGAACTGTGAGGGCCACAGCTGGTCAGTGATTCTCTGTTTGTGTGTGTGTGTTTTGTTCGATTCATGTTATGTCTCTTCACAAATTGTGATGTTAGACAGAGAAGTGGGGGAGGGGGGCGATGGGTCAGTGTTTGGAGGTGGAGACACACATATTTTGAATACTGATGAGCGAGTAAATGAAAATGAAATGACTGACCTACCATTAGAAAAACTACAATATGCAGCTCTTGAATTATGCTTAAGTACAACAGGAAAAACATAAAAAATAACCAAAATATTCACATTTGTTACAAGATCTAACAAGTGAACAGTAAAAACCATGTCTAATAATAACAATGTAAGGAAATATACTCCACCAAAAGAGAATGTCTTTAAAGTCGGTAATAATCATAATAAAGAACCAACTGGACTATGCAATAACGAATTGAACATTTTTTTACATCAACAGAGGATGTGTATGTGTGTGTGTGTATGTGCAAGTAAAATGGAGTGGGGATATGTGTGTGTTCAGATTGTGGCGTCACATCAGGAGTGATTGACATATGGGAAATGTGTGTACAGAGTGTGTTATTGAGTTCATTTGCTATCAAAGCTGTGGGCTGCAGTACAATGTGGTGTGTGTCTTCAGAAGTGTTATAGTGTGTTCACGCTGTTGTGTAACTTAGTTTGTACTGCGTACCTGTATGCTGATGGGGTGTGTGTTTATATTAGTGTTACGTGTGTTATGATCTCTCTGAAGTGGCATGTGTGCAGCCAGAAGTGGGCAGACAGTAAATTGAGGGGTCAGGTGAGAACAGTCCACACTCAGGTGTCAACAGAAGTTGGGGACATCCCTTCCCCTACCCCCACCACCCCCAACACCACTCCTACTGATGGCCCCTACTGTGTTCTGGCTGTCAATTGGCTGAGACAGCTGGGGGAGGAGACGAAAGAAGCCCTGCTATTGGACGGAGCTGTGCTGAAGAAGGGTGAGTATGGAGAGGAAGCTCTTCTGTGTGTCAAGCTTTCCGTCAAGGGAACTTTTTTTTTTTTTAAATGAAATATGGATTATTTGTTAATGTTTGAGGGGATGGTTCCTGCATTATTTTTTAAAAACTGATTTTGATCTTTTCTCAGAAATATGTACACAACTTCACATAATGTCTACCCCTTGACCAACACGACCACAGCCTTAGCCAACTTCCCATCCATTTCTAAAATCATGCCGTCGTGCCCCTGACATAAAAGCCCCAAAGATGGTTCTCAGTGCTAGTCACTTTGTTACAGAATTTTCTTGCGAATTTCTCCTGCTGGGAAAGAGAAGGGTAGGAGGGTGGGTAAAGAGTAGTGTAAACGAGGGATAAGAAAAATAAAGAGAGAAAGAAGAGAGAGCAAGCATAGTATCAGTAGAATTGACATGTTAAACCCACCCTGGTTATGGACGTGGCAGAAACTAAGCAGGTCGGTACTGGTATGGACATGCTGGTTATTGAGGGACTGACCTCAGCCAGACATGTGGAGAGAGAGAGAGTGAACGCAAGTGTAGACCTTTGTCAATGGACCTAACCCCCTGAACACTGTGTGGTATGTACAGAGGTGACAGAAGGCCGGGGGTTCAACCCCCGTGGGGTGTGGCGCTACTGGTTATCGCGCAACCAGCCTCAGCCGGCCATTCAGGCACTGGAGGCCGCCATGGCCACGGAGAGGGGCATGCTGGGAAGGCTGTTGGAGGACTATTTGCAGGACCTGCCCTTGGCGTCCTCTTTCGTCCGCCATGAGATCAAAACACACCTGCTCAGGTAGGACTTGCGCTGCAGACGTGTCTGTTAGTGGTGGTGGTCAAACAGTCACTGTAATTGTTGTTAGTATTATCATTATTGTTGTTTTAATCATCACCATCATTATCATTGATATTATTGTCATTGTGACATGTCCCAGTGTTTTTTTAATTCATCAACAGTTATTTCTTGTATATTGTATTGTATACCACTTTAAGTCATGACAGATCTATCATGCATTAGATTCCAGCTGCTCTCCCCAGGGAGGGCATGTCGCCACAAGAGCAGTTGTTGTTTTTTTCTTGTCTGCTTGTGTTTTTAGTTTCCTATCAAAGTGGCTTTTTTTCTACAGAATTTTGCCAGGGACAACTCTCTTGTTGCCGTGGATTCTTTGCACTAAATGAGTATTGAACATAGGACCTCAGTTTATCTTCTCATCCAAAAAGACTAGCATCCAGACCCCACTCACAGTATAGTGTATAGAGGGAAAGTCTCAGGCGCTAATTGGGATTGAATCACCACACTACTGAATCCTGGACTTTCTGCTTCCTAGGCAGGTGTGTTACCTCAAGACCACTGATCTACCCAATAATTGTTATAATTGTAGCCTATAGGTCCAGCAGTGTTGTCATTGAATAGTGGTGATTGGTGCTAGAGTCATTGGATTTGTCTGGTGAAGAAATATTGTTGTTGAGTAGGGATCACTGTAATTTTGTGTAACTTGCTGTTCTGTCCTGTGATACTGTAACTTGCTGTGCTGTAAATTGCTGTCCTATTCTATGATACTGTAAATTGCTGTCCTATTCTATGATACTGTAACTTGCTGTGCTGTGCTGTAACTTGCTGTCCTATTCTATGATACTGTAACTTGCTGTGATACTGTAACTTGCTGTCGTGTTCTGTGATACTGTAACTTGCTGTCCTGTTCTGTGATACTGTAACTTGCTGTCCTGTGCTGTAAATTGCTGTCCTCTTCTATGATACTGTAAATTGCTGTCCTGTTCTGTGATACTGTAACTTGCTGTGCTATGCTGTAAATTGCTGTCCTACAATACTGTAACTTGCTGTGCTATGCTGTAAATTACTGTTCTATGATACTGTAACTTGCTGTGCTATGCTGTAAATTGCTGTCCTACAATACTGTAACTTGCTTTGCTATGCTGTAAATTGCTGTCCTACGATACTGTAACTTGCTGTGCTATGCTGTAACTTGCTGTGCTATGCTGTAACTTGCCATCCTGCACTGTGCTGTGCAGGAAACGTGTGTACCGCTGGGAGATCCTGCAGAGCCTGAAGACGACGGCGGAAGAACAGCTGCGACTGGTGTCGGGGCTACTGCACACCCCCCACCCCCTGCAGGGCTACAGCCACACCCTGCTGCAGCACTTCCATCAGCAGTTTGCTGCCTACTGCGCTCACCACGGCCTGGTGCTTCCCCTCTGGGCCTACTGCTCCCTGCACGGGTGTGTGGCTTTTTCTGTTGTTGTTGCTTGTTTGTGTTTTTGTTTTGAGTTTTGGTATTGGTAGTTAGGGAGGCACCGTGGTCGAGTGGTTTAGGCGGTCGACTCGTGATCCAGAGGTCGCGGGTTCGATCCCCGCTCGGCTCGGTGTTGTGTCCTTGGGAAAGACACTTTACTCCTATTTTCCTCACTCACCAGGTGTACAAGTGGGTACCAGCTCTGCTGGGGAAGTATCTGGCGACAGACTAGCGTCCTGTCACAGGGGTGGTGAAAAACCATCAGTTCGCTTAACGCTACAGAAACCGGGATAAGCTCCGGCTCTATGGTCCTTCTGGATCGAAAGAACATACTTTTTACTACTGGTATCGGTAGGAAATCAGGACATTGAGTGAGTGATTGGAGTTCAAGTTTTGTGGGTGACAGTTAGTACTGGATGAGAGTTTTTAGGGTTGTTGTTTTTTTTTTCAGGAAATGGGACAAATGAGGAAAGTCGTGTTTTTTATTGAGGAGTTGGGGAGGCAATAAACTCTAGGGTCTTGTTTAGGAAACTGGACATTGTCAGCTGGAAATTGAAAAGGTGATAAAGTCTAGGTTTTGAGAAGAAACTGGTGGGATGGCAGATTGCTAAATTCATTGCTTGAAATGGAGTAGTATTGATAGGACTTGGTTTTTATCAGGAAATTGAGTAGATGATTTGAATGAGGTGGGGTGGGGGGTTTGTTGTCAGGAAATTGGAATTTGGTTTTAATCATGACATTGGGTAGGTGACAGGAATTTGGGCTTTTATAAGGAAATTGGGTAGATCACAGGAGTTAAACAGCAGTGCAACACATTTTCATTCATATGACAGACAAAGATAGTTGCTGTTGAGCATTCAGTAAAGAAGAATGGCTGTGTGCTATTTTTGTTTGCCTTGCATTGAGTGTGTGGTATTTCAATATGATGAAGCCATGGTATGTGTGACATGTGGACAGGGTGGACACAGGGACACTGGGGGACACGCCAGGTGTGGAGGAGGTGCTGTGGTTCAAACCTTTCCTCTGTCTGCATGCTGCTGTCAACCAGCCACACAGTGAGGAGGCTTTTTCTTTTCTCTATTCTCTCTTAATCCCTGCTCGCGCGTGTGTGTGTGTGTGTGTGTGTGTGTGTGTGTCTTGGCATATATAAGAGTAACCTCATGAATGTGTGGATGTACGTGTGTGTATCAAAGTCAGAGTCAATTTTTTATTTCCATGAGTTTGTGTGTGTGTATCTCTTGGCATTTATAAGAATAACCTTATGAATGTATGGATGTATGTGTGTGTATCAAAGTCAAAGTCAATTTCTTATTTCATGTATTTTGTGTGTGTGTGTGTGTGTATCTTTGGCATTATAAGAATAACCTCATGAATGTGTGGATGTACGTGTGTGTATCAAAGTCAAAGTCAATTTTTTATTTCCATTATTTGTGTGTGTGTGTATCTCTTGGCATTTATAAGAATAACCTTATGAATGTGTGGATGTACGTGTGTGTATCAAAGTCAAAGTCAATTTTTTATTTCCATGAGGTTGTGTGTGTGTGTATCTCTTGGCATTTATAAGAATAACCTTATGAATGTGTGGATGTATGTGTGCGTATCAAAGTCAATTTTTTATTTCTGTGTGTGTGTGTACACGTATGTGTGTATCATGGCAGATATAAGAATAAGCACGTGAGTGTGTGGATGTGCGTGTGTTCTTTGATTTGTCTTTTCTTAATGATATTAGACTAATGTAGGTGTGTGTGAGTGGGGGAATACTCGGGTGACTGTAAACTTTAACAGACCTGTGTGCTATGTGTAGATATATGATAACACCAGTTTACCCTCTATCTTACAGATCTCACTGCCATGTGTAGATACATGATAACACCAGTTTACTCTCTTAATCCGCCTCTGTGTGTGTGTGTGTGTGTGTGTGTGTGTGTGTGTGTGTGTGTGTGTTTCATGACAGATACAAGAATAAGCACATGGGTGTGTGGATGTGTGTGTGTTCTTCGATTTGTCTTTGCATAAATGATATTAGACTAACCTAGGTGTTTGTGAGCGGTGGCATATGTTGACACTCTGATGACTGTAAACTTTAACAGACCTGTGTGCCATGTTTAGATACATGATAACACCAGTTTACCCTCTATATTACAGATCTCACTGCCATGGGTAGATAGATACATATCTGATAACATCAGTTAAACCTGTGTCACAGACCTCCTGGCCATGTGTGAAGGCAGCCTTAACCTGGCCAGTGTGCACTGGACCCCCGATGACTGGACGTTGGCCACCCTGCTGAAACATGGCCACGTCACGGCCGCTGTGGCCACCCTGGCCTACCTGTCCCCCACCTGTACCATCACACAGGTAGGTATTGTACTGTATTACAGTGTACTGTATTGTAATGTTTTCTGCTGTACTCTACTATTGTAACTGTCCCACACCTGCTTCCTGACACAGGTGTGTAGTGTGTTAGAGGAGACATGGCATGACAAGAATAATGGAATAAGCACTCGAGTACCTTTTCACATCCAGTTGCTGTGCATATGCAGCTTTGTAAATTTTGTCATCTGTTTCCACTGGCACACAAGAGCCTACAGGTTTTTAAAAGTGCACAAGGTGTTCTGCGTGCATTCGCTCACGGGACCTCAGTTTATAGTCTCATGATGGTGTGTTGTGTGTTACAGGAGAACGCAGGCACACAGTACAGTGTGGATGTCCCATCACTGCACACAGGCCTCCAGAGGTTTCCAAAGCTACTGTCCGCACTTCTGCCACCTGACGCCGACACGTCTCGCTTCGACATCAACGTCTACCAACTGCTGAGGGTCAGTCACAAGATAGAGACTGCACAGGGAGGGAGATGTAGATTTGGGGGAAGGGGAGGAGGGGGGGGGGGGGTAGACAGAAATTGTGAGAGGGTGCCAGAAAGGGGATAAAGGAAGGGTTTGGGGAAGGATGTAGATTTTTTTTTTTTTTATTTTACTCTTTTATTTCGAGGATAATGGAATAAGCACTCATGTGCTTTTTTTCCATTCAGTCCCCGTGTGTATGCAGTTTTGTAAATGTTGTCATCCGTTCCCACCGGCACACAATGGCCTACTCTTCCGAAAAGTGGAACGGGTTTTAACGTGTGCGCAAGATGTTCTGCGTGCGTTCGCACACAGGACCTCGGTTTATAGTCTCATCCAAAAGACTAAGGAAAATGTGTGATGGCTTTTGATGAATGAAATCACCACTCACCAAAATGCTTTGTGCTTTACTGAATTGCATATTCCTGAAGTCGGAATACAGCTATCCTAATGGTGGAAGAAAATGGTCACCTATGTAAAACCTCTCTGTTGCCCATGAACCCAAGCTCTGTTGCAGTCTTCATGTGATGTTGCATGTCTCCTACTGTCTGATTTCATCACGAATTGTTTGAAATCACAGGCTTTGCTGCTGCTCATTTCTCAGTATGTTGAACACTGCTGCAGTGCTGTCAGAACTGTTCCCCCTTTGGAGCCACTGAATTGTGTGTCTGAAATGACCTGAAAACACTTTCAGTATGAAAGGTCGAGGAGTGAAAGATGAGGCTTTTAGACTATACAGCTAAGGAGGACAGGCCGAAACAGATCCTAAACAGATTGTCTTTATCATCATAAAGGTACAGATGGCCTCAACAATGGGGTTGAACCTAACCATTTGGAATAGACTGAATATTTTCCAGACAGCTACCTAGTATCCCCCAGCCTGTCAAGACTTGGTTTGAAGCCCAGGTTCCATTGTGTGCATGCGTGCCAATGTGTGCTGTGTGTACTTTGGGCAATTGATGGAAAACTTGGAATTTGGCAGTAACCTTCATATCACACTTCTGTCAAATGTTTCATGTGGCAGTTCATCCATTTGCACTGACAGGCCCAAACAGGCAGGTTTGTCCAATTGTACGTCTGAGTCGCAAGGTTGAAGAGGATTGTATATATCTGTTAGGAGAGGTTTTATAGATATCTTCAGTAATGTTTGTTCTATTACCATCGTCACCGTTTGTAATATAAATAATAACAACAAAATTATTGTTTTTGTTATTATCTTGATAATTATTATTATGATGGATGCTGCATGTGATGTTTCAGGACAACTGTCCCCTTCACATCACACGTCTATTTGGCTGGCAGTCCACCCACTCTGCAGTGGCTGAAGGTAAGGGGGAACGTTATGTAGTCTTTCTATTGTCTTCTGATAGCAGTGTGTGTGTGCTTCCTTCTCTCTTCTGAAAAAAAAGAAATCTTAACATATTGTCTGTCTTCTGAAAGTACAGTGTTAATTTTTTTTTCTACATTAAAAAAAACAAATTGTCACCAGGACATTTTCTAAGTACTGCGTGAATATTTTGTTGTATCTTTGAAAGAAAATTGTCAACAGGATTTCCATCTATCTTTCAAAGAAAATTGTTATCCAGACATTTCCTGAGTACTGTGTGGATATTTTCTTCTATCTTTGAAAGCAAATTGTCATCAGGACATTTCTTTCTGAGTCCTCTGAAAGTTTTTATTTCCTTTTATCTTAAAAAATTACAAAAAACAGGATCGCCTTCTGTGTGTGATGAATTAAGAATAGTTGCATTGATTGGATGTACTTGTTTCTGCCTTGTTCCTTTTCTTCCTGTCACTTCCTTGTCTATTTTCTGCCGTCCTGGTCCATTCTCCTGCCTTTTTTCCAGAAAGACTTAACAGAATCATTGCTTAAAAGATAACAGTTCTCTCCCCAGCCAAAGTTGGATGCGCTGGGCCTGACTTGTTGGGTGCTTAACGGCAGCGCAACACATTTTCACTGTCTGAATGTTTGATGATGAAGAAGAAAGATGGCATGAATGTGCTGCCCTATTCCTGTCATGGTACATCACGGTGTTCAGTCTGTAGTAAAGAAATGTCCATGTTCCATGTTTCAGACAGCATGAAGGTACTGCCTTATTTCTATAATGACGACATAACATTGTACAATATGTAATAAAGAAATGTTTATATCCCATGTTTCAGATGGCATGAAGGTGCTGCCTTATTTCTATAACGACGACATAACATTGTACAATATGTAATAAAGAAATGGTCATATCCCATGTTTCAGATGGCATGAAGGTGCTGCCTTATTTCTATAACGACGACATAACATTGTACAATATGTACAACGACATAACATTGTACAATATGTAATAAAGAAATGTCCATACCCCATGTTTCAGACGGCATGAAGGTGCTGCCTTATTTCTATAACGACGACATAACATTGTACAATATGTACAACGACATAACATTGTACAATATGTAATAAATAAATGGTCATATCCCATGTTTCAGACGGCATGAAGGTGCTGCCCTACTTCTCGCTGCCCCAGCTGGTGTCGGGTTTTGCTCACAGCACCAAGATCAACTTCACCTTCTACCTCAAACACGGCCGACCCACCTACGCCTTCCTCTCCTTCCTGGCTGAAGAACTCGAACACAAGACATCCACACTTTCCCCTAAGAGGTGAGGGGTGTGTGTGTGGTTTTTTTGTTTGTTTTGTTTTGTTTTGGTGTTTTTTTGCTGCCTCATCTTCTGTGACGTCCCCTGACCTGTTGTTCCCACGCCGCTCATTCCAATCTCCCTGCCACAGCCACACCCAGATTTGTTGTCACATCCTCAGGGTCGGAAGTCCACAGGGAGCCCATCAATATCAGGCTGCCATTGGGCCACCAGCCAGAGGGGCCCTGCACTGCCGCTGGATCACTTTGGTGGTGTTCAGTGGTGCCTGTTCTGAGCTAACATATGCAGGACACCACCTGCTAAGCCCCCTACTAACGACAGTATTAGCTCAGTCACAGAGCCAGAGTGAGTGAGTCACCCACCCTAGGTGGCAGCCACCACAACGTCCCTCCAACAATCGTCCCCCATGATCCTCCAACCCCAAAGGCTTTTACATAAACTCACCACAGGCACAGAAATGTATGGGGAAACCGAATCTGAGGTCACCAAGAGACCAGAGCAACTGGGACCACTGAATCAGAGGCAACTTAAAAAAATTGTTTATTGCATGATGATCAATGAGGATGACGTAATGATACTGCTGTGGAAGTGCATATGCTTTGAGACTACTTGATAGGGTTGTACTCTACGCTTACTATTGTACTATATCCTGGCATCAACCAGGCCCAAGAGATACAGACACCTGCAGTGTTGGTCAGGTAATTTGAGCAACACTCTCAAACTCGCATCTTTTAAGTGGATGAAGCTCAACTGTGTGGTCCCAGTCTTCCCACTGAGCCCACAGCACACTCACTCTGGGTAGGAGCCGGCCAGAGTCCGAAAAATCCCTATGACTCTTATGGGAATCGAACCCACAACCTTCCAGTCTATAACCCAAGGCGCTAACCACTGCGCCATGGTGGCTGGTGGTGTGTGTGTGTGTGTGTGTGTGTGTGTGTGTGTGTGTGTGTGTGTGTGTGTGTGTGTGTGTGTTAGACAGGTAGAAGAAAGAAAGAGAAGGAATTTTCATAAATTTATGTTGATATCAGTTGTCTTTAGAAATTCCGTGAAGAAATGTCAGTGATGATGATAATGATGATGCCAGTGATGATTCAAGCTGTGGTATTGCAAGATTCCTGCAGTTTTTATCACCTGGGCTGAAAAAAACAACCCACCCTTTTTGAGCAATGCAGCCTGATTCAAATGAACCACTGTTGGCTATTGCTCTTTCTCTATTTCTAGTCCATCTACCTGCAGTAACCTTCCTCTCTCCCTTTGCCAAAAGCCTACATTTGCTACCCTCAAAAAACACTTATCCTATCTGAGATCTTCCCCCTCATATTTGATCCCATATTTCAACAGCCACCTCCATCTCCATCACCTTGCCTAAGTGTGTTGCTTTGTGTGTAAGTGTGTGTGTGTGTGTGTCCGCATGCGCGCGTGTGTCATTTTGATATATATTAATCCTTTGACTTGTGGATAGTTGCATGCATGCAAATGATTTGAATGCAAGTTTCCCCAAAGTTGGAATGCGGCTATCTTAATGGTGGGTAAAAATGGTCACATAACACAAATTAGCGCCATTGGTGAATCTCTCAGTTCTAGCCAAAGAACAGGGGTGGGGGGGGGGGGGGGGGGGGGGGGGGTGGAAATGCAAGCACTTTGATTTGTTTGCTTTACAAGATTGAGCACTATATAAACTCCATATATTTTTTTTTTTTTTAAAGTATGTTCTTTCGAGCCAGAAGGCCCATAGAACCGGAGCTTATCCCGGTTTCTGTAGCGTTTTAAGTGAACTGATGGTTTTTCACCACCCCTGTGACAGGACGCTAGTCTGTCGCCAGATACTTCCCCAGCAGAGCTGGTACCCACTTGTACACCTGGGTGGAGTGAGGAAAATAGGAGTAAAGTGTCTTTCCCAAGGACACAACACCGAGCCGAGCAGGATCGAACCCGCGACCTCTGGATCACGAGTCGACCGCCTAAACCACTCGACCACGGTGCCTCCTCCATATATTATTATCATCATTATTATTATGCGCAGGGTGGCGGCAGCATGTGGAATGGCGCTGTGGGTGTGTGTGAAGCTCTTCCACCAGCTGTCAGTGTCCAGCGCCTGTGTGGCCTTTGTGGAGATGCTGGGCAGAGACAGCACGCTGCTGCGCACCTACCTGCAGGCAGGGGAGACCATTCTCACCCACAGGACGCGCCACCTGTCGGGGTCTGCCGAAAAGAGGAAGGAAGCCACCAAAGTCTGCCAGCAGGAAGTGGGTGAGGACATGTCGGATGAAGGAAGAGACTGGGGAATGAGTGAGTGAATGAATGTATGAATGAATGAATGAATGAACAGGTCTGCCAGCAGGAAGTGGGTGAGGACATGGCCGCTGAAGGAAGGAAGAGAATGGTGAATGATAGAATCAATGAAATGAAGAACGGACTTGTTTTATATGTCACCTAAACTGGACTGGTGAGTTGGAAGGTAAGGTATAAATAAGATAGCCATAAAGATTGAAGATTTTTTTTAATAAGATTTTATGTCTGAGAAAAGACGGCATAGAAGATTTTTCAAGACAGTCATAGCCTGTGTGGTCTCATGTTGGCCACAAACAAAAGACCTTTTAAAGCTTCTGGGGAGAAGGGAGGTGGGTTGGAGGAAGCTGGGTAAGTATTAATGTCTTAGGAGAAACAAAGAAAGGAAGGAGACTCAAAACTTAATGTGGAGAGAGAGAGAGAGAGAGCAAAAGAACATAATAAACTTTAGAGAAAATTATTGTGAAAGAGGTGGAAAGGTATGCAGAGGGAGAGAGACAGAGAAAAGCTTTGGAGAGCTTATTGCTGAATTGTGTGCTAAAAGAAGAAATAGGATCTTACACAGAGAGTCAAGCTGACGAAATTATTGGAGAAAGACGGTAAGAAAGAGAGAAGTGAACTGACCTTGACCCTGTTGATTGCAGTAACGCTGCTGCAGTCCTGCCTGAGGAACGGTCATCGTCACGGTCGTCAGCTGTTGTCGGTGCTGGAGGATGCCATAGCTGATGATGTGGCCAGAGAGGGTCTGAGCAGGTCAGTGAACACACAACCCGTCAGGAAATCAAATCTGATATCCCACTGTGTGTGTGAAGAGACTTGAAATGAAATTGAAGACGCGTCAGGACAACACTTTGCTACACACTGCTTGGGCTACTCTCTGAGTTTTCTGTTTTTGTCACCTTCCCTCTCTGGCTACTTTTCTTCTTAGGGCTGAGATAGGATATATTAGCAAACAGAATAATACTTCCTTTCCACAACATGTATGCTTAGCTGCAAACGGCCATATATGCTAGCAAACAAATGATGCAGTTTTTCAGCAGAATTATGACAGTGATGTGCAAATATTACAATGCTGGGTATTACAGGTCAATTTTTTAATGTTTTTCATGGGCACAGATTTCTGTCAAATGAAGAGCTCTCTTTTCTCACCATTTACCACTTTCCCCCTCACATGCACACATTTAGACACACATCAGAGGGACACCATAGCCTAGGTGTTAGAGTTTTGTGCTCGTGATCTGACAGCTGGGGATCGAACCACCATGAAGGTGCCCATTTATGGGAATTTTTCCCTGGAGTTAACATCAGTACTGACTCCATTCCCCAAAAATCTTCAGTGAGACTATGAACTGAGGCCCAGTGTTCGAACACTTACGGAACATCTTGCACACATGTTATAAACCGGTTTTGCCTTTCGGAAAAATAGGCAATTTTGTGGCACTAGGAATGGATGACAAAATTTGTTTAGAAACTTATGCACACAGGTGTTGTGTTTAGACTTCATTCCCAAAGTCAGAATGTGGCTTCTTTCATGGTGGGTAAAAACAGTCACAGATGCAAAATCTCACCATTGGTGAACCTTGAGTTCTAACCAAGGAACAACAACAACAAAATATATATATATAATTTTTATTTTACCATTTAAAAAAAAAAAGTTTTATTTCATTCTTTACTTCGAGGATAATGGAATGAACACTTATATGCTTTTTTACATTCAGTCCTTGTGTGTATGGGGGGGGGGGGTGGAGTCGAGTCGGCACAGCACAAGTATGACACCAACCTTAAAATAGAACGTGGCCATGTTTGTTGTGTCATTATCTGTATAACAATAATAACAATAATTTTAATTCAGTTTTTGCAGGCCATATGGCCCATAGGAACAACAGTTAATCATATACTTTCATGTAAGGTGAACATCCTTACTTCTGATATCTAAACATTTAGTAAGAAATAATCCAACTTTAAACATCAAACTAGGTTAAGTGTTCATACAAAGAAGCTGCACTTTCAGATTCGATGGAAATCTGTAATAATACAGAGGAATACATTTTCTTCGCAATACAGCATATTTTGGGCATACAAGTAAAAAGTGACAAACATCTTCAATTTGTTGGCCATCACACTGAGAGCAGAATAGATCAGTAATCGGTTTGCCATAACGTGAAATTCCATTTAAAGGTAATCTGTTTGACCTCAGTAAACATATAGCTCTACGGTATTCTAAAGATTCTACTTCACATACATAATTTGCTCTACAAATAATCGGGTGATAATCTAAGTAGTCAGGGTATGCTGATAGAGAGTCATGCCATTTTTTGTTGGTACACATCTTGTATTCGTATTTGGAATTCTTTCATGAAGGATGAGGAATTACCACAATTTTGCATTGTCCAAACATAACCAAATCCGTGGGTGCATAAAATCTTTCTAACATGTGTTATCCAATTTATTCTCCCTGCTTCATCCTGTCTACACAACATATTGTAGCATTGTCTGGGATATCTATGATCAGGCATATCCAAAATTTTTAGCCAATATTTGATTACTCTGGTAACAGTGTCAACAAAAATGGGATATCTACCACAATTGCCAAGGCAAATATTATTTTTAACATCTCTGCCAACCCCCAGGACCATTTTGCAAATTTTTACCTGTATTTTTTCAATGTCATGATACTGCTGAAAAACCCCAAATTTCAGAACCATAGAGGAGGATTGGTTTCACTTTTGTATCAAAAATACTAAAAACTGTAGATGCTGGAAGATTCTTTAACCTGAAGTACAATCTTTTGATACCAGCAACAGCCTTCAATGCTTTTCCAGAGAGATTTTCGATACATTTTGACCAGTTCAATGTTGAGCCAAAAGCCACACCCAGATAATTATAACTAGATTCTACTTGTGTCTGCTTTCCTAAATAACACCATTTTTCAGACTTCTTAGTAAATCCACCATTTTTAAAAACGACTACTTTAGTTTTGTCCATATTTACAGAAAGTCCCCATTTCTTACAATAATTTTCCAAACAATTGATCTTTTTCTGCAAGTCTACAACTGAATCTGAAACTAAAGCAATATCATCTGCATACATAAGTAAGAGTATGCCTAGTGGCTCAGAAAATACATCTATGCCTTGAGTATCTGATCCAGTGAGATCTGATTCTAGTTCAGAAATAAAAATCAAATATAATAGGGGACTCAACATACAACCTTGTCTGACACCAGAAATACAATCAAAATATTCAGTAATGTGAGCCCCGACTTTCACAGCTGCCTTCACACTTTTGTACATGCTTTGCAGCGTCATGAACATTTTATCATGGATTCCTTTTTGCAGCAGCAGAAATAAAAGTTTTATTCTGTCAACACTGTCAAATGCTTTGGAAAAATCTACAAAAAGAGTATAAAACCTACCACCTTTCTATTATCTGTATGTATGTATGTGTGTGTGTATAATGTATATATATATATATATATATATATATATAATTTTATATAAACTAGTATTGTTTATCATGACAGCACCAGTGTGGAGGCAGCGCTGAAGTGGAACATAGCCATGTTGTTGTGTCATCACCTTCACCTGCCCTTGTCCACACGCTACCTGGAAACAGCCGCCCGTGATGACAAGTGGCTGGCCTTCCTCTGGTTCGCTCACCTGCACCAGTTCCCTAAGGCACAGGTATTTTGTCTTCAGAATGTGTGTGTCTGCACACATGTCCATGTATGGAGAGTGGTATTGATACTGGTGGCATGTGGCATACAAAGTCTTCGCTAAAGACACATATTTGCAATAATTATGGCACCCAGTCAAACACATACCTTTAAGTCTTCCACTTTTTGGTTTTGTTTGGTTTTAGTTTGGTTTAATTTTTTTTTTTAAATGATTCTGCCTAAACAAAAATGACAGGACATTGACTGTTTTGGGTTGGTTTGTTTTTTTATACTGAACTATATGACTTTTATTAGGGGGGTGGCTGTGTGTGTGTGTGTGTGTGGTACTAATGTCTGTTGACCGTTTCAACAAGTCGTTCACCATTTCTCTGGCTGTCATCCGTCCTGTGTCTGTCAGTGTGTGTTGTACTAATGGTCGATGATGTCTGTGTCTGTTGTCTCTTAGTAATAGCGGAAATATCTGTGTGTGACAGTTACAACAAGTGGTTCACCATTTTTCTGCCCGTCATCCGTCCTGTGTCTGTCAGTGTGTGTTGTACTAATGGTCGATGATGTCTGTGTCTGTTGTCTCTTAGTAATAGCGGATATCTGTGTGTGACAGTTACAACAAGTGGTTCACTGCTTCTCTGGCCGTCATCTGTCCCGTGTCTGTCAGTGTGTGTTGTGCTAATGGTCGATGATGTCTGTGTCTGTCAGTGTGTGTTGTGCTAATGGTCGATGATGTCTGTGTCTGTCAGTGTGTGTTGTGCTAATGGTCGATGATGTCTGTGTCTGTCAGAGTGTGTTGTGCTAATGGTCTATGATGTCTGTGTCTGTCAGTGTGTGTTGTGCTAATGGTCTATGATGTCTGTGTCTGTCAGTGTGTGTGTTGTGCTAATGGTCGATGATGTCTGTGTCTGTCGTCTCTTAGTAATAGCGGATATCTGTGTGTGACAGTTACAACAAGTGGTTCACCATTTCTGTGGCTGTCATCCATCCTGTGTCTGTCAGTGTGTGTTGTGCTAAAGGTCGATGTCTGTGTCTGTCAGTGTGTGTTGTGCTAATGGTCGATGACGTCTGTGTCTGTCAGTGTGTGTTGTGCTAAAGGTCGATGATGTCTGTGTCTGTCAGTGTGTGTTGTGCTAATGGTCGATGATGTCTGTGTCTGTCAGTGTGTGTTGTGCTAATGGTCGATGATGTCTGTGTCTGTCGTCTCTTAGTAATAGCGGATATCTGTGTGTGACAGTTACAACAAGTGGTTCACCACTTCTCTGGCCATCCTCTCTCCTGTGTGTTTCAGTGTGTGTTGTGCTAATGGTCAATGATGTCTGTGTCTGTCGTTTCTTAGTAATAGCGGATATCTGTGTGTGACAGTTACAACAAGTGGTTCACCATTTCTGTGGCCGTCATCCATCCTGTTTCTGTCAGTGTGTGTTGTGCTAATGGTCGATGATGTCTGTGTCTGTCATCTCTTAGTAATAGCGGATATCTGTGTGTGACAGTTACAACAAGTGGTTCACCATTTTTCTGGCTGTCATCTGTCCTGTGTGTTTCAGTGTGTGTTGTACCAATGGTCGATGATGTCTGTGTCTGTCAGTGTGTGTGTTGTACCAATGGTCGATGATGTCTGTGTCTGTCATCTCTTAGTAATAGCGGATATCTGTGTGTGACAGTTACAACAAGTGGTTCACCATTTTTCTGGCTGTCATCTGTCCTGTGTGTTTCAGTGTGTGTTGTGCTAGTGGTTGATGATGTCTGTGTCTGTCGTCTCTTAGTAATAGCGGATATCTGTGTGTGACAGTTACAACAAGTGGTCCACCACTTCTCTGGCCGTCACCTGCGCGACCACCTGCACTACATTATCACCAACGCCGGCGCCCACACGGTGACCTCGTCAGCCCCCACCCCAAACGCCTCCCAGCCTTCGGCCAGAAGTGGCGGCGCTGCTGACGGGGGTCACCCCCCATCCACCAAGAGCAGCGCTGAAGACAGCGTCCACATCAGATCCTCTCTCTACGCCAAGATTGGTCTGCACACTGCTGACCGTGATGCTGGTGTGTGTGGGGGGGGGGGGGGGGGGGTAGGGAGTGGGATTTGGGGGGTGGGGGGGGGAGAAGGGGGGGGGGGGGGGGGGGGTTCCCTCTCTTGAAGTTGTTTTGGGTTTGCACCTCTCCTTATGAAATGTTGGGACCTGTGACAAAAACTTCCTTGAAAATCAAGGTATGTCTTTTAACTGGAAAAAAAATGCTTCAGATTTAAGGAGCTGCGCCTCCTGAACCCTGCTTTGATGTTTTGTTTTTTTTGTTGGTAGTTTTTGTTTTTTGGGGGGGGGGGGAGGGACACACAGGGATCACAGCATCTCAACTCAAATTCATTTTAGAATTAATATGTTGCAGTATATATTACAATTTTATTTGCACTGGAAATCAGTGGTATAACAAACATACATTACAAATGTAATACAGTATGAACTGCACCCATGCATTTTTTTTTTAAAGTTCCATGAAAACTCCTTGAAAAGTCCTTGAATGTCATACTCAGGAGTCTCTGTATGAACCCTGGGAGTGAATGTGTGGTGTGGTTTTGTGTGTGTGTGTGTGCTTTCTAGTTTGCATGTTTGTGTGTGTGTGTGTGTGTCGGGTGTGTGTATGTTGTATATATGTTTGTTTGAGAGGATGGATGGGGAGTAAAGTAGGGAGGTGTAGTTTTTATAGTGTGAGTGAACAGTGGTAAATGAATCGGTAGATGAAGGAATGATTAACACATTTCTTCCTGTGGGACGAGTCCCTCATGACTTACTTATAGTTTTCAAGAGACTGTGGAACGAGGGACCCATGTCCCGAACATCACTTTCGGTTTTGGTGACTAGTTTCGATTAGCCTCACTAGCTTCCTTTTTTTATGAAGGGAGATTACTCTTGGTTCTTCCTGTGTCTCATGTCAACTGTGTGTTTAATGCAGACGACATGGAAAATCGAAGAAATTTATTGATTTCTGAAGTTCACAAGCAACTGTTTATGGATGACGTCAGTGGTTACAACACTAACGACAGTGTCGGGTCTGACGATGGGTGGGAGCCTGATTTAAATGAGAATAAAAGTAATGAGATTGAAAGCGATGCTGATAAGGAGTGTGAGTGACGAAGAAAGTGTGTCAATGCTGATTGAAATCAGAGCTACTAGATCACACAAAACAAACATCTGTGGTCAGAGTGTCAGGGGGCGGGGGCGTTGTTAAGGTAGGGGTGGTAGAGCGCGAGTGGTTATAAAACTCCACATGCATTTACAACCTGTTTTCACAAATTATTTTTAACATGCACATGAAATTTCACAACAATCCATTCTGCTCAACTTGTAATTATGTATGTTTCTCCGTGACTGTGACCCTCCTTTCTAGCTGTCAACAACAGATTTTGAAATTTTGATCACTTTTGGTCCTTATAGGAGAATGAGATTGCTAAGTTTTAGGTGGGACAAAAAGGGTTTAAAAAAATAAAAAAAGTCATGTGAATAGATGAAGAAAAATTCAATCTTTTCTTTCCTGAAATAATTTCAGCAGACAAATGACAAAGAAAAGTCTCTTTTACGCAGCGGTTCTTTGTGATTAAAGGATTTTCTTTTTTTTTAAAGTGCTTTCCTTTATGAACTGGTCAAAAGTCAGGAAAACAGATTTTTAGTCCCGCTTTCAGGGCTTGGTCCTTGGTAAATAAACAACACAGAAATTCTTCTCTTTCATTCATGGTTTGATATATTGACATTTCTTTATAATACTTGTGTTCTGGTTGTGCAGGAGAGGAAAGCAGTGAGGAGGAAGGGGAGGAAGAGGAGGAGGAGGAAGGAAGAGGGAGGAGAGACAGGAGTGAATCGCTGAGATCATCTTCCAGACGCTCCTCTGAAGACGGTCAGTGTGTGGGGGGTGGGGGGTGTCTGGCAGGGATTGGGGGGGGGTGTGGTGTGTGGGTGTGTATATATGTGGGTGGGTGTAGTTCTTCAGTTTAACGTCCTTCCACTAAATAGTGATATCAGGTGGGTGGGTGTGCATGCACGCATGTGTGTGCTCACCAGGAAACGTACGGGCCACTCACACATTACTTGTGTTCATTTTCTTTCTTTCTTCTTTTCTTTTATATCGAGGATAATGGAATAAGCACTTCATTCGCTCAAAGGTGAGGGAACCCTATGGTGTGTGACCTGTGATCTGCGAATAACCATCAAGCATCTGCTTCTGAAGTGTCGAGATGTCCAGGATATTAGGCCCAAGTGTTTTTCTGCAGACTCCCTAAAGATTCTTTTTTGCCTTGTTCCTCCGGACAATATTTCCAGCTTTCTGAGAGAATCAGGCATTTTCTGGCTGATATGAGTGAAGATGTCACAGTTGGTCACTATAAGCAAGGGTGTTTTTTTTAGAAATCTGGCTTTGGTTTCATCTCATTTTATGTGTTGTTAATGTGATTCTCCCACAAGGTGTTGACTGACCTGGGTTGACCCTTATAGTTGGCCAGGGCATTGATACAAAGAACCACAGAAGAATTGGTTTTAAACCCTTTTTAATTTGTATGTAATTGCGCAGTTCTTATCTGAAATTTTTGTAAAGGTTACAAAGGTGACAGCCCCAATATGTTTTCTTACACACACACAAACACACACACTCTCAATATCTCTCTCTATCTCTCTCTCACTCATGCACTCACTCACTTACTCATTCACTCATTCACTCTCATGTACCCACACACACACACTCCCTCGCGCGCACGCACACACACGCACACACACTCCCTCGAGCACACGCATGCGCACACACACACACTCCCTCGAGTGCATGCACACACTCGCACGCATGCACACACGCACGCACGCACACACACACGCACACACACACACACGCACACACACACACACACACACACACACATGTCTTCAATTCATTCCTGCTACTCATTGATGCCCCGTTCTTCACCCGCCTGCTGTTGTCCCTCAGACATGACAGAGGTGACGGAGGAGTCCACAGCCTCTGACGTTTTCCGGGTCATCTTCTCCGCCCTGGCCACCAGTCAGCCCTGGAAGTCCCTGCTGATGCACGCTGTCGTTCTGCGCAATCCTCTCTTCGCTGAGCTGGCGGCCTGCTGTGTGAGTGTCTGGGATGTCATTGTCCATCATTATCATCACCATCATCATTATCATTACCACCACTACTGGCACTAGCACCATCATCATTGTGTGAGTGTCTGGGATGTCATTGTTATCATTATCATCACCATCATCATTACCGCCACTACTGGCACTAGCACCATCATCATTGTGTGAGTGTCTGGGATGTCATTGTCCGTCATCACCATCATCATTACCATCACTACTGGCACTAGCACCATCATCATTGTGTGAGGAGTCTGGATGTTTTCCATTCATCTTATCATCCCACCCTCCTCATACCACCTGAACTGTCACTGCTGATCATCATGTGTTGTCTGCGTGCAGTAATTATCTCCTCATCATTATCGTTGACGGCTATCCATCATCATGTGTGAGTGTCTGGGATGTCATTGTTATCATCACCATCCTCATTACCACCACTACTGGCACTAGCACCATCATCATTGTGCGAGTGTCTGGGATGTCATTGTTATCATTATCATCACCATCACCATCATCATTACCACCACCACTGGCACTAGCACCATCATCATTGTGTGAGTGTCTGGGATGTCATTGTTATCATTATCATCATCATTACCACCACTACTGGCACTAGCACCATCATCATTGTGCGAGTGTCTGGGATGTCATTGTTATTATTATCATCACCATGATCATTATCATTACCACCACTACTGGCACTAGCACCATCATCATTGTGTGAGTGTCTGGGATGTCATTGTTATCATTATCATCACCATCATCATTACCACCACTACTGGCACTGCCTCATCAATTGAGTGATGTCTGGGATGTTATTGTTATTATTATCATACTCACACCATCTCATACACCATATGCTACACATCTACATTGTGTGAGTGTTGGGATGTCATTTTATCATCGCCATCACCATCCTCATTACCCCCAGCCTGCAAATCTTGCATCACCAATGAAGAAGAATACACATGATAGACAAGACGGGCAGTGTCAAATGCTATTTCTATCACTGTTTAATTGGGTTCAACTTGCATGCCCACACAACACCCAGCTGCAATGTTTTGCAGAAAGCGTGGAGTAAGAACAACAGACAAGCTGTTCGTAAACATAATTGCTAAGTTTCAAGTACATTCAAATGATCATCCTGAATGGCCGGAACCAAGACCAAGTCAACAAGACGATTGGGCAAAAGAGGAGCTATGATTACAGGGTTCTGTGTGACAGCGAAATTAACCTAAGAATTGTGCCAACAGAGTATCATAATAATAAATGAATAAAGAAGATACTTTTTAAAAATAATAATAGTAATAAAGAAAATACTTTAAAAAGAAAAGAAGGGAGCGCATTTGGATATTTGCTTCAACCAGAGATTTGTCTAAAAGAAAAGAGAAAAAAAGGAACAAGCTTTTGAAGCAGTGTACCAATCTGTGTCATTTCTCTCATTACAGCATTGACTTCAGAGTTACGTCAAGCTTGATAATTTTCCCATTTTTCAGCCATGTGATAATCTTGCCGTTGCGAGGCTGTTAATGGTGCCTTCGATTTGAACTTTTAATCCGCAGGACCGTTGTGTAACGCTTGCAGAACATTGCGCATCACATTAAAATCCTGTCGCATTTCAAAAAGATTGGATTTATGTGCCGTTGGGAAAAGATGACAAATTTACAAACACAACACACGGGGCTGGATGTAAAAAAGCCACTGTAGTGTATTTCTTATCCTCGTAAAAAAAATTTATCGAGCGCTTTGTATTGTTGCTTTACAAGATTCGCGCTTATATAAATTCCTTCTTTTTTTTATTTTACTTTATAATACCAAGTTGTCCATGGCTTATTTAGACTCATGGTTTTAGGCGTTTGTAGTCTTCGAGATAGCTATGGGAGTTGTTCCTCTTGGTTTATGGGTGTTGTTTTGTACACAACCACCGCGCATTGATTAAATCCTGCTGACATCTAATAATAATAATACATGGAATTGATATAGCATTGTATCTTGCAAAAAAACAAATCAAAGCGCTTAGAGATGAAGCAGAAGATGACAGACCAAGGTTTTCCATTCTGCCCCCTCTTTCCTGTCCAATGGGCTGTCATTGTCTGCTCATGGGATTTTAACACCTACTTTGTTATTGAATATGTTGATACATTCCTTAATGCAGTCCTCTGCTGTCTCTTCCGGTTTTTCCCCCACCCCAAACACCCACTCATTCCATTGTCTCCCATACTGTTCATTACCGTTCATATCTCTCTTCAGTTTGTAAGTCTCTTTTTCTTGTTGTTGAAGCTCAATGGGAAGATCTTTATTTTCCTCCTTAGATTTCATTACCCTCGCTGTAAGTTTGTCATTTTTGGTTTACAGATCAAACACCATACCTTCATGTACGTCCATTTGATTTGAATTGGCTGTCACCATCATTTCTCGTTTTAACTGTTCATTGTCATCTTTTGTGCACATATTTTTCAGAATTTCTTGAAGTGTGTCCAGAGAATCCATGTCCTCATCACTGTTTTGCTCCAGTCCAATCTGTGCTTCTTCTTGTCTGCTTCACTTTGCCACCAAAAGACTTCGGACTCTACCCCGAATCACTGGCAGAAGATGTTGATGTCTGTTTCCTTTTTACACTGTCTTTGATTCCACCCTTGCCTGGAAAATATTTGCTGACAGCACTTGTCATTTTGACTGAAGCTCTTCCATTTCATCTTGCTCCTCCTCATTTTCATCTTGCCCCGATATGGCCTCAGTGGTTGGCTGGGCTATAAACTACAAGACTGGGTCTTGCTCTTCCGACTGTGTACCTTTCTTTTCATGTTTCCCCCGCCTCAATTTGTTTTTCAGATCGTGTACCCTTATCTTCAAATCTTCACATGGCTACTGTAATTTTTTAAAATTTCAATAGTATATCATTCACAAAATCCCCCCTCTGTGGGTTTTTTATGATATATTCCTCACAAAGTCCTCACTCTGCTACTCTATTGTTATGATACATTGCTCACCGAGTTCTCCAACTGTCACTTTTCTCTCATTTTTAGATCATCTCCCTCTCTCCTCTTTCTTAGTGTTATATCCAATGTAGGATACATCAGTCGCTTGGTCATTCCACTGCAATTATTTTTCAATGATGTATAATACATGTATCACACGATCTCCCCATGCGATTTGTTTTATCGACTGTATGTCTGCAAACAAGTCTTGATGTGATGAAGACTGCAGAGGAAATGAAGAATATGATCAACAAACCTCCCCAAACTTAACTCTCATCATTCACATCCCACGTGAAAAGCATTTAAGAAAGAACTTAAAATTCACATTTACCCAATGCGTTCAACCACGCAACATATTTCCGTACTTTAAGAATGTCACAAATTTACGCTAGTGACAGTGGTGTGATGGTGATGATGATGATGATGATCTTTCCAGAATGCCCCCATGGTGGCCTCGCTGTGTGCCTGGCTGGCAGCCATGTTGTCACCCACGGAGCGCCGCTTGTGAGCATGATGGGAAAGCAGCATGCGGAGACAGCTGAGATGTGAGATTACTACGTGCAGCGAACCCTGACTGCTTTGCATCCAGCCGGTGAGTCACACACTGTGGTTAGTGCATGTGACACTGCTGTGTTATTAATGTGTCATAGTACACCCTGATGTGTTGTGTCATATGACAGCTTGTGTGTTAATGTGTCTAGACACCATTGATGTGTTAGTGTGTCATAGTGACACCATTGATGTGTTAGTGTGTCATAGTGACACCATTGGTGTGTTTGTGTCATAGTGACACTGCTTGTGTGTTAATGTGTCATAGTGACACCATTGGTGTGTTAATGTGTCATAGCGACACCATTAAAAAAAAATTGTATTCTTTTATATCGAGGATAATGGAATAAGCACTTAAGTGCTTTTTTACGTCCAGTCCCCGTGTGTATGCAGTTTTGTAAATTGTCATCTGCTCCCATTGGTGTGCTAGTGTGTCACATTGAGACACCATTGATGTGTTAGTGTGTCATAATGACACCACTGGTGTGTTAGTGTGTCATAGTGACACCATTGATGTGTTAGTGTGTCATATTGAGACACTATTGATGTGTTAGTGTGTCATAATGACACCACTGGTGTGTTAGTGTGCCATAGTGACACCACTGGTGTGTCATAGTGACACCATTGATGTGTTAGTGTGTCATAGTGACACCATTGATGTGTTAGTGTGTCATAGTGACACCATTGATGTGTTAGTGTGTCATAGTGACACCATTGATGTGTTAGTGTGTCATAGTGACACCACTGGTGTGTTAGTGTGTCATAGTGACACCATTGATGTGTTAGTGTGTCATAGTGACACCACTGGTGTGTTGCTGTGTCATAGTGATACAATTGGTGTGTTAGTGTGTCATAGTGACACGACTGTTGTGTAAATGTGTCATAGTGACACGACTGTTGTGTTAATGTGTCATAGTGACACCACTGGTGTGTTGGTGTGTCATAGTGATACAATTGGTGTGTTAGTGTGTCAAATTGACACGACTGTTGTGTTAATGTGTCATAGTTACACGCTGTTGTGTTAATGTCGTATCCATGTTGTGGTAAGTGTAAGCACTGTGTGTTGTCCAAGTTGACTCACTAGGGTTGTTAATTGTATGGCACATCTGTATGTTACGGCTATAGCCACTAGTCACAGCATGATTTTTCTAGCGAAATGATGTATTGCCATAGCGACACGATGTTGTAATGTGCCATAGGCACACCACTGGTAAATTTTTGATAGCGACCCACTTGGTATGTTAATGTCCATATGACAACTGGGTGTTTTCTACACATCTGGTAAAGTTAATTCTCATTGCTGCCTGGTATGTTTAATGTGGGACAGTAAAGCACACACGGATTAATGTGTTCAGGTGTGCTGAGAGGACTGGGATGTGTAGTGTTTCATAGAGTGTTAATTGAGCCGGACTTGTTACATTAGACATGGAGTTGGTGGTCTGGGGTACGGTTTTATGAATCGATTAATACTGTTGATACCTGTTTGTACCTGTTTGTGTATTTAGCGCACGTAACCCTGTGCAGGAGTGTTCCCTGCAAATTCTTAGAAAAAAGCCACTCGTGATTAGGGAAACAAATACAGCTGCAGAAAAAAAAAAAAAAAAAAAAGGGTGAAAGGGTGGCGCAGCGCTAAGTGGCGACGCGTTCTCCCGCTCTCCCCAGGGAGAGCAGCCCGAATTTCACGGAGAGAAATCTGCCATGACTTAAAGTGGTATGAAATAAAATCTGAGCGCTTTGATTTGTTGCTTTACAAGATTCAGCGCTATATAAATTCCATACATTATTATTATTATTACTTTCAGTCACAGCAGATTTTTCTGTGTGAAATTGATGCTGCTTTCCCTGGGGAGAGTGCATAAGAGCAGCATCACCAGTATATCTTTTTTTATGTTCCCCCTTTGCCAGTATATTAATGTCCGTATGAAAGTGGCGCGTTTTTCTACAGAACTTTGCTAAGGATGACTCTCTTACTGCTGTGGGTTGTTTCATGTGGGCTAGATGTAAATTGCACACACGACCACTTGTGTTCAGGTTATGCTGTGGGGAATGGGGTTGTATGTTTAAACATGTTTTTGAGACATGCTGTGTGTAAACTGTGGAGGTTGGGGTAGCTGAGTGGTTACGGTTTTATGACATTGTTTAATACTGTTGAAATGACCTGTTTGATATTCTGTGTTGTGTATTGCTGTGTGGTACTGTGGGCAGACGTCTCCACTGCTGCCCTTCCTGCAGTTCATCAGGGAGTGTGTGTTCTGGAGGAACTATGAGGGCTGTAAAGCGCTGCTGGACAACTTCAAGGATGCCATGACTGCTGTGAGTTAGCGCGCATGCACACGCACACACACATGCTCGCATGGACATATATATACACACTCACACAAACACATTCACACACACAGAGAACTATGAGGGCTGTAAAGCACTGCCATGACTGCTGTAAGTTATCACACACGCATACACACACACACACACACACACACACACACACACACACACACACACACACACACACACACACACACACACACACACACACACACACACACACACTCTCTCTCTTTCTCACTCATGCATGTGCACCTTGATATTTCCACACCCTTTTTCTACACTGTCATGATTTGTATCACTGCGTTCATTCCGCCCCGACCTCTGTCCCTGTTCAGATCAGTTCCACAGCCAGCAAAAGCGGCAAGGACAAAGGTGGAGACAAGAGAGAGCACCCCAGTGACCCGGCCATGGTGATCATCGGGGACCGCGACTGGCTGGAGCATGTGGCCTACAGCGTGGTGCAGCACCAGCTGTCTCACTGCCCCAGTGTGCACGACGCCTGGCATCTCCTGGGTCTGCTGGCTGAGGAAAACATCGCCCTGGTCTTCAGCTTTGATGGTGAGTGAGTGAGTGTTATCTTACTGCCCCAGTGTGCACGACGCCTGGCATCTCCTGGGTCTGCTGGCTGAGGAAAACATCGCCCTGGTCTTCAGCTTTGATGGTGAGTGAGTGAGTGTTATCTTACTGCCCCAGTGCGCACACTGCCTAGTTAGTGCTTCTGGCAGAGGAAAACATCGCCCTGGTCTTCAGCTTTGATGGTGAGTGAGTGAGTGTTATCTTACTGCCCCAGTGTGCACACTGCCTAGTTAGTGCTTCTGGCAGAGGAAAACATCGCCCTGGTCTTCAGCTTTGATGGTGAGTGAGGGAGTGTTATCTTACTGCCCCAGTGCGCACACTGCCTAGCAACTGTTAGTGCTTCTGGCAGGAAAACATCACCCTGATTTGGTTTGATTTGATTTGATTTTTTATTTTTCATGTTCATACCACTTTTAAGTCACAGCAGATTTCTCTGCATGAATTTTGGGCTGCTGTCCCCAGGGAGAGCGTGTCGCCACAAGAGCAACGCCAGCCATTATTTCGTTTCCTTATGATATGTGTTATCATACTGTCCCAGTGTGCACGATGCCTGGCATCCGTTAGGGCTTCTGGCAGAGGCAAATATTGTCCTTGTCATCAGCTTGTTTTCATGCTGCCCCAGTATGTATGATTACTGGGCTGCTATTGTGGGATAACATCACATCATGTCTGTTCCTACCGGCTTACGTTGTCCTACTCTTCCAAAAGGCAGAATGGATTTTAATATGTGTGCAAGATGGTCTGCGTGTGTTTGCACACGGGACCTCTGTTTATAGTCTCATCGTGGCGTGGGATAGCCTGGTGTTTAGAGCTTTGAGTGGAGTTGGCACTGATGTTAACTCCAGGGTAAAAAAATTCCTTTGAACGGGTATCTTGATGGTGGCTGAAACCCGGGCCGTCAGATCACGAGCGCAACACTCTAACCTCCATGTTATTCCGACCACCCAGGAGGCACAAGATGCTTGGAGTGCCACACAGACAACAGTGGAGAAACGGTATCATAGCTGAAGGTGTGAAACCCTACCTCCACCCAAATTCAGGTTAAAAAAACCAACTGTGTTTTCAGTGCTGGACTTTGGTCAGCTGCACAAGATGCTGGGAGTGCTGCACAGACGACAGGTGAGGGAGGTCCGCCTGCCCCACCTGCTGACAGAGGGGCCTGACCAGCAGCTGTACCTGCAGGAGTGTCACTCCGCCCTGCAGGCCCTCATCGCTCAGGGGGCCTACGAGGACGCCTACACCTTCGGCCAGTACGCCGGCCTTGACCTCTCCGGGGTCGTCATGAGGCAGGTCAGTGTCAGCGACCTGTCTGTGTGTGTGTGTGTGGTGAGGAGAGATGTGTATGTTCTGGGGGGAGAGGGGAGGAAGCCTGTACATGTATGTGTGTGTGTGTGTGCGGAGGAGGCCTGTACATCTGTGTGTGTGTGTGTGTGCGTGCGTATGTGGAGGAGGCCTGTACACGTATGTGTGTTGTGTGTGTGCGGAGGAGGCCTGTACATGTATGTGTGTGTGTGTGTACATGCGTGTGTGTGCGGAGGAGGCCTGTACATGTGTGTGTACGTGCGTGTGTGTGCGGAGGAGGCCTGTACATGTATGTGTGTGTGTGCGCGTGCGTATGTGTGCGGAGGAGGCCTGTACATGTATGTGTGTGTGTGTGTACATGCGTGTGTGTGCGGAGGAGGCCTGTACATGTGTGTGTACGTGCGTGTGTGTGCGGAGGAGGCCTGTACATGTGTGTGTACGTGCGTGTGTGTGCGGAGGAGGCCTCTACATGTATGTGTGTGTACGTGCGTGTGTGTGCGGAGGAGGCCTGTACATGTATGTGTGTGTACGTGCGTGTGTGTGCGGAGGGGGCCTCTACATGTATGTGTGTGTGTGTGCGTATGTGTGCGGAGGAGGCCTGTACATGTATGTGTGCGTGTGTGTGTGTGTGCGGAGGAGGCCTGTACATGTATGTGAGTGTGCGTGCGTATGTGTGCAGAGGAGGCCTGTACATGTATGTGTGTGTGCGTGCGTATGTGTGCAGAGGAGGCCTGTACATGTATGTGTGTGTGCGTGCGTATGTGTGCGGAGGAGGCCTGTACATCTGCGTATGTGTGTGGAGGAGGCCTGTACATGTGTGTGTGTGTGTGTACGTGCATGTGTGTGCAGAGGAGGCCTGTACATGTATGTGTGTGTGCGTGCGTATGTGTGCAGAGGAGGCCTGTACATGTGTGTGTGTGTGTGCGTATGTGTGCGGAGGAGGCCTGTACATGTATGTGTGTGTGTGCGTGCGTGTGTGTGCGGAGGAGGCCTGTACATGTATGTGTGTGTGCGTGCGTATGTGTGCAGAGGAGGCCTGTTACATGTGTGTGTGTGTGTGCGTATGTGTGCGGAGGAGGCCTGTACATGTATGTGTGTGTGTGCGTGCGTGTGTGTGTGGAGGAGGCCTGTACATGTATGTGTGTGTGTGCGTGCGTATGTGTGTGGAGGAGGCCTGTACATCTGTATGTGTGTGTGTAGTGAGGAGAGATAGTGTGTGTGTACTGGGGAGAGGAGAGGAGAGAAGATGTGTAATGTGTTGTTGTTGTTGACAGTTGTGTCATGAAAAATAACAGGTGATATTGTTAAATTATGATGTGTCATTATGGTGCAAGATGGTGTAAAATGATATATGTACAGTTATGCTGGGAGAAACAACAGCTGTAATATGTTAGATAATACTGCAGATATATATTTTTTTTAAGTAAAAAAATTTGTTTTACAGTCATCCAATGAAAGAGAACAGATGTGTTATATATCAATATTTGTATATTATTATTATTAGATGATGTGATTATGTGCAGTTATCCAGTGAGAAAGAACAGCTGCAGACATCAGGGGTGTGGAAGTCAGCAGTGATTCGTCGTCGCTATTGGCAACAGTGTGCTGCCACCTGTGAGAGATTTCAGCTGCCTGCTGCTGTGGTGGCCGACTTCTTCCAGGTAGGGAACATAACTCTGGGCTGCAGGTCTGCTATCAGGGGTGACAACCTACAATCCTAAAGTCTGGGTGGCTGGGATTCCTGACATTTTGTATGCCTCTTTACTCAGAAAAATTGTAAAAATTTGGGGGGGGGAAGGGGATTGATTTACAGCTATATAAAACCGATTTTCACAAGCACTCAGCCTGTTTAGACAGGAAAACAATAGCGGGGGGGGGGGGGGGGAAATAAATCAGGATTTTGTGACAGTGAATTTCAGAAAGATATGGAGGAAAGAGAAAGTCTACGAGAGATATCACTGTACACACTGTCACTGACATATGTGGATGACAAAGATGATGATTAAGATGATGATGATATTGATGATAATGGTGGTGGTGGTGATGATAGTATTGTTGATGGTAGTGTGATGATTTTTCAGAAAGAGGCAGAGGAGAGAGAAAGCCTGCGAGAGAAGTCGTCGCTGTACAGACTGTCACTGACACGTGTGGAGGGCCAGATGGGCAGGGAGAGGACTGCCTCTGATTTACGGGGGCTGAGGGATCGAATCTTCACAGCCATGTGGAGATACACTGTTCAGGACCGCGTGGCCCAACAACAGGGGACACACCACCACCAGGTGAGCTGAGAGAGAGAGAAACAGAGAGATGAGAGAGAGAGATCGGTGGTCTAGAGGTAATGCGCCTGTCTAGAAAGCGAAAAGTCCTGGTCGGAAGTGTGCGGTGGTTCCAATCCCATTTGGGCCCGAAACTTTTCCTTCATCCATTAGACCATGAGTGGTGGTCTGGGCGCTAGTCTTTCAGATGAGATGATAAACCGAGGTCCCGTGTGTTACACATAATTAATCAGCACACGTAAAAGAACCCACAGCAACAAGAGAGTTGTTAGGGAAACAAATACAGTTGCAGACACAAAAAGTGGGGGGGGGGGCTGCTCTTGTGGCGACGTGCTCTGCCCGGGGAGACCAGCCTGAATTTCACGCAGAGAAATCTCATGACTTATAGTGGTATAAATAAATAAATAGAGAGAGAGAGAGTGCAGGGTCAAGGTCACATGGTGGTTGTTCCTGGATATGAAATCAAGTTAATAATAATAATAATTATTATAATAATAATTATTATTATTATTGTTCTTGGATATGGAAATCAAGTTGCAAGGATTTGGGGGAGTAGGGGTTGGGGGTCAGTCTATAGAGTGATGTTTAAAGGCTCTTTTGAATGAATCAGAAACTGGGCAAAAAGAGACGTAGCAGCATGTTATACAGATGTAGAACTATTGACTGCCATGATAGTTTGCTCATTGAAAGCATTCATGCATCCTGACACTTCCCTAGTATTCCACTCTTTGTACACACACCACACACACACACACACACACACACAACAACACATTCACAACAACACACAAACCATTCAACACACACACACACCACTCACTAACACACTCTCTCTCTCTCTCACACACACACATACCTCTCTCACACACACACACACACACACACACACACATACACACACACACACACACTCACTCACTCACTAAAACACAAATTGAAGATGGCAAGTTTTCTGAAAACACACTGTCCTTTATGAAAGCATAGCACAGCCAAGGTTGGCAGGGCTATAAACTAACAAGATTGGATTGGATAGTGCAGCTAAGGAATCAAAACCATAATCGCATCCATCAAATAAATGATGATAAGAAAGAAAACATTGAGATCAAGAAAGATTGTGAATACTATTCTTGTTACCAAAATCGTATTTGATGGCTTAGACAGGTCAGCCTCCCCTTCTCCTTTTCCCTCCCCATCACCCCTTCCTCTTTCTCTTCCATCCCCCCACTTCCCCTTCTCCCCCCCCCCCCCCCCCCCCCCCACCTTTACTTGTCTTAATCAAGGTAAGGGGTCACATTAAAGTTTTCTCCAAGTGCAAGCAAGTTAGTTATTAAGATTCCTCATCTTTGCCTCTTGTTCTTGCGCAGGAAACGAAAGATTTATATGTTGCTTTGTGACCAGTGGACTGTGTTTTTCAGTGACCAATGAAACGTGTTGTTGCAGAGTGAGGAGGGGGACATTTTCAGTGACACAGAGGACGCAGACAGCATCAGCAAAATGTCGTCCAGTCGTCAGGAACTGCTGCACACAGCACACCTGCCCAAACCCCACGTCCACCCTGACAACGAACTGAACTCTGAGGTCAGACTGCTCTCCCTGTACCCACCTTTATCCCATACACCCCAGGTCACTGGTGCTATGATATACCATGTCAAGGAAAGCAATTGTTGCCGAACTTTTTGAATAGTAGTTACTAAATGGCAAAGAGACTTAAAAGATACCGGTCATCTTTGGCTGCGAGCAGTATTTTCTCCATTCTGAATTGAGTAAACATCGGGCCAGGGTTGTTTTTCGGGTTCATGCTGTCTTGTTGTTGTTTTACATGCACTTGGTAAAGTTGCGTATCTGACCTAGGTTTGTCAGATGTATTATCTCATCCAAAAGATCAGCATCCAGACCACCACTCATGGGGAGTGGGTGGGTGAACAGTGTGGCATTAGAAGGGAGTGGAGCCAGCCATCTTTCACTCTGTGTGAAGACAGGCATGTTACTGCTGGATTAGGGACAGAATAAGGGTGGGGATGGTGTGAACCGTATGGGGAGTGGCTTGATAATGGTGTGATATGTAGTGGTGATAATGCTGCAGTGGTGTGGGAGTGCTGTGGCAACTTGACTGTGATGTGATGACGATCCGGCAGTGATTGTTCAGTAGTGATATGATGATGTGGCACTTAGATGGGTGACATTGTGGTGGTGAAAGACACAGCAGTGACTTGACAGTGTGTGGTGATGATGTGGCATTGACATGTGGTAATATGGCAGTAATATGATGATGTGGTAGTTAGGTGGGTGACGTTGTGGTGGTGAAAGACACGACAGTGACTTGACAGTGTGTGGTGATGATGTGGCATTGACATGTGGTAATATGGCAGTAATATGATGATGTGGTAGTTAGGTGGGTGACGTTGTGGTGGTAAAGACACGGCAGTGACTTGACAGTGTGTGGTGATGATGTGGCATTGACATGTGGTAATATGACAGTAATATGATGATGTGGTAGTTAGGTGGTGACATTGGGGTGGTAAAGACATGGCAGTGATTTGACAGTGTGGTGATGATGAGGCATTGACATGTGGTAATATGGCAGTAATATGATGATGTGGTAGTTAGGTGGTGACATTGGGGTGGTGAAAGATGTGACAGTGTGTGGTGATGATGTGGCATTGGCATGTGATGATGTGGTAGTTAGGTGATGACATTGGGGTGGTAAAGACATGGCAGTGAGTGTGTGTTGATGTGGCAGTGATGTGGTGATGTGGCAGTGAAGGGATAATGTGATTGATGTGTGGTGTTTCAGGAGGCGATGGAACTGGAGAGGATGATGGGGGACCTGTTGGCCGAGGGTCATGTCAGTCAGTGCTGTGACCTGGCCACACTGCTGGGGGCTCACTGTGACGACCTGACTATTGTTCTGGTGTGTATCATTGTTATTATGCTATATTGTGTGTTACTTTGTGTGTGGTGACCTGGCCACACTGTTGTCCTGGTGTGTGTTGTTATATTGTTCTGGTGTGTTGTTATACGATAATATTGAATGATGTATGGTGTGGTGTGACCTCACTGTTATTCAGGTATGTATTATTGTTTGATGATATTTCATGGTATATGATATGGTGTGTTGTGACCTGGCCACACAAAAATACAAAAATCAGTGCTGTCATAAAATTCAACCATATTTTTCTGTCTTCAGAGACTTGCATCGGGCTGACTATATTTTCTCCATCTTAGCGCACAACCAACACTCACACTAAGTGGACAGAACCTTTATCTCATCAGAAAATGGAACTGACCCAACTTGAACTATATCACAAAACTTGTTCTATATATCAGTGTAAAGGACAACACAAAAATCAGTGCCGTCATAAAAATCAACCATGTTTTTTGGTCTGCACAGACTTGCATCGGGCTGAGCACAGGGGAGATGACTATGGCCACCATGGATGCATCCAGTCGTCTGCTCCTGACGACGGTTGAACGACGTCGCAGCCTGAGCTCTGTGGTCTCCTTCCCTCAGTCCGCCAGCTGTGAGTAGTGCTCTTAGCACACACATGCACGCACGCATGCATGCATGCACACATGCACACACACGCTCACATCCATCTCATTCTGGTATGTATTACATTGAAAAAATTGACATTTTTGCGAAAATAGGGGACAAAAAGATGAATAGATGTGGCAAGTTTTAAAGCTCCATCTGTCACTACAAGAATGTTATCACCTCGTTCAAAAAACGCAGCAAAAGTTATTCCAGTGTGAGGAAAAGAGACTTGGTTGTCGAGATGTATATGAAGAAATGATAAAATTTTAGTCTTTTGTTAAAAAGACATGAAACTGATTCTTATCATATAAAACAAATTGTCTCTCTAGCTTGTCGATGGAAACTGAACTGTTTTAAGACAAAATATGTTGGGCATGTCTCTTGTATATGTGGCCATAGTGTAACTGTTGATCATATCTTGATATGCAGCATGCTAAAAAGCTGCATACCTGTTCTTACCTTGTCAACGTCATCGGCGATATTCAGTGATCTTCTACTGAGTTCTTTTTTTTCAAATCGTTATTGCATAGTCCAATTGGTTCATTATTATGATTATTATGGACTCTAGATTATTATGGACTCTAGAGATATTATTTTCTCTTGTGAGTTTAAAAATATCGTTTTATTGTTTAATGGTTAGAAATTGTGGTTTTACTGTTCTGTACTTAAGAGTTACTTTAGATTAGCATTTTCTTACTTGTTTATTGTAGATTTAGTAAATTAACCCCCTAACCAACTCCCAGACACCCCCCATCCCCTAGCCCTTTTGTGTCCAATATCACATTTAGTGAAGAGACGTAAAATGATATTGAACACGTTCGCACACATGCGCACACATGCTCACACACAGTCACAAACACACACACACACACACTTACTCATTCTCTCATGCATGCTTATGCACATGCTCACACAAAGAGACATGCACTGTTCATGTGTGTATATCTCTGTGTTTCTCTCCCCCCTCCCTCCTTCCCCTCTCCGAGTGTGAGAAAAGCTACTTAGCCTATAGATCTGACAGTATATGAATAAAAGGTAGATCTGACAGTATATGAATAAAAGGTAGATCTGACAGTATATGAATAAAAGGTAGATCTGACAGTATATGAATAAAAGGTGACTAAAGCAGCTGGGGAGAAGTGTCTGTAACTGAGGCTTATAGGCATCACACACACACTCTCTCTCTCTCTCTCTATCACTCACTCACTCTGCTGTGACGTATGTTTCAGCCGTCAGTCTGGCCAGCGCTGCCCCTAACTGGGGGTTTCTGCCCCCAGAGAAGGAGGAGGTCATCTTCACCCTGGAACAGCTGCTGAGCCGCTGCCACAAGAGTCAGCCATGTTGCCTGCGCATCATCTCTGTCTACAAGATTGCCTGTGTGAGTAGTTTACTGAAAGATTGCCTGTGTGAGTGGTGGTGTGCAGAAAGATTGCCTGTGTGAGGGGTGGTAGGCTGAAAGATTGCCTGTGTGAGTGATGTTAGGCTGAAAGATTGCCTGTGTGAGTGATGGTAGGCTGAAAGATTGCATGTGAGTGGTGGTGTGCTGAAAGATTGCCTGTGTGAGTGGTGGTGCGCTGAAAAATTGCCTGTGTGAGAGGGTGTGCAGAAAGATCCTTTATATATGAGTGGTGTACAGAAAGATTGCCTGTGTGAGTGGTGTGCTGATTTTGCCTGTGTGAGTGGTGCGCTGATTTTGCCTGTGTGAGTGGTGGTGTGCTGAAAGATTGCCTGTGTGAGTGGTGGTGTGCTGAAAGATTGCCTGTGTGAGTGGTGGTGTGCTGAAAGATTGCCTGTGTGAGTGGTGGTGTTCTGAAAGATTGCCTGTGTGAGTGGTGGTGTTCTGAAAGATTGCCTGTGTGAGTGGTGGTGTGCTGAAAGATTGCCTGTGTGAATGGTCACAATAAGGCACAAACACACCTGCGCACCTGATTTCCATGTTGATAGTAGGAATGGAGACAACCAGGGTGTGGACAGTGTTTCAATTGTTAGAAGCTGCCTGTCTGCCTCTCAGTTCAGAGCCCAGGCAAAGGCTTGTACTGTGAAGCTGGCTCCATGGATGGTCTCCTGGTTTCTGGCCAGATACTTGGCAAGCCTGTTGGTCTGTTTCAACAGACTGTGTGCACTTTCCCTCAGACTTCTTATCCTTTCCTTTGGACTGTGTCCCTTTCCCCAGGACTTGAAGGGGTCTGTTGTCATGGTCATTAAACGGTCTGGGGCCACACCCAACCTTCAGACAGTGAATGTGTGGCTTTTTCCTTGCAACACTAGCATTTCTTTCATACCTTTCCAGATTTTGTTACCTCTTTGAAAAAAAGAAGTCTAGTAAAACATTTTTTGTCTTGAAAATGCATGCAATTTTGATACTGTTGATAGGTTTTGAAAGGGTTTATGAATAGTAACTAGCCTAATGTTCTGTTGTGGAAGCTGGTTAGCTAGAGAGTTGATAACTATAATGCTATCTTGTGAAGCTGTTTGGCAAGAGAAATAATTAGCATAATGCTGTGTGATGTGACAACTGATTGGTCCTGAAGAGAATTAATGATCCTAGTGCCGTGTGTGGTGACAGCTGATTGGACGGAGTTATGGGGAGGTGGTGATGGCAGAGGAGTTCAGCATTCTGAGAGAGCTGCTGAAGACAGAGTTCCCCCATCGCTACACACTGGCCGCTGAGTTCCTCTCCACCTCCAGTCTCTCTGATGCTGAGGTCTGTCTGTCTCTTTGTCTGTCTGTTGGTTTACCCGTCTGTCTGTCTGTTGGTCTGCCTGTTGGTTTATCTGTTGGTTTATTCATTCATCTCTCCGCATTGTTTGTCTGACATCCATTTTATTTTTATATTTTATTCTTTTATATCGAGGATAATGGAATAAGCACTTATGTGCTTTTTTACATCCAATCCCTGTGTGTATGCGGTTTTGTAAATTCTGTCATCTGTTCCCACCGGCACACAATGGCCTGCTCTTACGAAAAGCGGAACAGGATTTAATGTGTGCGCAAGATGTTCTGCAAATTCTGTTCTCCATGTGTCTATGTCAGTTTTTTTGTTTTGTTTTATTTTGTTTTGATTGGGGGGGGGAGTGCTAATTTTGTCCTATGAGCAGAGAGTATGAAAGAATGGTAAACAGACACAGATACAGTGCAACATATGGACAGTGGTATTCAAGGTATTACCTAAATCTCTGTTCAATTTGAAGTTAGATTGAAGATGAAAGTTTTCTGATCATTTCTGGAAAAAAATATATATATTAAATGTTAAAATTAAGTACTTTTTGCATTCATTGTGAAATGACATTGCAGAGTGTTGAAAAGATGAATGGCTTCCTGCGTTCAGCGTGCATTCAGAAAACACTTTGTACACCAAGACACTATAGACACAACCAGTACCCTGACTGCCTTCTATCTCTGATGTTTTCAGTGTGCGTTTTCCCGTGTGGGGATGCCCAGGGCCTGTCAATATAAATAACATCCCTACCTTCTGGAAATTCTTTGCTAGGAGTGCCTTCTTTTCTATCCCTCTCTTTGTTTCTGCCTTGTTCCTTTTTACCCCTGTCACCTCCTCCTTATCTATTTCTGCCTTCTTGGTCCATTCTCCTACCTTTTTTCCAGAAAGACTTAAAAGATAACATTTCTTTCCCATGCCGAAGTCGGATGCACTGGGCCTGGTGCCTAATGACAGAGCAACACAGTTTTTCTTATATAACAAAACAACAATTGTTGCTGTCTGAGTGTTCAATGAAGAAGATGTGTGCATTCAGAAATCACTGTATACACCAGAAAAGCTAAGCATAAACCTGACTGCCTTGTCTCTTTGGTGTTTCAGGTGGCTGCCTTCCTTGTGGATGAAATCATCAAAAGTCTGCGTATCTACCTGGGGGGCAAGGAGGGGTTTGGTGAGTAGTGTGGAGAGGGAGGGAGGGAGAGAGAGAGAGAGAGAGAGAGAGAGAAAGGAGAGAAAGAGAGAGAGAGAGAGAGAGAAGAGAAGTGGAGGGAGGATATTGTGTCATATTTCTGTGGGACATCTAAGGGAGTGCAATGACTGACTACCATTGCTGTGGGTCTATAAAATCAAACACTCACACACACACACACACACACACACCGGGTTTTAAAAAAAAGCAACATCAGCAAACGTGAGCCTCTGATAACTTTTCTTCTCTCCCTTCACAGACGGAGGAAGCGACGGAAGGAGCGGAAGCGGAGAGCTGATCTTCCGGCCCACGGAAGGGGGTCAGGTGTTCAGTCAGCTGGTGGGGCTGTGCGGGGACCCTGCTGTGTTGGGGCACTGTCTGCTGCAGGCCCTGGCTACTCTGGCTGATCAGGCGGCTCCACAGCCCTCACAGGAAGGTGGGTTGTGTGTGTGTTGTTTGTTTGTTGTTGACATGGCTGTGCTGGGGCACTGTCTGATGCAGGCTTTGGTTGATCAGACTACTCCACAACCCTAACAGGTAGGTAAGTGTGTGTGTGTGTTGTATGTTGTTGATATGGCTGTGTTGGGGCACTGTCTACTGCAGGCTTTGGTTGATCAGACTACTCCACAACCCTAACAGGTAGGTGTGTGTGTGTTGTGGATATGGCTGTGTTGGGGCACTGTCTGCTGCAGGCTTTGCTTGATCGGACTACTCTACAACCCTAACAGGCAGGTGTGTGTTGTATATTGTTGATATGGTTGTGTTGGGGCGCTGTCTGCTGCAGGCTTTTGAAGGCTCTGGCTGATACGGCTGCTCTGTAGCCCTCACAGGAAGGTGTGATGTTTATTTGTGTGTTGTTTGTGTGTGTGTGGTGTTTATATGCTGTTGATATGGTTTTGTTGGGGCACTGTCTGCTACAGGCTCTGGCTGATGAGGCTACTCCACAACCCTAACAGGCAGGTGTGTTGTTTGTTTGCATGTTTGTTTGTGCTGTGTGTTGTTGACATGGATGTGTTCGGGGCATTCTCTACTGCAGGCTTTGGGTGATCAGACTGCTTCACAGCCCTTACAAGGTGTGTTGTTTGTGTGTGTACATGACTGTGTTGGGGCATTGTTTACTGCAGTTGTTGTTTGGTTGGTTGGTTGATTTATACTGATAACCAAGTCTGTAGCAAGGGGTTGCTTTTTGTGTGCTGTAGATATGAAATTTTGTTATTGCTGTCAACATCTTGGCCATTTATCTCCATGGGTTTTTGTATGTGTGGTTTGTGTGTGTGTGTGTGTGTGTGTTTGTGCATTTCATGCCTGTATGTATGTGTGTGAATACATCATCATTATTTGCTATGGATGTTGTGTCACTATTCTTCAGTGCTTTCATTTTCGTGGCTCATGTGTGTATGATAATATCAACAGACATCATCATAACAACAACAACAACAATAATATATGTGTATTGATAACAGTGCTGTCGATGGAGACGGAACTGCTGATCATGGCGCACGAATGCCACACGGCGGCCTGTAACATGGAGGGCATCTCCAACGTCCTCAGAGCGGCCAGGGTCTGTGCCCAGGGTCTGGCTTCCGCCAGTCAGTACCACCTCATGGTGAGTCACACACACACACTGGTCACTCTACACACACATGCATGTGCACACTATACGCAGAGACACACGGACAGACAGAGAGAGAGAGACACACACACACACACAGATGACAAAATTTACAAAACCACATACACATGGGGACTGGATGTAAAAAAGAACATGAGTGCTTATTCCATTATCCTCGATATAAAACAATAAATAAATAAAAATTTTAAAAAATAAACACACACACACTCCTCTCTCTCTCTCTCTCTCTCCTCTCTCTCTCTCTCTCTCTCTCTCTCTCTCTCTCTCTCTCCTCTCTCGGGGGGCCCCATCACGTAATGCGAAGGTGAAGACGTAGGGAAATTGCTCTAGTATTTTTGTGAATTAGTAGCTAGTTTTAAGTGGCCTTAATTCTTCATTGTTAGCATACAGTTAGATAAGGAGGATGGGAATATCGCTGCAGTTGTACAGGGCTGTCTGTGGGACATTTGCGGCAGTATTCGCCTGCTTCATGTCCAAACGGGCAGAATTCAAATCGGCCATGGCGGTGTCCATCCTGACGCTAAAAAGTGGGCGAGACGGTGTCTTGTTAGGACTGACCCTCACCTATCTATTCTGGGGGGGCCTTTTGCTTCGGTGTGGTGATGTGGAGATGAACCCTGGACCTGGTCAAGGACGGAAGCTGAGGCAAACCAGCCTGACGAGTGGTGCTGGTGGTCGTAGCACAATCACAGGAAAAGCTGCAGGGAAAACCAAAGTAAGTGCAGATATGGCCGCCAGCACACCTACAACTGTTCACAGTAGACAGGAGTCCTCCCCTACAGTAGCTCCTGAGGAAACATTTATCACGATGAGGGCCAAGATGGAGAAAGTGGAGAACATGCTAAAGACAACAACAGAGACTATGAGGAGTCAAATACAAATGTTGACAAACGTGTTGACGCCTTGAAAGAGGAAATGTGTGTTATTAGACAAGACATGAACAATCTTAGGACTGAAAATTTAGAGTTAAAGCAATCAAATACAGAACTGATGGACAGAGTGGAAAAACTAGAAAAGAATGCAGACGTTCAAGAAGGCCGGTCAAGACGGAACAATATCATTATTCATGGCATGGAAAAGAAAAGTAATGAGACTGGAGCAGATTGTGAAATGTTCGTGAAAAATCTTCTTTCCCAAAAAATGGATGTAGCAGATGTTAAGTTTGATAGTGTGCACAGGATAAATTCTAAACCCAACTCTCCCATTATTGCCAGGTGTTGTTTTTATCAAGATAAGCTTAGAATATTGAAGGCTAAAACTCGTTTGAAAGGTTCAAGGATTTTTGTAGACGACGATTTTTCCAAAACTGTTAGAGATATTAGGCACAATCTGACCCCATACTTGAAGAGTGCTAGGGCAGAGGGAAAAAATGTGAGAATGGTCTTTGATCATTTGATCATTAATGGCGAAAGGATGACCCTTAATGATCTTAAAAGAAGGGAATAGCTTGTTGGCCGGCCCATACAATCATCCTGCCATAGTCTCAATTTACAGGGGGGTAGGAAAAGTAAACAGACACCGGTCACTCAGCCTCAGTTAGACACTCATGTAATAGGGCTTAGCCAAGTGAGGCTCAGTTGTGATGAAGTGAGGCGTGACACATTCCCATGTGAAGGGCTAAACAAAGACAGGTCTGACTTTGGCCTAGGTCTAACACCAGCTGACCATGTGTGTTGTAGGCAGTCTTCCATTAAAGAGCCTTCTTTAACTGCTGTTGAAAGCATGAATGCTGTGTCTTGTCATGTCAATGTAATTGGTGAAAGTGTCAGTCTTGAGGGTGTGGATCAATTGAATTGTGGTAATACAGATAAAACAAATAAAACTTTTTCTTTTTTGTCTTGGAACGTAAATGGATTGTTGTCAAAACTGTCTGATAGAGATTTTGTATCTTATGTGCGTAGTTTTGATTTTATATGTCTGACAGAAACATTCCTGGAAAATGTCCAGCCAGATGTTTTTACTGGCTATAAGGCCTTCTGTAAGTCGGCAATTAAAGTTAGCCATCAAGGGAGGCGTTCTAGTGGTTTAGTTTGTTTAATAAGGCATGAGTTAACTGCCTTTGTGAATTGTTTAGATGTTCCATATCCTAATATTTGCACTTTTCTCTGTGACAAATCTCTGTTGTGTACAGAAAGAAATGTTTTGCTTGTCTGTGTGTATATCCCACCTGAAGGTTCGCCTTTTTATAACATGTTTGACAATGATAATGGAATTGCTATGTTGGAAGAATGTTTAGTAAATTGTGTGGTGACACTGGATGAAGTAGATATAATACTATGTGGAGACTTAAACAGCAGGACCTCAAACTTTTCTTGTCAGCATGTAGAAAATGACTTTAGTTCAGATGTCCAAAGTAAAAGTATGTCTCTCAGCAGCAGTCGTAATTCTGAAGATTGTGTTATCAACAATTATGGTAAATTACTATTGAATATGTGCACTGCTCTTAGTTTACAAATTCTAAATGGCGTATGTAATGGTGACCAACAAGGACGCTATACATACATCTGTGATGGAGGATGTAGTGTTAATGATTATTTTTTAGTGTCAGATGATTTGTTTTCTCAGATTTTTGACTCATGTCGTATGTTTGTTGCCGAGCGTTCTGATTCCGATCACCTTCCTGTTGAATTATATATTAATCCAGTATATAATACAGGTGTGGAAACTGTTAAGCCATCTGTTATGGAAAAGTTTGTATGGGATGAAAACAAACTCTCAGTTTATAAAGAAAATCTCCAGGATGTGAACATGTGTGAAATTTTTATTAATGCCTTTCAGATGATTGATGAGAACTTTAATGAAGCTTTAGATTTGTTTAATGATTTCATAAAAGCTAGTGCTGAATGTATGAAGAAACAGGTACATATCAATAAAGGTCCATCAAATGATACTTGGTTTGATAATGAATGTAAAAGTATGAAATATAAGGTCAGAAAACTTCTGAAGTCTTTCCGAAAAACATTAAGAAATGAGGACAAAAACGTGTACTGTGTCACAAGAAGGGAATATAAATGCATGCTTGAACGAAAAAAGAAACAGTATAATAAGACCTTACTTGCAGATATGATGTCATCTATCTCTTCTCAAATCCAGTTCTGGAAAAGTGTTAAGAAGGCGTCATTTAGAAAAAGTCAGCCAAAGAATAGTATATCAGTTGACAGATGGTTTCAACACTTCAAAACCCTGTTGGAGAAAGACTCATTAGCCAACTCCATGATTACTGATGTTGACAGTGATGGAACTGAGGACGACTTTGATCGTCCTATATCTAAAGATGAGATATTAGGGGCACTTAGAAAATTAAAGAGTGAGAAAGCAGCCGGTCCTGATCAAATCATTGGTGAATTGCTAAAATATGGAGGTGAAAATATTGTGCTTTTCCTTCTAAAACTATTCAACAAAATTTTGATGATGGTCTTTTTCCAGATAACTGGGCTGAATCTATAATACTAACATTGCATAAAAAGGGGGATGTTGATAACCCTAATAACTACCGGGGAATTTCTCTTACTGACATAAGTAGTAAGTTATATAGTACTATTATTAACAATAGGTTACAAGAATGGGTTATGAAGAATAATATTACAGGTGAGCACCAAGCTGGTTTTAAGAGAGGATACTCCACTATAGATCATATGTTTACTCTGCTTGCGTTTGTACAGAAACAGTTTGCTCATAACCGTAAGCTCTATGTAGCATTTATTGACTTTGAAAAAGCATTTGATTCTGTTAACAGGAACTTGTTGTGGCCTATTCTCCTAAAAAATGGTGTGAAGGGTAAACTATTACGATGTTTGAGAGCCATGTATCAGAATGTCTGAAGCAGAATAAGATGTGGAACTAAAGTGACTGACATAATATACTGTACCACTGGTGTTAAACAGGGTGATGTATGTAGCCCCTTATTGTTTTCTGTTTTTATCAATGAATTAGCCAGAGACATCATCAATAATGGTAAACATGGTGCCACGTTCCCCCAAGATTTCTCAGAGTTGTTTATTCTTCTGCTTGCTGATGATGTTATCCTGCTATCTGAAACAGTCGTAGGTTTACAAAAGCAGTTAAACAGCTTAAACAGTGCTTCAACAGCACTGGATCTTAAGGTTAATCTGGGTAAGAGTAATATCGTTGTATTCAGAAAAGGTGGATATTTAGCTGCTCATGAAAAATGGTTGTACAATGGAAATATCATGCCTGTGATTAATGTATATAAATATTTAGGAATCTGTTTTTCTACTAAGCTTAGTTTCACAACTGCATGTAAAGATCTGGCAAGTCGAGGTAAACGAAGCTTGTTATTTGTGTTGAAAAAACTACGAATATTGAATAATAACTCTTTTGATTTGTTCATTAAGATATTTGATGCACAAATACAACCCACTGTGTTATATGGTGCAGAAATATGGGGCTTGGATGCAGCTGTAACACATTGTGAATCAGTACACCTCTTTGCTTTAAAGCAGTTTTTAGGCTTAGATAGACGTACACCTAATGATCTTGTTTATAGTGAAACTAATAGATACCCTCTCTCTGTTAATGCTGCTGTAAGATGCATTAGATATTGGATTAAGATTCTGCATATGAATGAGAGCAGGCTACCTTTTAAATCCTACAAGATGCTTTATGATCTAGATGTCAAAGGGAAAAACAACTGGGCAACACAAATACGTACCTGTTTGTGTGAACTCGGGTTTGGATTTGCTTGGCTCAATCAAGGAGTCGGAAATTGTAGAGAGTTTATTAACGCTTTCAGGCAAAGATTGATTGACTGCCGATGGCAGCAATGGAGTAATCATATACAAAACAGTGAAAGATTTCAAATGTACAGACAATTTATAAGTTCGCATGATGTCAAACCTTATCTAAAACTTGATATGGATATACATTTGAAAAGAATAATGTCTAAGTTTAGACTTGGTGTATCAGATATAAATGTTCATAAATTCAGATACAGAGAACATGATATTGACGACGTCAGGCTGTTATGCCCATTATGTAAGCAAGCTCCGGAGGATGAAGTACACTTTGTCTTGTGCTGTCCAGTATTTGAGGATGTTAGGCAGAACTACATCCCTGTTAAGTATAGTAGACAGCCTAATTTATTTAGACTCTGTTTACTCCTGGCATCAAGTCATCCTGAGGTTGTGCGCAGCCTCACTTTATATTTGTGTAAAGCCTTCAGAATAAGAGAGATAATGTTATCCTAAGTGATATTTTTGTAGCTGACTTTGTGTTATACAGTAACATGTTGGTCTGTGTGTGTGTGTGTGTGTGTGCGTGTGTGTGCGCGTGTGTGTGTGTGTGTGTGTGTGCGTATGTGCTAAAACCAAAATACTAAGCAGTTCGGCAACCCCCTTCATGTATGGGCCAATGGCCTTTTTGTGAATAAATCGTTCGAGTTCGAGTTCGAGTTCTCTCTCTCTCTCTTTCTTTCTCACCTCCCTCCCTGATACTAATATTAAGTAGAAGAAGAAAAAGAAAAAAGACAGTCGTGAAGGACTGACACACAGATGTGACAGGATCAGCAGTTACAGTAACAAAGTCCTGAAGGGTTGGTGTTACACCACAGATGTGGGTAATAGTAATACATGGATTTTATATAGCGCTATATCTTGTGAGAACAAATCAAAGTGCTTACATGACATCTTCGTACGAGATCTGACAGGATCAGTTGGTACAGAAACACAGTCCTGAGGGGTTGAGGTTACACCACAGATCCAGATCTGACAGGATCAGCTGTTACAGTAACACAGTCCTGAGGGGTTGAGGTTACACCACAGATCCAGATCTGACAGGATCAGCTGTTACAGTAACACAGTCCTGAGGGGTTGAGGTTACACCACAGATCCAGATCTGACAGGATCAGCTGTTACAGAAACACAGTCCTGAGGGGTTGAGGTTACACCACAGATCCAGATCTGACAGGATCAGCTGTTACAGTAACACAGTCCTGAGGGGTTGAGGTTACACCACAGATCCAGATCTGACAGGATCAGTTGGTACAGAAACACAGTCCTGAGGGGTTGAGGTTACACCACAGATCCAGATCTGACAGGATCAGCTGTTACAGTAACACAGTCCTGAGGGGTTGAGGTTACACCACAGATCCAGATCTGACAGGATCAGCTGTTACAGTAACACAGTCCTGAGGGGTTGAGGTTACACCACAGATCCAGATCTGACAGGATCAGCTGTTACAGTAACACAGTCCTGAGGGGTTGAGGTTACACCACAGATCCAGATCTGACAGGATCAGCTGTTACAGTAACATGTCACAAGTTGCAGACTGTCTGCACAGTGTAGAAAGGTCATAGGAATGGTGAAGACAGTTAGGATCATGATCATGACGATAATGACAGGGTGAAGACATGTAATGATTATGATGATAATGACAAGGTGAAGACAGATGTAATGATCATGATGGTAATGACAAGGTGAAGACAGTTAATATGATAATCATGATGATAATGACTTTGTAGGGAAGGCCATTACCTTCCCACTTCAGTGAAATGACCTACATCCTTGGCTGCCTGTATTGTAGCAATAATGATAATAATGACCATTATGATAATGGCAATGGTGATAATAACTGTGTACAGATGCGGCTGCAGACAGGCATAGAACGGTACAGTGGGGTGACATCCACCTATGACTACCTGTATTGTAGCTATAATGATAATGGTAATAATAATAATGATGATGATGTTAATGATACTGTGTACAGATGTGGCTGCAACAGGCATATGGCAGTACAGTGAGATTACCTACTTCTGTGACTCCCTGCAGTATGACAATAATGATGATCATGACGATGATGACAATAGTAACGATGATTATGATGGTAACAATGATAGTGTTAATAATGATGATGATAATGACAATGATCATAATATTGATAACTGTGCACAGATGCGGCTGCTGACGGGTATAGGGCGGTACAGTGAGATGACCTACATCTTTGACTACCTGCAGCAACATCACCAGTTTGAGATGCTGCTCCGTAAAGGCATCGACAAGGTCAGTGCACCGTTGACATGGTCAGACTCATGCCAAAGTGAGACAACTCATGCCTTGGTGTGATTAACTTGATTTTTTTTTTTTTTTGGTGGGGGGGGGGGGGGGGGGGGGCATTTACACACTAACACACACACACTCTCTCTTTCTCTCTCACACACACACTCACAGAAGAGTACACACACACTCACACAGAGAAGAGTATAAGCCATCAGTGATTTTTGTTTCTTCACACTGTGTATTGGTTGTTGTGGCTGGCACTAGGAGGACAAGCTGAAGACGGCCATCTTGGACTACCTCAAGCGTTTCCATAGCGACGACAAGGACACCTACTCCATGGTGGCTCTCAACTTCTCCATGTATCGGGAAATTGCTGACATGTTGGACGACTCGGGGCATCGCCATCTGGCGCTGCTGAAAGACAAGACCTTAGGTAGGGTGTGTGTGTACATGGCTGTTGTGTTTGTAGTTTTGTGTCTGTATCTCGGTGTGTGTGTTATTTATTTTATTTTATTTTTATTTAATTCTTTTTTACCGAGGATAATGGAATAAGCACTTATGTGCTTTTTTACATCCAGTCCCCGTGTGTATGAGGTTTTGTCAATTTTGTCATCTGTTTCCACCAGCACACAATGGCCTACTCTTCCAAAAAGCGGAACAGGATTTAACATGCTCGCAAAATGTCCTGCATGCGTTTGAACACAGGGCCTCGGTTTATAGTCTCATCCGAAGGACTTTGACATTCAGTTCGATTTTTGGGTCAAACTGGGAAGAAAGGGCGAGGCTGGGAATCGAATCTGTGTGTGTGTGTGTGTGTGTGTGTGGCTCACAGTGACTGAACAGATGGTGGCATGGATTCAGTGTGAAGTAACAGTGACTATCAAAGTCTTCCTGTGTTTTCTGTTTCAGACGGCAGCCGAGAGATTCAGGACACGCTGAAGAAATGCATCCAGTATTTTGGGGATGCAGCAGAGAGCTACGCCAAAGTGAGTACACCACACCCTGTCCTTATGACAGATTTATGCCAAAAATAGGTTATACTACATTCCCTTCCTGCTGTACACTGATTCCTGTCCTCATGACAGATTTATGCCAAAAATAGGTTATACTTCATTCCCTTCCTGCATGCAGTATACTACATCCTGTCCTTATGACAGATTTATGCCAAAAATAGGTTATACTAATTCCCTTCCTGCAGTACACTGCTTCCTGTCCTTATGACAGATTTATGCCAAAAATAGGCTATACTACATTCCCTTCCTGCATGCAGTACACTGCTTCCTGTCCTTTTGACAGATTTATGCCAAAAATAGGTTATACTACATTCCCTTCCTTCCTGCAGTACACTGCTTCCTGTCCTCATGACAGATTTATGCCAAAAATAGGCTATACTACATTCCCTTCCTGCTGTACACTGCTTCCTGTCCTTATGACCGATTTATGCCAAAAATAGGTTATACTACATTCCCTTCCTGCAGTACACTACATCCTGTCCTTATGACAGATTTATGCCAAAAGTAGGTTATACTACATTCCCTTCCTGCATGCAGTACACTGCTTCCTGTCCTTATGACAGATTTTTATCAAAAATAGGGTATCCTGCACTCCTCCTTTCCTAAATGTTGATGGTTGACAGTCTACTCACTCCCCCGTGGGGATGCTGGAGGCTTGTCAGTATGAGTAGCAACCCCACCTCCTTTGAAAATTTGTGCTAAGAATGGCCGCTTTATGTCCCTGTCTGCTTTGTTCCTTTTCTCCCTGTCACCTCCTTCTCTGTTTTCTCTCTTTTCAGTCCTTTCTCCTTAGTTCTGAAATTAGCGGGATATGTTTTGTGCCCAGTCCCCTTTCCACTGTCCCCACATGAATGGGATTTAAACTGACCACAACAAACTGCTCTCTTTCTTCCCCCTCCCCTTCTCTCTCTCTCTTTATGTGCGTGTGTGGGTAGTAGTTGTAGTAGTGAGGGTGATGGTGGTAGTATTGTTCTTCCATAATGTTCACTGTAAAGTGTGCAGTGGTGCTTTTTTTGGGGGGAGGGGGAGGGTATATTTGCCTGTTCTTAGGTTGTGTGATGTGTGTGTGAGAAAAAAAAATTTTTCAAGATTCTATTTCTGGAAGTTTTGTGTGTTAGCTGTCATTTTCATGTACATGTCTCATTCTTTTTTCTTTAATTAATAATGAAGGAATGATCAAGAGCATGAATTGAGAGTGTGGCTGTGCTGTGCAGGACAAGTGTTACCTGAACGCTCAGAAATGTCTGCGCTGGGCACGCCTGGTCAACCTTCAGCTGCACCTGTTGGGGTCAGGGGTCAAGGTCATCAACCTGACCCATGAAGAGGTCAAGGCTTTTGTGGCAACACATCCCAAATTTTTAGAGGTGAGAATAGTTTGACAGAGCCCATATTTGATTATCATTTATCCGCTCATTTACCCCTCCTGAGGTCACCAGGCAATATCACACTGTGAAATCAGATTTCAGGGGGACATAGCATGCAAATCCAGCATAACTCGGCCAAGAGTCCAGGGCCCGTTGTGAAAATTAGTATGCACCTTCCTTTTATCAAGTCCAAGTGTGGTCAGCTCTTGCTATATGTAACACCAGCTGGGCTGGGAGAGGATGGAATGAATAGCAGCTGAGGGTAGTAGTTTCTATAATGGTCAATTGTCAGTGTAGAAAAAGGGACAAAAAGATACATACCATCTTCTGCTGCAAACAATATTTTCTGTAATATGCATTGATTAAAATTGATTGTTTACTTACCAAAAAAAAAAAATTGTGACGCCTCATCTATTTTTGCTGTCAGTATTACTGTTGATAGCAACAGCTTCTAAGTCATTCAGTCTCATCAATCAGATCTCTACACCACTGAGATTCAAATCCACAACTTCATGACCCCATGGGATTGAAGTCAAACGGTCTTAACCACTTGGCTATAGTGTCTGTCGAAAAACTTTTACATCTACTCTGTCACTATTCAAATTGTCTCCTAGCAGACACCCTCACCATCAGTAAAAGCTTGGTTGCTTGCTCGGTTATTCATGTTTGTATTTCATGTATTTACCAATAGCCTTAGACATCTTTGTTTGCTTTGATTATTTGATTTAAAGACTAGCATTCCTTCTTCTTCCTTTTTTGTCATGTTTCTCCCAGGGGAGGTTTGACATTGATGAGCCTTCTCCATCTCTCTCTGTTTTGAGCTTCCTCCTTATTTATGCCCCTTTCTATAAGATCATCTGCAATACAGGCAGCCCAGGTCTTGCTGGGTATGTTTTTTAAAAAAAGTTGAGTATCATGGGAAAAAAATTTTTAATTCCCCCCTGTGATGTGTCATGTCAAACAGGCCTATGTGGTGACTGAAGCATACGGCAGAGCAGTGGACTGGTCAGACAGCCTGTACAACCATGTCCTCATGTCGGCTGATATGCGATACCTGCAGGACTTCAGAACCTATGTGAAACTCACCCCTTCCCTCATCGAGAACACCCTTTACAAGTGAGTGTGTGTGAATGGTAGTAGCAGGCCTGCCTAGAACTTGCTCCTGCTGAACAAAATAGAAAACCGTAAGATTTTTAATTTTAGGGACGGGACAGACCAGATGTAGCATTTGTGGTTTGTGAGGCTGTAATCAATATGATTGGATTGTTGTTGTTGATGTTGTCGCAGACTAATTGTGTGTGAATGCCCTGCTCTTGTCGTTGCAGGCAGTGACAGTACAATTGTTGTGTGTTGTTGTTGCAGACTACGTCACAGCCCGGGGAAGCTGAGCAGCTGTGTGGGCCAGGTGAAGAAGCTGCTGAAGCTGTGTCCCGAGGTGTGGCTGCAGTACCAGATGGCCCAGGACCTGGGCCTGCAGGACATCACCAGAGACCTGCTCCGCAACGACACCTGCAGCAGCTACCTCAAAGACGTCCTCGCTCTCCAGTGACCTTTGCCCTCCAGTGACCTTCACCCCTCATCAGATAGGTGTGACCTTTACCCTTGCTGAAAATGTGTCGTGAACGGTGTCAGACCTCATGGGTGTTGACTTTGTCGGGTGAAGTGACTGTGAGGTCCTGTTCCATATGGGCTACATACATACACCATGTGGGCAGATGTGACTGTGATCCTAGTCAGCATGGGTGTTGACTTTGAAAAAATGTTTCTTTTTTTTTAAAGTGAAGTGACTGTGAGGTCCTATTCCATATGGGCTACACCATGTGGGTAGATGTGACTGTGATCCTAGTCAGCATGGGTGTTGACTTTGAAAAAAAAATTTTTTACATTAAAAAAGTGATGTGACTAGGTGGTCCTATTCCATATGGGCTACACCATGTGGGCAGACATGACTGGTCCTATTCCATATGGGAACAAATGTATCTTTTTAAAAGATTACAATAAATGACTGTGGCAACTGTGTTCTTTTAGCCTCAATGTATGGCAAAATCTGACTAAACTGTTTGCTGAAGTATGAGATTAAGTATATTGTGATGATTGTAGATAGCAAAAAGAAGTCAACTCCCAAGTTGAAATCGTAGTAGTTTTTGTAGTTAGAATAATTTGAAAAAGAAAATAAATGGTAAAAATGCTTGTGCTTTTTTTCGTCTTTTTTTTTGTTTGTCCCTCCTCCTCCTTTCTCAAGTTTTTAGCCCTGTAGGGATGGGGGGGGGGGAGTAATAAATATCATCCCCACCTTCAGGAAGACCAGTGCAAGTAATTCTCTCTTTTCTATCCCTCTCTTTTCTGCCTTGTTCCTTTTCTTCCTGTCACCTCCTCGTCTTTTCCTCCTTCTTGGTCCATTCTCCTCCTTTTTTTTCCAGAATGACTTTATAGATAACGATTCTCTCCTGCACCAAAGTTGGCCTTTTGGAAACCACTTTCTCAATGAGTGGAAAGTACTTTTTTTTTTTTCTAGAAGAGTAATCTCCACAATATCTTAAAAAGTTATATAAATTTTGTTAAGACAAACATATGCCAGCTCTGCAGTCTCTGTTTCTGTCTCCATCTCTCACACACACACACACACCATAAACATGCAACACAATACACACACACAAACAACACAACACACAAATGTACAACATACATACAACACAACACACACTAATCAAACAGTCAAACTCTTTAATTCCATTTTTCGAAGGTGATACTTGTGTTTTTCAGAAGGATGCTCAGGGTCAGTTTGACAAATAAAAGAAAAAAATTTGAAAAGGAAAACATACTGCCTAAACTGGGAACAAGAAGAAATCCCTTACATTAATAAATGAAAGGAAATTAAAATATGTTGGCCAATGCACTACAAAACCAAGCTATGGACCTCAAGAAGACTTATCTTTCAAGGCAAGACAGAGGCAAAAAGAAAGAGAGGCAGACCACCAGCTTCTCTCACTGGCAACGTCACTGAATCCTGTGGCACGAGAACCCACGAAGTCAACAGGGCCAGTGAAGACCAGAGCAAATGGAGAAAGAGGATCATGTCCGAGTTATTGGGTGCGGAGCTAGCAAAGACTGGAGTAATTGGAGGATGAGGATCATGTCCGAGTTAATTATTGGGTGCAGCGGCTAATGCAGTAGGCTATATAGTTTATACCCTCTTGCTCTTTTACCCCAGAAATCACACACACATAAACACAGATATGCGCAAAAAATGCACTCATCCACATTGTTTGCATTACTTGTCTAAGAAAACTTATATTGTCCATACAGAAGAATGATACTGAGTGGCCTTTCAACAAATAAACAAACCAAAAACATACACCTAACAGATCAAAATACAATTTATTTTTCTGCCTTGATTTTTTAAAAAGGAAAAAAAAGCAAAGCCATGTCATTGCAGTCGTGTTTTTAAAGAAAAAAACATATAATGCAAGGTAAACACACACACACACATACACTGTAATTGTATTCTGTAATTGCCCTTCATTGAAATATTTTTGACAACTTGATTTGTCTTCACACATACATACCAGGCATGAAATATTTTCACTCAACCAAAACAAAAAATGAAAAAAGGAAAATGAGGAAAACTTGACACAATATTCCAAATGCATCAAATAATTGACCAAATGTGACACTTGACAACACAATTTTTCTAGCCATTTATCATGTTTTTCAAACATTGAATTAATTCCCCCCCCCCCCCCCCCCCCCCCTTCTCTCTCTCTCTCGGTTTTTTCTTCTTTTTTGGGGGGTCACTCTTAACACCAAATAGCTACTTACAGTCTCCTCTTCTCTTTTTAACCTGGGAGAAAATGATGCATTAGAAGAAGTTAATATTATGTGAAGAAACATATGGACAGAAACCCATGAGGGAAGTAAGAAGCAGTAACATCTCTCTGCCATACAAAACAATAAAAACTACATGGAAAAAAAAACACAATAACCCCCCTCCCCCCAAAAAAATTCCCCCAAAAACACCACCTCCCCCCCTCCCCCCCAAAAAAAACCCCCACCAAACAAACCAACCCACCTAAAAACACACACATCAACCTAATAATAAGCAAATGCTCCCCTCTCCCTCATCACCACTGCCCTGGTCCTTCCTTCCCCCCCCCCCCCCCCCCCCCCCCTTCAAAAGCACCACTTTATAGTGAGCAATGCCTTGAGGGAAAAAATACCACAACAGCCATCCATCAACATCATTACTACTACTATAACACACACACAAGATTCAAAATTTTAATTCCTTTCATCCATTCTGGGGTAAGGAGGATTGAAACATGAACCAATAGCATTAGATTTAGAACTCCTAACATCTGAAAACAAAGTTCAGTTTAATCAATCAAATCAACCTCCTTTCTATTTATTTAATTTGTTTATTTATACCACTTTAAAGTCACGGCATATTTCTGTGTGAAATTCGGGCAGCTCTACCCGGGGAGAGCGCATCACCACAAAAGCAGCGCCACCCATTTTTTGTGTGTTCTTTTTCTGTCTGCAGCTGCATTTGATTCCCTATCAGAGTGGCTTTTTTCTAGAGAATTTTGCCAGGGACAACTCTTGTTGCCATGGGTTCTTTTACATGCGCTAAATACTTCTGTAACAGACAGGACCTCGGTTTATCGTCTCATCCGAAAGACTAGCACCCAGACCACCACTCATGGTCTAATGGATGGGGGAAAGTTTCAGGTCCAAACAGGATTCAAACTAATGGATGGGGGGAAGTTTCAGGTCCAAACAGGATTCAAATTACCACATACTTCCGACCCGGACTTTTTGCTTTCTAGGCAGGTGCATTACCTCTAGACCACCAATTGTTATCAGACTGATCATCTCTTGGTACCCCAACAACAGACTATTGCTTGAAGTTGAAATGACTATATTTTACAGGTTACAAAGCATTTCTGAGTATATGGTACATTCCAAATTTGATCCCCAAAATCATATTTAAAATAATATATTCATAACATGCAGCACACTATAAGGTGCACATCAAAACTACTGTCTAATATCACTGTTTAAACAAAAACACACACATCAAAACTTCCTGGAACATACAACACATAAGTATGAATTGAAAAGACTGAAAATTTTATCCAATAATTGGCCAAAAGCTGAAACTTAATATGAAGTCTTGCTTTGAACAAAACTGACAGGTGATAGAATCTGGTTCTAAATCAATGTGAGAAAGTTTTACTCACCACAAATCAAAATGGAAAACCACTCCCAACAGAAGATGCTCCATTAAAAACCTTACATACAGTAAATTTGTCAACAGCTTAAATGCAACATGGAGTCTTGCTTTGAACAACACTGACATGCGATATAATCTGATTCTAAATCAATGTGAGAGATGTTTCACAAACAACAAATCGAAATGGTAAAACCACTCCAACAGAAGATGTTCCACTAAAAACCATGGATCAATCCTTACAACCTATACCCATAACACCTTCAACAACTGCTGCAGCTATTTAAAAAAAAAAATGCTGCCACCATTGTATTCAGGTGAGTATTGACTCTTTTGTACTGAATAAATGAAAAGCTGCAAAATTATCACCTTGACAGTCATTCCCTGACCATTCAAATTTCATTCGCTTAACTACATACACCAATATTTGTGATTTGTTGTTACACGCAACGGAGTGACTTTGGTTCCCTCCCCTGCAAGCATTGCAGAGTGTGCTATTTAAAGACACACTTGAAAATTGTGGCAAGCAAAGTTTGGGCAGGGGCATTGTGTCTATTTACATGTGCATGTATTTCCCTTGTGGTGGTGTGTTTGCATTTATAAAGCCTCTCCACTGACGCCATATATATAATCTTGAAGTATTTTAAAGATGGGAGATCAAATAATCATTCTCATTCTGTTACACTCACACACATATATATGTATATATAGCTAATTCCTTACCTATATATCACCTATATATCACATCACCTTTAAAAATTGCTGGGCTGGACACAAGTGGAAAGTTGAATAGTAAAGAAACAATATGCCATTACAAAAAACAATATGCACTTACAACAACAAACATTCAGCTGTGATTTTTCACAAGTCATACATGTCAACACTTACAAATTATGTAACTCCACTGTTTATTCCTCTTGCACATCACACCACAGAAACAAGCTGACAATAATGACACTATCTGTAGTTGGTTTGAACTTTTTTGGTTGCAAGTAGCCTACTGTGTATGTTATTTCCAAAGAATGTGTATCTTTCTCAGACTTGTACATTTTTTTTTTTACTTTTCAAAAAGTTTATCAAAGTAGGCTTGATTGTATTTTTCCTACATTTGCAGCCAAGCCGTTTAGCAAGCTACCAGGCCACCTTTGATACAAATGTGATGTACACTAAGCAGGTTTGACAGGTACTGTCCACATACCAGGCACAAATAAAAGACCCACAGGTCGAAGTTCAGAGTAAAAAAAAAGTCAACTTGAAGTCTGTAAAAACCAAAATGCAATATTACTGGAAACAATCTTTTTCCTTCCTTCCTCTCTGACAGTGTGATAATGTCAGCATGTTGTCTACTCTGCAGCTTTTTCAGCCATTTCCAAAGCCATTTCATCACTGTGGTTTTTGCGTTTGTGTTCATTGAGTTTTCCCACAGTGTAGTATGCTCGGTTGCAGTAGGGACACTTGTGTTCCTTGATGCCGCTGTGTCGTTTCAGATGGATGAGGTAGCGGTAACGGGTGGGGTATCCCTGGTGGCAGATTTCACAGGTGTAGGGCATCTCCTTGGTGTGAGCAACCTGCAACATTCAGATTATTCCTGTCATGCTCTTGTTCTCTGCAAAACTGATCAATGTGTGAGTGTGCCTTTGAGTGCAAAACAAATCTTTGAAGAAAGGATACATTTCTCCTGCAACATTCAGATTATTCCTGTCATGCTCTTGTTCTCTGCAAAACTGATCAATGTGTGAGTGTGCCTTTGAGTGCATAACAAATCTTTGAAGAAAGGATACATTTTCATGTGTTTTCCATTTAACACAAGATTTTGGGCACATGAGAACTCCTCTTGCACTAAACCCTGATCACAAATGAGATAAAAATGTTCTATTATCCACCTTGCAAAAACTTGACAGGACAAGAGAAGTGTTCCTATGTGTTATCCAGTTTACACACATTTTAGGGGACAAGGGTAAACCACTTGCATTACTTAATTTACCACTACAAGAAAACACAACTGGAAGGAATGATGAGTAAATGCAACAGAATTGGAGTGAATGTGAAATACAACAAAACTGGAATGAATGACATGTGAATGCAACAGAGTAGGAATGATTTAAGTATGAATAAAACAGAACTGGAGTGCATGATGTGTAAATTACAACAGAATAAAGTCAATGATGTGTGAAATAAATGGAACAACATGATCACCTCATGCACTCAGGTCATGTACTTTCAACAGGTGTATTCACAGTGACATCAATAAACCTCTCCCACAACTTGTACTGAAGCTGTATTCAACACAAAACAATACATTCAAAGACTACTAAAGATCCCTCACCTGAATGTGCAACTTGCGATGTCCGCGTTGTTTGAAAGCTCTATCACAGTAGTCGCATTTGTAGGGTGTCTCTCCAGTGTGGGTACGGATATGGGTGCGTAGATCCGACTTAGTGGCAAAGCATTTATGGCAAGTCTCGCAGACGAAGCGCTTGTTCATGGTGGTGTGGGACATTTTCTGACGGGTCTGGCGATTGTAGGTCTCCACTCCAATATCTTCATTATTCTTCATGTCCCCCTCCATCTTCACCCCCATTCCCTCTCCATCCCTGGGGTCAGCCACCTCTGGGGGCAGGATGCTGACAAAGTCTTTGACCACACTCTCCACCTGGCTGAACAAGGGATGTGCTCTGTCGTCACACTCTGTCTGACTTCCTTCATACGTGTCATCAGGCTCCTGTTTGATATTCAGGCCAGAGCAGGGACCAGTCTGGTGGCTGCCAAAGATGTGCTGCTTCAGTTCTGTGCTGGTGGAGAAAATTCTCAGGCACTTGGCGCACTTGAATGGCTTGCCTTCATCTGGCTTGTGGGTGTGGCGGCAGTGAACATTAAGGTGGGACAAGGTAGCAAACTTTACGCGGCATAGGTTGCACTCAAATAGGTTCTGGATACGGTCATACTTATGCATCTTGTATTTGTGTTTCTCAACTTCATTGATGAAGCGGAACTGCTCTCCGCAGATATCGCAAGGCAAAAACTTCTTGAAGGTGTGGACTTTACGATGGGTCTCCAGTGAAAACTTGCGACGGAAAACTTTGGAGCACTGGTCACAAGGGTAGGTTTCTGAGGCAGCTTTACCATGAGTCTTCTGATGGCGCATCAAGTATTCCTTGCCGTAGAACTGGCGATGGCAGACATCACATTCATCAAAGTGGGCCTGGCTCTTGTGCTCGCGAGCCACATGGTCTTGAAACTTGTCCACACTGGTGAAGCTCAGAGTGCAGAACGGGCAAGTGTGGGTTCTGTTTTTGAAGAAATCCATATCTCTGCTCTTGGCAGGCGTCATTTCTTCTGTGGTATATTTATTATCCACCAGTTTCAGGAAATGTACGGGTTCATCTTGCGTTTCTCCATTTTCTTCCTCCTTCACACGTTTCCCCCTCTGTCTTTTCTGGGCCTGTTTCCGCTTTGTGGCTTCCTTCAACATCACAAGCAGTCGCTCCGCTACTTCCGATTCCACGGATTCGTTATTTTTGTGACCTCGCAGGTGGGCCAGGTAACCGCTTCGTGTCAGCAGCTGCACACCACATATCTCACACTTGCAGTCCTGAGGACGAAAGTGTACTTGACGGTGACGCTCCATAACTTTCTTCTGCTTGAAGGTGTCTCCGCATTCCTCGCAGGTGAAGGGCTGGGAGCTGCCGTGCGTCTTCTGGTGCTGGCGAAGCTGCACGGTGCTGACAAACACTTCTCCGCAGTCGCCACAGGACAGAAACTCTGCCGATGCTCGCTCCTCCAGGCTGTGACTGCAACACACAAACGTGTTCAGTACTGTTGTCCCTCATCTTGATCACAGCCCAGCCAACGCTAAGATTCTGCCTGGGCTATCATCAACAAGAAGAAATGTACAATCTAACAGTTACTCACCCATAAGAAATTCAAATAATAAGTTTGAAGATGTAATGGCTCAAAGAATGAAAAAGTCAATACTCAAATTTGTTTTTAAAAGTTTCGGGGTTTTTGGTAAATAAAAAGCAAAGTACCCATACAGTTTGTTTTCTTTACTGATTTAAAAAACAACAACAAATGGTGTGTAGCTTTTCAAAGGATCAGTTACCTGGCAGTGTTATGCCATCACCTTCTTTTCTTAATTAAAGGCATACCATCTATAACAACAAGATTGAGAAAATGTCAACAATAAAATAACAACCCCACCACTAGAAAAACCCAACAACATAAACAACAACAACAAAAATAAAAACAACTGTCACTTCCATTCCACAGTCACATGACAATCTAGCTGTCTGAAAGCAAGATGATATCAAATCAGGTCCAAAATGGTCGTGTCTGTCAGAAATTCACCAAATGTCTTTGTATGACCTGTACAATGTTTACCCCACTTAGTATTAGTTTGAATTTTTAAAAAAATTCATTCCATTTACATCGCATCTTCAAGATCTGTTACCATCGCTGTCGTTTTCCTTCTAACCATGCTCACCTGTAGTAATGCTTTTGGAGCTTGGGCCCGCTCTCGAAGGACTGCCCACACACCACGCAGGAAGGAGCTAGCCGACATGACCGCAAGTGGTCCGTCAGGGCGTCAGGCTGTTTGAAATACATGCCACACAGGCGACACTGCAGCGCCTGTTTGCTTCGCGTTGTGGGAAATACGTCGAAGTGACATGCCATCACGTGGGCTTCCATCAGGCAAGAGTCGGTGAAGTTGGCGTCACACAATGTGCAGAAGTAGGGGAAGAGTTTTTCATGTTCGGATATGTGCAGCGTGAGTTTCTGATTGTCGGACAGCAGGTCTCCACACATAGGGCACGTCAGCGAGGTCAGAACTGCTGCTGATTCGTCTGTGAACAGTTACATCCTGACATGTACATCTTTCATTGGGAATGGTTAGAGCGTCACTGAAGTTGGAATAACAGTAATGATTGGTTGTAAATGATTTTAGTACTATCAGTACTGCACTTTCTTTGCAGTGTCTATATAAATCATTCCCAAGACTTTATAAAACTTTTTTTTTAAAGTATATTACACTACCACATATACAACGCACATGTATGCATACATTACACATGCTTAATTTTAAACAATAATACATCCATACACATACACACACTCTCTCTCTCTCACACACACACACCATCAACACACTCTCCTACCTGACAATATCGACTGTGGTTCCTCCTCAGGTTTCAAAGTGGCTGTAGTAATATTCAGCAAACTGTCTTCTTTCACTGGAGATGAATCTTTCTGCATTTGCATCGGTTTCTTAGACTTTCGTCTGGAGCTAGATGATGATGAAGACATGACGTTGAGTGCAGCATCTCCAGCATCCTCTATGGAGTTCTGGGAATGTGAGGTCGTGGAGTCATCAACCAGAATGGGGGAGGGGGTCATTGGGGCATCGGTCAAGGATGAGGACAAAAACGGTCGAGGCAGCAGACTGGATTCTGGATCTGCATCACTGCCTTCTTCGTCAGCTTCTGCCCTTTCTGTCTCCAGGTCCCGACTCTCTTCTCCTTCTCCCTCCTGTAAATTCCTGCCTCTTGCTTCCTCCTCGTCCTTCATTTTCTTGGCGTGAATGACTCTGTCCACGTCCTCCCTGTCTACAGGGACGAAGCAGCCTGCCCTCTTTCTGTCGATGCTGGCGCTCTCGGCCAAAATATTGACGACGGTTGTGCACAACAACTTGGGTAAGGTGATCTTCTCTTCCTGGGCGTGCAGCTTGTTCAGGATGGCAGCATCCACCAGCATGTGTCTGTTCAGTGACCGCTTACTGGTGAAGTTGGTTCCACAAGCCATGCAGGAGAAAATGGACCTCTCCAGGTGGCCCATGTGGTGATCCTTGAACATGGCCACATCGTCAAAGGAGGCAGAGCAAAAGGCACAAACGAAGGTGTCCACATGAGGAGCCTGGCAGGTGCCAGAGGTCAAATGCTGGCGAAGGTCACGGAAAAAGGTGAAGGTCTGGTAGCAGACAGGGCACAGGTTGTCCTCCTTGTTCCTACGGCGATGTCTTTTCCTACTGGATTTAGGGGTGCCCTTTGGGTGCTGACGAACTTTGATCGTCCGGTCTGTCAAGTATACAAAGACTGAGGTTACATAATGCTCATCTACAATCTCTTGCCTTGAGCTAAAAATGATTGAGGATATTGTGCCACACAATTACTTTTCTTTTTTTCGTTCCTTGGCTACAGCTATGAGGTTCATCAATGGCGATATCAGTGTTGATTCTAGGATTTTAAAACAGGGAGACAGAGGGCCTCCAGAGGGCCCCTTGCGATGAAAAAATGGAGGGTGGAGGTTGTTGTTTGTTCCCCCTCCCCTAAGCCAACCTATAGGCCTGTACTAAAGAAAAAATGGATATTTTGTTGTGTATTTACATGGTTATGATGTTATATAGCTAGTATGTGCGCAAATCATACATTTGAGTAATTTCCTTCTTCACACTGTTCAGTCAAACTTGCTGCCATTAATAACAGAGATGAGTCTTGGTTCCAATAAAGTCCTTTCCTAGTTGTGGCTCTTTTAACCTTTAAAGCCACCATTGTGCACACCCCTGCATCCCCTCCCTCTGTGTGTGTGTTTGTGTGTGTGTGTGGATGAGAATGCGTGTGTGTGTCATAATTGCCAGACCTGAACTCTGGGCCTCTATTACTGTTGACCACCGTTCTCTTTTGCTCATTGTTTTCAGTCACAACTCCAAACTTCAAACTCCAAAAATCCCCATCATGACCAAAAATCCCCATCATGACATAAACAGTTTGACCCAGAACTCCTAGAGATAATTTTGGGTGTTGATTAAAATAGCAGACTCAGGAAACAACCAGGCAGTGTTCAGCCTTTAGAGGGAAAAAACCCACAAAAACTTAACATGAAAACCTCTGCTCACACTGACAGCATTTTTCCTCTTTTGTAAAACCCCATACATTTTGTTGTCAAGAAAAAAGCCAGAAACAAAGAGTGTGATTTTCTATCATAAGTGTGTATGTATGTTCACATGCAGACTGCAAGAAAATGTATATATACAGGGAGGACAGTGAGTAAATAAAATACAACATACAAAAGAAAAAAATTAAATGATTTACTCACTTCTACTAGTTCTAGTTTTATAAGATTCTTTCTCTCTCTCGTAATACTCCACATCAGTGTTGTCGTCCTCATTGTCATCAGGTTCAATCTTCACCACAATTACTCCGTCCTCTCTCTCACTTATCTCCTCCATTTTCTCTTCCTGCTCTTTCTCCTCCATTGTCACTTCTGCCTCCACAGCCACCTCGTCTTCAGTGTCGTCATCATAGGCTGAAACAAAGTAATATGTATACCCTTATATAGATCTGCATGAGGATTCATTTATTTCTTCTTAGTGTTTAAAACCCAGCTTACCACAAGAGCATATTTGGACTGACACAGTCTTAAAGCAATTAAAACATGCAAAAACCACAGACTAAGAACCAAAATACAGACTGATCCCTGATGCTCCTGGCAAAGCTGAAAGGTCACTTTTTTGGACCATTTCAATTGAATATTTATATATGTTAGATAAATTTGTAGCAAGAAAGTCACCAAAGTGAGCTGCCTAGTAACAATTATGAATACAGAATGCAAATAATCCTTCTATATGAAATAATAAAATCTATGCAGCTTCCTTACTGTAGCAACTTACTACGGCAATAAGAAGCCAATCAGGATGATAACCTTGGCTTTATTGTATATGGCATTTTTTAAAGGCTGTTGTGAGCTATTCACTTTCCTTACATCATTTGATCAATATCGTAGGTGTCTGTATAGATCTATCAGGCCTGATGCTATAGTAGTACTCAGTGGTAAAGATATCATTTTAAGATTCCCTTACTTTCACAAGATATAAATCTAATGTTTAAAGCTAGTACACACACACACTCACACACACACACACACAACACACACACACACACACACTATATATATATATACACACATGCATGCATCCACATGCAAAAATGAAATATCTATAGAGCTTCTCCACAAACATACATTCCTCATGATATGCTCAATACATGTTCCCTAGTGCATATATATAAACATGAAAATACATGTGCATGCATGTGTACACACACATACAAGCACACACACCTTTGTACACATCCATGCATGCACCCCCACGTGTGTGTGCATGCACACATGCAAAAGTGATACACTACCAATAATTTTCAATCTTAGTTCTTACATACCTGGATCAGCACTGTTGCTTTCTTCACATTCCTGGTCCATGGCTCAGTGTGGCCTCAGGACTTTATGGCTGCAACAAAATAATCCTTTGTTATCCAAAAGACCAAATCTACCATTCTCTGGGTTAATAGAATCTCTCTCTCTCTCTCTCTCTTCTCTCTCTCTCTCCTCTCTCTCTCTCTCTCTCTCTCTCACCAAGCTTATAAAGGATATGACAAACCAGCAGAGCTCTATACTTCTACTCTAGTAATATTTTCAAACCAACTGTACTTCTTTTCTTCTGTATTAAGGTGCAATCAATATAAATAAATTTATGGAAAAAAAACTTACACACCATGTTATCTCCACTTCCACTTTGTCTTCTCTGGTTCTCATTTCCAAATTTATCTGAATGTGTGAAGCTCAAAGAGAGAGGTTTGAAGGTCTAACTAATCTGTGCCAGAAATGAAAACAGCTGGATGCCATCCTGACGACTGGACTCGCAATAAAAACACGACTCGTCTGACTCTGACTGGGGGAACATCTTTATACCTTGTGCATGTTATTCCTTATAAAGTTATGGGTAAATTAATAAAATATTCATTGTAGAAGAGTATGCCTGGTTGCAAACTAGGCCTATGCCCTGGTGGTAATGGTATGGATTGCAAACATACCCAGCATGCATACACACACAGTGACACACACACACACATAAACACACAATTTTGACATGACACCTCACACATATCATGATATATATTTATATATATATATATTATATATATATATAATATATATATATATATATACATATATATATGTATATATATATACACACACACGCACGCACGAATGCACACATGCATGCATGCTCTTGTGCACACGTTAGAACAGTGTTACGATTTTAGGAATACTAATTGTAATTAGTAGGCTTGTCATGTGATTGTGTGGGTGGGAACGACCATAACCTTAACTTTACTAAAACTGCATGCACACGGGAACTCGATGTAAAAATGCAAACGAGCGCTCATTCTATTACCCTCGAAATAAATGAATAAATGATACTGAAAGAGATCATGCTGGCGAATACACTCTTCCTACTCTCCTTTTTATCCTCATACCCTTTCACTGTTTCAGTTTCAGCTACCGTCGTTTATCGACAATCGTCAGATAATATCTGTGTTCACTTAAAAAGAAATGTTATAATGAAGAACAACACATGTAGGCCTATACACGCAGACTCATTTACAACGGGTATCAAATTAATTAAAGCATAAATAATATTAAAATTTAAATTTAAATATTGAAGGCCAACCTGGTCCTTCATGATAATCATGTCCTATGTGAATAGTATGCATTGCAGTTAGAATAACCCACTGCTGATGAAGCAGACTTAACCAACAAAATTCTTTAGCTTGCATACAAATAACACTCTTGAAACCAAACCAAATACTCACTAATATTATTAATATTATGTGAAGTCACCGCAGATTTCGGAACACTCGGCTACCAAATGTGAAGGCTAAGCTTGATAGGCACGGTAAAAATAATGTAGTAGTTTTTAGACATAGGCCTAGTTGAGAGGGTGCAAAAGTCAGTTTGTATCTACTCTCAAAACAAAATAAAAACAATCGAATAATATGTAGCTCAGCCTTACAAGGTACAAGAGAAGTGTCTATAGATTAGGTAAACTAATAAATACTCTTGTGAAACTCAATTTGAGTGATTGAGCTCTATAGTTTTGAAAACTGCATCAGTTTTTATGAATGGTTAATTCGTATACATGAAATTTGGACTTCTGTGCTTATGATAAGAATATTGCCAGTGTAATCTCTTTATTGGGGCTGAGTTTTTGTTGTTGATCTTTTTTTAGCCAGGTTTCCATAGAAGTGTTTTACAACAAAAGAATGCTGTGGCCACAGCTTTTTGAGTAAATCATTTAAACTTGTGTTGCACTTAAGATTTCATTTATCATTTGTTCTGAAAACAAGCAACTAGACCATCACATGGAATTTACTTGTAGGTGAGAGGGAAAGTCTTGAGTTCCAACAGATACGACCAAATGATGGGCATCAACCATGATATTCTAGATAGATATTCTATCTCTTGGTAGGTCACTACCGAGAACAGGGAAGAATGGAGAGCCATGATCGTCGATGTCTACAGGACCAGACCGGACACTTGAAGAAGAAGGTAGGTCACTGCCCCTCTCGTACCACTTTATCTCCAACACAGTAGAAGATAGCAAGTTTAATATCATAAAATGTATACATTTAGGAAGATCTCCTGTTGTTGGTAGAGAACAGTCGATTACGACTGACCTGCACACTGGCAGACAGATTTTTTAACTATCAACTGTGGCCGTTATCTCTCCCTCAGCGTTATGTCCCTTGGCAATTTACTTTAGCGCATGCGCACACGACGACAGCAACACATCGCGTTGTATGCGAAGCAGAAGACAGAAACAGAAAGGAGATCTCAAGCGTTTGTTACTATGATGATATTCAGTCACTTTACAGTAATCGTTATTTCTTGCTTATTATAGCGGTAACTCACTCTTTTAATGGAATGTATAAATAAATACTGACTCCACCTGCAGAAATGAGTGCATCACTGTCTTCAGGTAGGAAAAAACAAACTTTACCCAGTAATATTAATAATAAGCGTTTTGGTTTTGCTTTACCAGATTCAGCGCTAAGAATCTATGGGCCTTCATTATTATAGTGGTCATTTAAGAGTACATTGAATACATTTACTATTTTCTTCTTTGGTTTTATGTAACCAATATCAATTATGGGTGGGTAAACAGTTTGTAATATGAATGATCTTGTTCCAGATCACTTTTGACAACGAAATGAATATGAAGCCTGTGTATGTGTGTGTGTGTGTGTGTGCGTGTGTGTGTGTGTTCAGAATACTGATATTCCTTGAAGTTGAACGTTGGGACCAAAGGCCCAAGATATTTATCCAGTAGACTGAGTAGTGCAGTGGAAATGATGGATTCATAATGTTAATAGTTCTGTCTCAAGCCTTGTGTGAAATAAACATTGCCCACTTGATGTTTTAAAGATTAATAATCAACACCAACTGTACCAGCATGGGATGGGAGCTGATAGGCATAGTATGATTATATAAAGCCTATGGATACATGGTGTACAGTATACATGTCTATCTCACATAGATCTGGATATTATAACCAGATGCTGAGGAATCAAAAGCTTGAGAAACAACTAAACAGGCAGTGCCCAGACTGCCTAATCATCATGCAAAACTTTAATTTTCATTTATATTGTATGGCTCTTTAATTTTTATTTTTATTTTATGGATATTTAATTTTCATTTATATTTTATGGCAATATTATTGTTAGAAATGTTCTCTCAGGTCTTTCATTATAAGGAAAATGCTTGTTGAGCAGTCCTCTTAAGTTTTGGTATGCGACTGGGGAAAAATACAGAATTTCCTAGTATAATAGAACCAATGTGTTTCAGATGGGAAAATCACCAAATGTATGCTGAAACTTGCCAGCGGAGAATTTGATTTGGAAAGTATTCACACACTGGTCTTAACCAACTCAGGTAAGTCAATAGACACAATACTCAACAGATTCACAGGGTAAGCAAGTGATTGCAGTGTATTATTGAAATAGTTTCCATTTTTGTAGAAAGATTGACTTTGGATTTATCTGTCTATCTGTCCCGTAGTCTGTTGACCGTGGGGGCACCCTCAAAGACTCAACAACCAGTTCCCTCCATTCCTCTCTCTGTTCTGCCTTTCTTTCTTTGGATATGATTATAAATACTATAGGTTGGAGTATGAGATAGTTAATTTAACATAAAAAGCAAAAATTGGTTATTTGGCAGTAAGTGAATATGTACACATGCACGTGAGTATTTGTACACATGCATGTATGTGAACACATATACAATATACATGCATTTAACCTGGTGTGTGGTATGTATGTGCATGTTTTTTCAGTTCATTTGAGTTTGAAAGATCATGTGATGTTGATACAATGATAGTCAAAACATTTGTCTGTATGTAAGCTTTTTCTGTTTTAGGACACTATGCTTCTCCAGTCTTCTTCATTCAATATTTCATGGTACAATATATTAAATGAATCTATACTGCATACAAAAGACTAGAGTAAGTTAACACCCAAACTACTACTGAATGTCATGTGTGCCATGCATGTCATGGTTCCTTGATGGGAGCATTATTAATGTTCAGGCCTCCAAGCCATCTACTATCTTGTGTTTTATTGTATTAGATTCTGCACTGTGGTACAATCATGTGTAGGCTCTTGTCTAGCAAGTTCTTGATTATTGAAGATTGTATATATTCTAGTGAAGGGACAGTCAGTTGTGCTTCTTCAAATTCTTGATTACTGAAAATTGCGTTTTTTAGGTGCTTATTTCTTCAACTTTTGATTATTGAAGATTGCCTATTTAGTGCAGTGACTGTCATTTGTCCTTATTTTTTCTTCCTCTTCTTCTTCTTTTTCTCCTTGTATTTGTTCTTCTTCTCCTTCTCCTTCCCCCCCACCCTCCCACCTCTTTACTCTCGTCCACCTCATCCACACCCCGCACCTTCCTTCTTCTCATTTTTTTTCTCTTCTCTTTCTTCACTCCTGACCATTCTAACTCAGTAACTGGGTTTTGCAATGCTATGGGAAAAGCTCACACTAGTCTGTCTAGGAATTTCACCAGCTGCACGAGAGAGCCAGTTTTGAGATCATGCATTTTTATGTGCACAGACTAGCGCTACAGGAGCATTCAGTTCTCTCTTCCTCTCTGCTTTCCCTTATCGGGTGGGATACATTGTGCCTGGTCTTCTCTTGTGCTTGTAATACTGCAGGAGGTCTGCCTGATGGCCACATCTAACTTATTCTGACCAGAGCAGCTTTTGTGTGTGCTTAGTATGCATGCTGGGTATACACTTATTCATGTTTTTGTAACCCACTTCTTCTTCTTCCTTTTTTGTCATGTTTCTCCCAGGGGAGGTTTGACATTGATGAGCCTTCTCCATCTCTCTCAGTTTTGAGCTTCCTCCTTATTTATGCCCCTTTCTCTAAGATCATCTGCAATACAGGTAGCCCAGGTTTTGACTGGAAGCAAATATAAATAATTTTAATACAGGATCTTTAAGGTTCATAATTTGATCTTATATGAAGGGAATGAAGGCACTGGCAGGTCTGAACTTGAAGTTGACCTAAGAGATTGTTAAACAAAAACAACAACAAAACCACCCCTAATTTATCAGACACCACTGCTGAGATTTAGATGGATGACTTCATGGACCCACAGCATTGAAGTACAGGGGCATTAAACTGTATACAAGATTTTCAGCTTGAACTGATGATGGGATGTTCCAAATGTACTGTGTTCAACAGACATCACAGACCTGGGCTGCCTTGGAGAGTGTTTGGGTTTGGAGCGCCTGGACCTGAGTTACAATGACATCACCAAGCTTCACAAACTGGCGGGCTGTCCATGCTTCAGTCCCTCAATCTGTCGGCCAACAGAATTTCCTCATTGGGTATGTGTTTGGACTATGGGGGTGTGTGTGGCCGGTGTGAGGGTTTGGATATAATGAGAGAGACAGTGTGTGTGTGTGTGTGTGTGTGTGTGACTGTGTGTGTGTGTGAGTGTGTGTGTGTGTGACTGTGAGAGAGAGAGAGAGTGCATGCGACAATTGCGTAACAAAGTTTCCTCAGCAAAGTCAGAATGCTGAACACGGCATTGACAGACGTAAATTGAAATTATTATCCCAATGTTTCATCTCTTATCAAACTATTCTTGTTTTGTTTCAGATGGCTTACAGTCTTTGGAAAACCTTCGCAGTTTGAACTTAGCTGGAAATCTACTTGGCAGGTATGAAAAATATTATTCAACCACACAAAGAGTTTATATCACACTCTATCACCCCACATCCAACTGTACCACAATAAACAGCTCCGCACCATATCAACCATACGAGTTATCATCTAACACAGACATGCACATGCCTGTGAAGGTGCATATTTGTATGTTAAAGCAACTGCACACAGTGCATTTATACACACACTATACTCACATATTTTCACACATTCACATACACTCATGCACACACACGTATACGCATGCCATGGTTCAAGGAAATATTTTCCTCTGGAGTTAACATCAGTGCCAACTCCACTCTTCCCAAAAGTCTTTCGGATGAGACTATAAACTGAGGCCTCGTGTGCGAACGCACGCAAAACATCTTGCGCACACTTTAAATCCTGTTCGCTTTTCGTAAGAGTAGGCCATTGTGTGCTGGTGGGAACGGATGATAAAATTTACAAAACCGCATACACATGTGGACTGGATGTAAAAAAGCACATAAGTGCTTATTCCATTGTCTTTGATATAAAAAAAAAAATAAATAAATAAATGCACGCACATGTGCACGCATGTTCATGCACGCACACATGTGCTCACACGGACACGCTCCGTTATCCTCGATATAAAAGAATTAAATAAAAATAACATGCTAGCGCACGCACGCGCACACACACACACACGCACACACACACATCATAAACAGTATATGAGGTTTTACATTTTGCTTTGTTGTTCATCCAGTGTGGACAGCCTGCGAAGCCTGTGTGGCCTGGAGCACCTGAAGGAGTTACGCCTGAAAGACGACAGCCAGGAACTCTCCAACCCAGCCTGTCTGCTGCATTCCTACACCAGCGACGTCATCCACATGCTGCCTTCCCTCATGGTGCTGGATGGTAAGACTTGCTCTGCTCCCCTGTCATTTTTGTTTGTTTGTTTGTGTTATATTGGTATGCATGGTTGATTTTTTTTTCAGGGTAAAATTCAAGCTACTGTGGTGTGATCATGTCACAGAACCAGCAGCCTATCAAAGATTTTTTTGGTTGGGCAGTCTGGACCATGAGACGGCAAGACAGAGAAAGAGATGGATTTTTAAATTTATTTTTTATTAATTTATTTTATTTATTCTTTTATATCGAGGATAATGGAATAAGCACTCATGTGCTTTTTTACATCCAGTCCCTGTGTGTATGCGGTTTTGTAAATTTTGTCATCTGTTTCCACCGGCACACAATGGCCTACTCTTCCGAAAAGCGGAACAGGATTTAACATGTGCGCAAGATGTTCTGCATGCATTTGCACACGGGGCCTCGGTTTATAGTCTCATCCGAAGGACTTTGGCATTCAGTTCGATTTTTTGGTCAAACTAGGAAGAATGGGCAAGGCTGGGAATCAAACCCACAACCTCACGGTTTTCTTGTTGGCAGGCGAATGTCTTAACCATCCTGCCACTCTCCTTCCTTGACAACACCAGTATATGGACTTCCAACAGTTTTGAATGTATAAAGAAATCTATTATATTTTATAAGTGCATAAAAACCTTCACACCCAAAGTTTTGCCCAAGACCCAGGCACTGGTACATAACTGTCACTAATGAAGAGAGAGTGGTGCAGTGCACCCATGACCACTTTCACTCTAGCTTGATACCACTCATCTTTTTCTTACCAGTGTTGTGTTTTTGTTGGGTGGTGGTGGTGGTGCTTTTGATTCAATCTGTGTATGTATTTGAATGTCTTTGAGACTGGTTTTTCTCTTCTTTTTTAAAAATAGAATTTTGCCAGGAACAGCTCTACTATTGCTGTGGTTTCTTTTAATGTATGTTCAAACAAGACCCCAGTTTTTTTCTCCCTTCTTCCTATTTTTTAAAATCATTTACCTGTTATTGATTGTCTATATGGAATGTTCTGATTATGATAACTGCTCCTCATCTGTCTATGGAATGTTCTGCTTATGATAACTGCTCCTCATCTGTCTATGGAATGTTCTGCTTACGATGACTGCTCCTCATCTGTCTATGGAATGTTTTGCTTATGATAACTGCTCCTCATCTGTCTATGGAATGTTCTGCTTATGATGACTGCTTCTCATCTGTCTATGGAATGTTTTGCTTATGATGACTGCTCCTCATCTGTCTATGGAATGTTCTGCTTATAACTGCTCCTCATCTGTCTATGGAATGTTCTGCTTACGATGACTGCTTCTCATCTGTCTATGGAATGTTTTGCTTATGATGACTGCTCCTCATCTGTCTGTGGAATGTTCTGCTTATAACTGCTTCTCATCTGTCTATGGAATGTTCTGCTTATGATAACTGCTTTTTATCTGTCTATGGAATGTTCTGCTTATAACTGCTTCTCATCTGTCTATGGAATGTTCTGCTTACGATGACTGCTTCTCATCTGTCTATGGAATGTTCTGCTTATAACTGCTTCTCATCTGTCTATGGAATGTTCTGCTTATGATAACTGCTCCTCATCTGTCTATGGAATGTTCTGCTTATAATGACTGCTCCTCATCTGTCTATGGAATGTTCTGCTTATGATAACTGCTTCTTATGTCTATGGAATGTTCTGCTTATAACTGCTTCTCATCTGTCTATGGAATGTTCTGCTTACGATGACTGCTTCTCATCTGTCTATGGAATGTTCTGCTTATGATAACTGCTCCTCATCTGTCTATGGAATGTTCTGCTTATGATGACTGCTTCTCATCTGTCTCACCTGTTGGCATCACTAAGTTCTATGTTAGCCGCTGCGCATAACTTTTCTTAAAGAAACTAAACTAAGGAACTAAAAATGAAATGTGTACTTATATAAAGTTCTATATACCTGTCAGTGCCTTAATCCTAAAATATGTTTTTAAATGTTGATTTTTTTTAATCACTCTTTCATATCATGAGATAATCTATATTAATGTTGACTACATTGTCACATTGTTTGTGTTCTCATAAATATATGCACATTTTTATTAACATTTTCACATTTCCATGACAAACTTTCTCTACAGTTTCTAGAACCAGTACACAGTATACATATGTAGCAATCATATCCATTGTATTTAACCCAACATTTGTTAACAATCAACTTTTTTGGTATAATGATTTTCAAAATAAATGTATCATAATTCATTTAATCATTTTTTTAAAAGAATATTCTTTACAATGAATGTCTATCTGGCATTTCTGTGATTTCGAGAAGTTTAGCATTCCTTCTCCTTAACATAGAGCATTTTGGCTTTTTTTTTTAAACACCATAAGTGAACAGTATTTTCCTGCCCCATTTGACTGCTATTGCTTTCTTCTCCTATCTGTTCCTTGAATTTTTCCCCATAAAACTTATTGGAATTCATTGAAAAAATCCTTATCAGATTATATATTGGTTGTTTTGTGTGCATTTTCTTCTTGTCCCGAAGAGGTGGGGGGGGGTATTGTTTTTTGTTTTGGTTCTTTTTTAGATTAAAAAAATTTTTTAAAAGACTTTGACCTCAATTTTCATATTTGTTGTATGTGTGTTACTATTTCACAGGTCAGAGGGTTCGTGGCAGAGGCAGCGAAGTTTTCTACATGTGTCAGGACATGGAGAAAGCATTGAATAGTAAGTATGTGATGTGGGTTGTTGTTGTTTTTTCGGGGGGAAGAATACACATATAGATCACCAAAGTTGATGGGGAAAAATGGTTACATACACAAAATCTCACCATTGGCGAACTACATAGCTCTAACCGAGGTTTTTTTTCCCTATTCCTTGGCTAGAGTTCCAACGTTCACCAATGGTGAGATTTTGTGCAACTTTTTTTTACCCACCATGAAGGTAGCCACATTCCGACTTGGGCGATGTATGCTGGGTATTGTTGTGTTTCCATAGCCCATCGAATGCCGACATGAATTATGGGATCTTTAACATGCATATTTGATCTTCTGCATGTGTATACATATGAAGGGATTTTAGGCACTGGAAGGTCTGCCCTTGAAGTTAACCTAGGAGATAATAAAAATCCCCACACTTAATTCACCAGACTCCACCAGGATTTGAACCCATGACTTCATAGGCCCATGGGATTAAAGTCAAATGGTCTGAACCACTTGGCTATATAACTGAGGAATATACCAACCAAAAAATTGAGTACCCAAGCTTTTCCCCATCCATTAAGCTTAGAATGATGGTCTGGTGTTAATCTTTCAGATCAGATGATAAGCCAAAGTACTGTGTGCAACACATATTTCGCATGTATAACCCATGGCAAGAAGAGAGTTGTCTCTGGCAAAAATCTGTGCAAAAAGCCTCTCAGATAGAGAAAAAAAATACACAGACAGGAAAATTTGGTGGGGGGTGGGGAGACCATGCTGCTCTCGTGGCAACTCCCTGGGGAGAACAACCCCAAATTTTACTCAAATCTGCCGGTGTCTGAAAATTGTATACATAAATAAATGTAATAGATAAATAAAGTGGCCAATTTGATGTAGCTCTGTGAAATATTTTTTCTAGCTGTGACACCTAGTATTTTTTTTAATTGAAAGCTAAAACGTCAATAATGATTTCTGTGGAAAAATTGTGAGGAGTATGTCTGTGTGCTGTAGGTTGGGAACAGATGGAGATCAGTGTGCCATTGGTGGACATGCGGCGACAGCCCTCAGACTTGTGGCGTTTGCCTGACCGCGCTGTTCCTACACATAACAAAGCAGAAGAGCAGCTGAAAGGTATGTCCGTCAAGTCAAGTCAAGTCAGAAACACTTAAATCATCCCATGTAGGGCAATTACAATACTGACAGGCAGATTGATACGCATCATAATCTCAAAAGACCCAAAAAAGCTACATTTCATATTGGTTAAAACATTCCAAAATGACTTCAAATGAAAATTTCACATACACATGCACGCGCACACACACATGCATGCATGCGCACACACACACACATACACCAATTGGGAACACAATGTTATTAAAAAAAACCATTGACTAGAAGACATAAAAACTTATTATTTACGCACACACATACGCAACACGTACACACGCACATGCGTGCATGTGCAAACACACCCACACACATACACCAATGTATAAATTAAATGTTTTAAAGACCATTGACTAGAAGACAGACTTATTTCACACACACACACACACACACACACACACACACACATATGTATTGACTACACTCATAACAATGACAATCAGGCAAGTAATTCAGAGAAATGTAAAAACTAGGTAGTCAATATCATTGTGAATTTAGAATTTGAATGTTTACTAGCACAAAAGAATTTTCTTTTTCTGTTTGTTTTGGTGTTGGGGCACTGAAAACAGTGTCCTGAAGGCAACAACTGAAATTCTGGAAAGAAAGCATGGGAGGGATCGGCCAAATTGGCAGTCCCTTTGCGTACAAGCTGCTGATTCTTGCTGATCAATTTTCTTCTTTTGGTTAATAAATTCTATATTTTTGGTTTCAAGTGTTGCTTCCAGTTGGCTCAACAGATTCTGAAGTGGAATTTGCAGTTGTGCAGGGAAAATTACAGGCTCATAGGGGATTGGATTATGTCCATTATAATGCAGCTGTAGACAGATTTAGAAAATGCTAACAAGGACATGTGCATTTGTGAACAAGTTCATGTGGATTTCAAGCATTTACTTACACATGTGAACATGAAGCTTTTTTTGTGTGTCTATTTTTATTTATATACTTGCATATTTAAACTTGTATAGACTGCTTGATAATGATCACTTGAGTGAAAAAAGAAAAAGAAAGCCCTTCACATGAGATTTAAAAGCTTATAACCCAGAGATCATTCGCCAATGCTGCCCATAAAAGCTCCATTCTTATTTTATAACACATTTCACTTTTTTTTATTAATTTTTTTCCTTTAATATGTGTGCAAAAAAACTCAGTGTAAGTGTGTATGTTGTCACAGATCTGCTGACCAGCTGTCATCATCTGAGTGTCAGGGCGGCAGAACGGCTACAAGAACTAAAAGCATCCAAAGCCGCTTCTGACACATCTGCGCCTGATGCTTCCTAGAAACTGCTGTTGACACAGCCTGACAGATTTCAGCTTCACCTGGTATAGGCATCATACATTAATCATCTGTAGACCAAAAGGTGTGAAAACACTTCCCTACCTGCTGATCTTGTGAACATGTTTTCGCCTGTTACAGGCATCTTTTAAACAAAAATTTGGGTTTTTTTTTTCTTTTTTGTTCCTCAGCTAGAACTTTGAGGTTCACCACTGGTGAGATTTTGCATATGCGACCATTTTTGCCCAACATGAAGGTAGTCGCATTCCAACTTCGGGGATGTATTTTATTTATTTATTATTTGTTAGCCAAAGATGTGAAAACACTTTCCAGTCTGCGCATTTTGTGAAGAATGTTTTGCCTGTTGCAGACATCATATATATAAATATATATATTTTTTATTTCTCTCTCCCCCCCCCCCCCGTCCCTCAGCTGGAGCTCGAAGGATCACCAATGGTGAGAATTTGTGTGTGCAACTGTTCATAAAGGTAGCCACATTCCGGCTTCAGGGATGTATTTTATTTATTATCTGTTGGATCAAGCATCTGCTTCTGGAGTGTCAAGATGTTCAGGATATGAGGCACAAGCATTTTACTGCAGACTCCTTAAAGATCCTTTTTCGGGATGTTCCTCCGGACACCATTTTTAACTTCCTGAGAGAATCAGGCTTTTTTGGTCTCGTATAGGTGAAAGTGTTACAGTTGGTCACTAAGAACAAGATCATTTTAAGGAATCTGGTTTTGGTTTTATCTCATTTTATGTGTGGTTGATGTGGTTTTTCCCACAGCGCGGTGCCCGTCCTGGGTTGACCCTTATGGTTGGCCAGGGTGTTGATACAAGTAACGACGGTAGAGTTGGTTTTATACACTGTTTTAATCTGTATGAAGTTGCACATTTCTAATCTGAAATTTAAAATGTAACAAGGTGACAGCCCTGATATGGCCTCTGTGGTCGGCGGGGCTATAAACAACAGGATTGGATTGTACTGGATTGGCCAAAGGTGTGAAAACACTTCCCTACCTGCTGATATTGTTGACATGTTTTATTGAAGTGCCTATATAATAATTATGTGTTAATTTTATTTTTCCTGTGATGCTGTAAATGTGCCAAATGAATGAAGTGTTTGTGTACACTTTGAAGAAAATTGCATGTTAATTTAAACTTGTTGGTTTTTTTGTGCCTATGTGTCTGTTTGGTAGTGTCACTGTGTCTTTTCCATCCATTTTTTAAAAAGTCTATCTGTTTGTGTCTTAATCCGTCCAGTGTTTTAAAGTTGGTTTGCTGCATGTATTCAATAAGGTCTTACATGACTCTTTTCCTTTACATTTGATGATGTTTTTTAAAACAGTTTTTAAAGAAGTAAACAAGAAATTACAGTATCCTACCCCTTTACAAATACAGTTACTCTTCTTGTTGTGTGATAATTTTTGTAAAAACCTGTAAAAAGTACTGTGTAATATTTGAAAGCTCGTAAAAATGACTCTCATTTAACTTTGAGGCACCAGTTACATAGAATTCCTGATCATAGTTTTGTCAATGGTTAAGAACGCATAGCAGAAGACATTCAGCCACAGATGTTAAATCTATATTGCTTTGTCTGGGTGTTCATTTCTTGAGAATATTTAAGGACAAAGAGTCAGGTTGGAGGGAAATGGAGATGGGAGGGGTGGGTTTTTTTGGGGGGTGGTGTTGTTTTTGTAGTAGTGTAGGCCTCCAGTTTGAAAAACCTGGAATTTGCTCCTACAATATTTTTTAAAAATTCACTGTGAGATTTATCATTGACTTTTGATAAGGGGAGGGGGTGAAGGCCAAAATACTGTAGACAGGTCTTCCTATATATGCAGCTCATGTAACGTTGCCAGAATTACATAAGAACAAGATTCATATTTCTCATTGATTGTAGGTTTCTGAGAAAGACAAAGATTGATTTTTTTCCTTATTGACAGGGATGCAAGTGTGGTGATGGTGCGTTTATTGGTGTACATGCGAATACATGCATTTGTTGTGTGTGTGTGTGTGCTCGCAATATGTTGTGTTGTGTGGCACTTGTGATATGTATGGTGATAGTTTGCAAGTATGCATGTGTATATGGATGTTGCTTATATTATATTGTGATATATATACATGATTATGCTTGTGAGATGGTGATTGGTTGTGATGAAGTATGTGAGTGACTTACTTGTGATTTTTCCCCCCTGTTCCAGTGGTGAGATTTTTGCATATGCAACCGTCCCCCCCCCCCCCCCCCCCCCCCCCCCCACCCACCACCACCATCATCACCATTTAGGTAGCCACATTCCAACTTCGGGGATAGTATCTAAACATGACACCTGTGTGCCTGCTGGTGGGGTTTTTTTTGTCATCCATTCCTACTGGCACACAATGGCCTACTCTTTTGAAAGGTGGAATGGGTTTTTAACATGTGTGCAAAATGTTCTGTGTGCGTTTACACACAGGGGCTTGGTTTATAGTCTCATTTGAAGGACTTTGACGCTCAGTTTGATTTTTTCGTCAAACTGGAAAGAAAGGGCACGGCTGGGAATCGAACTCAGAACCTCATGGTTAACTTGTTGGCAGGCGAATGTCTAACCATCTTGCCACTCTCCTTGGCTGTGATGTGATTTTCCTGCTGGTGGTTTTGTAGTGATACATATGTATGAGGAGGTATATTTGGTGCTGTTAGTATATCTTAAAATCTTTATATACACACACTCTCTCTCTCTCCTCCCTCCCTCCCTCTCTCTGCCTGTGTCTCTCCCCCCCCCCTCTAAGTTCAAAGATGTTGAAAAAAATGTATAAGTAATACAGTATTTGAGGGGGAGAAATGCCGAACCTTGTCACTTCCAGCATGACACTGTATGAGACAAGATATTAGTAGAGCCAAGCATTATTTTGGAATGGAGATCTAAAAATGTTTTTGCTGTGATTCTCAACACAATTTATTAATAGATCTTTTATTTAAGTAGCCAGCTTTCAATAAGACATTTTTTAGGATGAGTTTGTCATTACCCATGTTTGCCCTCAGTTCAAATGGGGATAAAAATGTAGACATTTTGAGAAAATTTTTCTGAAGGACAGTTTTTAAACTTCAAGTGGGAAAATATCAAGAGTATGGAACTTCAAACAATAATAATGTATGGTATTTATATATATAGCGCTGAATCTTGTAAAGCAAACAAATCGAAGTGCTTGCATTCAAATCATTTACACACATATAACCTTCTACAAAATATTAGAATTAACATATCAAATTTATGCTCACAAACTCACAAAAACATGCGTGCGCGCGCACACACACACACACACAACATAATTGGGTAGGGTGGTGGAGATGAAGCATATCACAAGTTCGTAATTTTTCACAGAAGACCCAGGCCAAAGCCTTCATTAGTTATTGATGTAAGCCGAATGTTGAGGCCTGTATTCAGATTTTGTTATGTTGCAAACTGCTATGTTGAGATGGTCTTTTTCACAGCGCCTCGGAACATTCAGTTACCATCCAGTTTGTTTTCTCTCCAACTTAGCTACCATTACAGCAGAGTGGCATGCATAGTTGTATGATTTCCCAAGTAAGCAAGAAAGAGTGGAGGTGATGACAATACAACTTCAAACAATTTGAAAGATAATCATATCAACAAAACTTCAAACAATTGGAAAGATATTCATATATTTTAATATGAATAGAATACCAAAGGAATGTCACACTGTTTAACCATAACCAGTCAAGTAAAGTAAAAACATATAAAGTAAAAAAGAAAAATACAAAAGAAATGTATTGTAGAATAACATATTCTTGCACAGTCTTACACCCACTCTTACCAGCATCAACTCAGTCACAGGGTCTTTTCAGCAAGGTAGAATCAGAAACTCAGAGCTAATGATAGCGACATAAATAATAATAATAATAATGAATACTAATACAGTTGGCATTTCTGAAGACGCTTCATAATTCAACAATTTTAACTGGCACTTCCCTTGATGTAAGTCCTTTCATATATTATATATATATATATATATATATATATATATATATATATATATGAATATACCCACCCCCTCCCCCCACCTGAGGAAGGCAAAAGCCAAAATATTGTTCTACTTTCACTTTGTGTGGTATGTGTGTGTCTATATATATATATATATATATATAATATATATATAATCTGGCAAAAATCCTATAAAACCTCAGTTGATTTTTGTCAGTTTGTAAGGTCGTAGGTGACATATGAAAAGTTTAGAAATTACCAGGGATTTAAATTATCCTCCTTTTTGTCTGTTTTCTCTCTTTCTTTCTTTTTGTTTGAGGGGTGGGGGGGGGGGGGTGGCTTAATAATGTTTTCTTCCCAAAGCAGTTAGTTTTTGTGTGAAAACTATTACAAGAGGTGCCAAGACATGTCATTTCTTTTTTTCTTAGCTCTATAAACAAAACAATCACATGCACACACACAATATTCCTAACCCACAAGCAGCAGTTTAACATTTGGCAGTGGGGTGGGGGGAAGGGGTGGGAATGTGGACAGGATGGCATAGCAGGATACCCCACCTACACATCCTGGACTCTTTTGACCCCCACTACCACCTAATATGATTTTTTTGTCTCTTATTTGTGCTGGAAATGTCATACTTAAGTAGTTGGAGTATGGCTGCTTTGTTTGTGCAAACTTCTCATCCACTTATACTTTCACAGTGATTCCTATAAAATGTGATAAGTGGGATGGTTAATATTCTGGAGTTGGTCCAGGCCAAAAGCTTTGTCAGTTACTGTCGTAAGGTCAGTGCCAAGGCCTGCATCAAAATGTTATGCTTGTAAATATCACATTAATATTGATATTGTCTTACACCATGATAAGAGAAGTCTTCAGCTATGACAAGCTCTTGGCATAACAACGTGCTCTAACCTTTAATGAAATGGAGAGAAAAGCCTCAAAAGTTGGAGGCTTTGCAAAGTACTTGACAACAGCCATTATATATATATATATATATATATATATATATATATATATATATATATATATATATATATTTATATATATATATTATTGCATTTTCTGGGTTACCTCCAGGGTGTTATGCTGGTGGTCATTCAACAACAATGAAGTTCATACTTAATCACATTTAATAATTTTATAACAAAACAAAACACTGATTCTGACATAGAAAAGTCGCATTCTTATTATGCTTTGCATAGAATACAAGGTAAAACCCACAAATGTGAAGAAATGAAACTGTATCGGTAATCTCCTTTCATATCATGTGGTTCCAGCAGAATGTTACACGATTCACAAAATAGATTTTTTTTAAAAAACACCTATGAGATTAATCAGAGCCTAAATGACAAAAATTATTTGGGGGCAGGGGGAGCAAACAAAGCCCCACACTCATTCGTACTGTAGACACACTTACAAAAATATTAGATCACATCAAAACTTTTTGCATTCAATACATCTATTTACTAGTGGTTCTATGCACAAATATCTGTATATATAAATAATACAAAATTTCAATCAAGGTAGCTACAGACATCGTAAAAAGTGTAAATTTGATAACAATGTAAACAAGCCAAAGCAAAATGCTGCATATCACTGTTTCGTTGCTTTTTTTTTCTTATATTCGTAAATCAACAAGCAAGGAAATATGTCATAATGTTGATAATCACTTTTAATAATGTGTATCAGCTAACCATTTGCAGTTTGGCACAACAGTTTTGAAGCATTGGTACAACAAAGATTACTTTTGACATCATACAATATATCTATTCTTTCAATCTGTGATGAAGATGTATCAGTATCTACTTTTTCAACCCCTGTTGAAGATTTATCACGTATTATTAGTATCTTTTTTTTTCTCCAGTCTCTGATGAAGATGTATCAGTATTTATTTTTCCAGTCTCTGGTGAAGATTTTGTACCTACTTTTTTTAGTCTGTGATGAAGATTTATCAGTAGGCCTATCTACTTTATCTACTTTTTTCACTCTTTGATGAAGATATATCATTATCTACTTTTTCAGTCTGTGAAGATGTATCTTTTTTTATAAAGATGTATCAGTGTCTACCTTTTCAGTCTGTGATGAAGATGTATCTTTTTTTTATAAAGATGTATCAGTGTCTACCTTTTCAGTCTGTGATGATGATTTATCAGTAGGCCTGTTTGGCTTTTACACTCTCTGATAAAGATGTGTCGGTACCTACTTTTTCAGTCTGTGATGAAGATTTATCAGTAGGCATGTTTAGTTTTTTCACTCTCTGATAAAGATGTGTCAGTACCTACTTTTTTAGTCTGTGATGAAGATTTATCAGAAGGCCTGTTAAGTTTTTTCACTCTGATAAAGATGCATCAGTACCTACTTTTTTAGTCTGTGATGAAGACTTATCCAGCTCACGGACAAAGTCCCTAGGGTACTTGATCCTTGGATTTTAGTGTGACAAAGAACGATACCATGCATTGCATCACCCATGCATTCAACAGATTTACAAAAGCTAAACAACATTTGGTTCTACACATTAAAGCACTGTGGTTTGATAGCTTTACATCATCATCTGTTTTCCCACAACCTTTGGTTCTACACATTAAAGCACTGTGGTTTGATAGCTTTACATCATCATCTGTTTTCCATCCCTCGCACTTTGGTTTGATAGTTTTACATTATCTTTTTTCCCATCCCTTACCAATTTAAACAAATCTGTAAATCAAGTTGTGGTTTGATAGCTTTACATCATCATCTGTTTTCCATCCCTCGCACTTTGGTTTGATAGTTTTACGTTATCTTTTTTCCCATCCCTTACCAATTTAAACAAATCTGTAAATCAAGTTCACTTAAATCATAACTAGCTATCCAACCTGCTATATTGTTTTTCTGGATGTTTCATCATCCTGTGCCTCAAATTTGTTCAGGGAGATGACAAATGCATAGTTCACTGTTAAATACTAACAGATCTAGACCTGCTCATGTTGTCATGAAAACAAATGATTTTTTTTTTCTCCAACAGTCATTATATATTATCATCTTCATGTGGCCATAAGACTGAGATTTAATAATCCATGACATCAGATCTCACAGAGATTTTCAAATGGGATGAGTGAGACAGAGTGCATACTCTGGGTATTAAGGTGGGGAGCACTCAACTTTCAACAGCAATATAATAGTAATCTTTCAGAAAATGGGCACTGATATCAAAAGGAAAAGGTACATATTAAATAGTGCTATTGATTGAAATGATTGCTTAACAAGTATGAATTTCTTCACAATGAAGATGTCAGACAGCTGTTTCAAATGACGGAGTGACCATTCCAGTTATTTGGAAATTTCACCTATTTTTGAAATGATCTTTGACAGAAAATTATTACTGAAATCAAACAACAGCCAAATAGTCTGAAAATGGTATTGTATCATAGGCTCTGAAGTTAAAAAGACTTGAAAAACACAAAAAATGGAGAAAACCCCCCCAAAAATCCCCAACCACACAAATAAACAAACACAAAAATCCCCAACCACACAAATAAACAAACACAAAAATCGAAATACAACAACCCTCAACCACACAAATAAACAAACAAAAAGAAGCCCCACTGAAAACAGTATCAAAAAGATTTTTTTTTTCATCACAAAAAATACAAACACTAAAAGATTGGTCTTTTAACTCTTTGGAATTATCAAGGATTGGCAAACTTGTTCTATTAGTGGAATTCAATTAAACTCGGGAGATAAAAAGACCAGGACTCTCTCTCTCTCTCTCTCTCTCTCTCTCTCTCTCTCTCTCTCTCTCTCTCTCTCTCTCTCTCTCTCACACATACACATTCACAAACAGAGTCATACTCACACTGGAATTATAATATGATCAAAAATTGGCACAGCTAATTAATCCATTCTGAATACCAGCTGTGACCAACTGTTAATCTATGGCAAGAACATAAAAAAATGTAACAGTACAAATGTAACTTAATCTGACACTCAAAGAGATTGACTAATAACATTTTTGTTTAATTTAATCCATTTTGGTATCACCAGCTGTGTTGATTAATAATCTATAAGTATAACAACATAAGAATGCAATGTCAAACCACAAATTTAACACCTTTGGAGAAAAAGGCACTTACAACACTAAGAAAGAAGCAGCTGCAAAAGCCATGCAAGTCCTCACTCACTCACTTATACACATGGTACCATTATGCATGTTAGTGACTAAGTGTTCTGGGATTGGAAAACAAATATTCAACACACACAGGTCTACATCTTCATTATCTCATTCATTATGCAATTGGTCAAGCATCAAATGGATTTGTATCCAAAGTCATGTAACATAAACACACAATATCTGACACACTGAACATATGCTAAGGAGTTGAATTCCAAATTTAAAGTGAAGAAAAAGGAAAACAAGACTGCGCAAAACATGACATGGATTTATACTGATGATGCACAAAGATTATAGATTTATACTGATTTCTTTCAAGCTTTTTCCTCAGAGAACCACGCTGACCCTACAGGCAATGTTATGACTAGGGGACTTGCAAAAAAAAATAAAACTTAGAATTGTGCATGGTATACTTTATTAAAGTGGATACATTAATACTAAATTTCAAATATATTCATCTCTTTTAGTTGTACTGTGATAAGCATTTCTTGTAATCAAAACGTAGTGTAGAAGAGAAAGCTAACACCAAATAAGCGTTGGAATGACCATTCAGGAGCTTAAAACACGGCCAAGTTATACAAACACATGATACACTGTCATGTAATTAGATCTATGGATTAATGCAATGCACATACAGTGCATGCAACATATGGTTGGTCTCATACACATGCATGCAACATATGGTCAGTCTCATACACATACATTGTATAACTATAAGTATACATATGATATAGAATGCACCAATAAAGGTATTGCTTCCATTCCTTTGAACTACTTTTTTTTTTTACCCTGTCCCAAAATATAAAGAAAAAGACAAGAAACAACTTGTCTTTATAATCTAAATAATCACAATGATAAGGATATATAATGTCAAATGACAGTATATTGTTTTCTTTCAATTAAACTTTTTTTCACCCTGTCCCAAAATAAGTACAAAAAGACGAGAAACAACTTGTCTTAGTTACAATCTGAATAAAATGATGAGGATCCATGGTCTCCAAAATATATGAAAGAAATCCTCCTTTAAATCAATCAGCATACTACTCATTATCTAGGCAACATATCCTCCATATCAGCCACACTGTAGGCCACCACTGCCCAGACAGCAGAGCACAAGTCTAGCATATGTGCATTTTCAACAGTCATCATGTCAGCGTTGGTGTGGTGGTAGTAGAAATAGTCCTTGTTGGCATTCATCAGACTGCCACCTGGAACACCATTCTGAATCCACCAAGGGATATCCGACACTTCTGCTGGAGATGTCAGATGAGTGGCATTTACCTTGGCAAGCAGAGTCTTCAGCAACATGCCCATTATTTTGGTGGCATTATCGTTTCCAGTGAAAGCGATGCCTAAAGGCCGGAATGTACCAATGTCAGACTCCATGACTAGATCATAGTTGGCAATGTCAGCCTTGTGTTTCTGCCAGTAGCTCTGTCCTCCAATCAAGCCAAACTCCTCTGCTGTCCAAAGTACGGCTCGCAGGGTTCGTTTAGGTCGCAGGCCCAGTTGGTGAATAATAGCCAGGGCTTGCCAGGAGATGAAGGCTCCACCCCCATCGTCCATGGCTCCCTGACCCACATCCCAGCTGTCCAGATGACCACTGACCAACACCACCTGCTCTGGGTATTTGCTGCCTTTAATTTCAGCTACAGTATTACGAGATTTAACAGGGGGCAAATTTTTGGCACCCATGGTCAGTTTTACAACAATTTTTTCTCCTCGCTGTGACATCCTCCATAACATCTGGGCATCTTCAATGGTTATGCACGCTGTGGGGATTTTGGGGACCCCATCTTCATAGTCTTGCATACCAGTGTGTGGGGTGTAGAGGGAAAATGGTGTGACACTACGAATCAGTGTTGCCACAGCTCCTACTTTAGCACCTTCTGAAGCTCCCTTACTTCGATAAGCGACAGTGGTTCCATAATCAACAAAGTCCTGGTTGTATACAACTATCTTTCCTTTTGCTTCACTAGCACGTGATTTCAGCTCATCAAAACTACGAACTACCAAAACTTCTGCAGTGATCCCTTTTGATGGTGTTCCCACACTATAGCCCAGTCCTAAAAGACCCATACGGTGTTTCCGCGGCTGCAGCAGTTCTAAAGACTCATCTCCTCTCACCCAGTGTGGAATGGTGACAGTTTCACCATGAACATTGTCCAAGCCTTCCTTTTTCAGAACATTTAACATGTAATCGATGGCGTTTTCCAAATTCTGCGATCCTGCCAATCGACTTCCGAACTTGTCGACAAATTCTGCAAGTCTGTTGTAAGTCTGATTCTGACCCTTGCCGTTTACTGTATAATCTATTATCTGATCAGCTGTTGGTTTCAAGCGCATGATGTCTTTAAGCGCTCTCTCATACACATCGTGAGAATAACAGAAAACTTGAAGAACTGATATGCACATGATAAGAACAAACAAATGCGACCTTGCCATGGTGATGTTTCACTTGGAGCAGACTTCACTTGGAGCAGACAACTTTCGCTGTGTTTACAGATGGCATGTGACCACCCATTATCTCATGTGACTGTCTTCACTGCGGAATAATTTCTATAACTTTTGTAATAAATACTGCAAAAATGAGGTTTTAGTATCATTTATCATGCTTCAATTTTTTTAAAATATAGTACATTTGCCTACTAATATTCTATCATTTTGGTTATCCAGTGACAAGCCAGTTTCCTATAAAGGCATCTGAGGCTTTGAAATAACTGAAACCCAAAACGCTCCAAAATAATTTAAGCAGACTTCACAGGTTTGGATAGGCCTACTTTCTTTTTTCTTTTTTAACACATTACATGCTTTTCTCAGCAATATTGTATTATCAGCACACATTATGCTTTTTATTTGTATTGTATTGTGGGACACTTTCAGTCACAACAAATTTCTTTGCGTGAAATTCGGGCTGCTCTCCGAAAAGGAAAGTAAGTCTCCACAAAAGCAACGCTACCCATTTTTAAAAGGTTGTTCTCTTGTTTCAACATGTGTAATTGCTTCTGTATGGAAGCAGCTCTTTTCTACATTATTTTTTGTGGAAACTCTTGTTACTATGGGGGGTGGGGGGTGTATGTGCTACTTCTAGACAGATCCACTGCTAGTGACAATAACAGTAATTAGCCTCCTTTCTTTGTGTTGTTAATAAGATAATACTTTGGGTTATTAGCCCTAGTATATATAGCTTTATATACTTTCCACTGCTGATTTACAACAATTAGTTTTTCATCTTAATAAACACTTTGAAGGGAAGATTGGAAAAACAAAGAGAATGGTTGTGGATGATTCTGGTATTTAGTTTTACGTTTTTCCGATGGTTGAATTGGAGACTGCACCGGTTCCGGTTCAAAATCAGTAAATTCGCAGATAGCGAAACCAGTGGTGGAAAGCTGCTCTGAAGTAATATTTGTTACTATTATTAAGGTATTGTGGGATAGTGTAAGGTTATCACTGTCAATTGTGTGTATATATTCTATGACATAAGAAAAGGAATAGGAAAATGAACTTGAAATCAGATTAACTAAAATGCACTTCTGTCTTTCACTGGTAATTTTTGTCAAGTTTTTGTTCATTTCAGACATTCCCGACATGGTCAGATCCATAGTTTAATCTATCATTATCTCAGAATCAGACCACATAAACTATTAGTTAATTTTGCAGTACATGCCACTTGTCTCTCTCTCTCTGAATAAGTAGCTTCAGCACTTATTAAGCCTAGTAGTAGTACAAGTTTACGAGTACTGTACCCTAGTAGTTTCTTCTTTCGACTAGCAGCAGAGCTCAACTTGAGCATAAAATTTTTTTTAACTTGAAACTGATGTCAATTGTCATAGACTGAATTGTAAAATCGAAGATAAACACCCAACGCTCAGATTTCTAAGCTGTATCCTTCATTGATATGAAAATACCCATGTCTTAAGTTAAGGTGGGACATGGGGTTAGAAACTGATAAAATTTTGTTTACAAGCTTATGTTAGAAGTTGTACATATAAAGGGCATCACTTGTAAAGCATAACAGTCTATAAATTACTCAGTTTTATATAATTATACTGTTACCATGGAAACAATCCAATATGGCCGCTAAAAGTAAAACTAAATGTTTCAAACTTCTAAATCTTTTTATCTAGATAACAAGTACAAAACACCTGTTTTTACAGACCCATTCTGCAACCTTAATTCTTTTCATTCACAAAGGGAAATCTGCGTATATTCATCAAGCGATATTTTCTAAGTAAAACCCATGATCTTGGCCACTTTTAGAGCCATATCCCACCATTAACTGATTAAGCCGAAAACCCAAACCCACCAAAACATTGGTGGTTTATTTTGCCTTTGTTTTGGGGGGGAGGGGGAGGTTCCTCAGCTAGAAGTCCAAGGCTGCATATGCGACCATTTATTCACCATTAAGGTAGCCACATTCTATTCTAACTAAAACCAAAGGGAGTGTTATTTTTAATTTTAGCTAAGCCTATATAATTATGTCTGCATTTGATTAGTGTGTACTTGGTGTTCGAGGGATGGAATAGCTTAGTTGAGTCAGTGGTCAGAGCACTTGCTCACCCCAAGGAAAGGTTAACCATTAAGCAGCATTGAGCATGGCTGCCATGTGGATGGGTGACCACCATTTGGGCACCTTGGCTTCAATACACTATACAGTCCCTCAGTTCACCCAGCTGTAAATCGCTAAATGGGTACCTTCCCTTTATACTACTATAGGGATAGGGGAGGTATTGCAGCGAGGGAGAGGCACTGGGTGCCACCCTCAATATGCTGGCCCCTAGAGAAGTTCAGGTCTCAAACACCTTGCTCCCCAACATCCGCATAGGTTATGGGAACACCTTTCATCTAAAAAGTACCCTTTTTCTTTTAATACTTTTCTGTCTCAGCAAAGAAGCCTCTGTGTTTGTGTGTGTGTGACAGACTCTGCACGCGTGTGTGTGTGAACACATTTTAAGTGTGCTGGAAAAAATTGGAAATCAATAATAGTTTCAAATTTGTAGGCGTTGACTTCATTAAAGAATGACAGTTTTACAAAGTGCTTGTAAGGAAAATGCTTGGGATGAGGCTACGTAGTACAAGTACAAAGACCATGTTCAGTTTAATAAGGACTGCAAGACAAAGAAATACCTACAGATTACATGCAACAGCTGATGTATTCAATAAAAAGGTTAAACCACCACCAGTCTTCTTGTGAAATTTGAACCCGCAATAATAAATTCCAGTTGACATATATTTTTCATGTAAAGCATAAACATCAAATTCATTGGTACAGTGTGATGTGAAACAGAAAAATATCGATTTTGGTTGTTTTTTTAATGGTTCAATTTTTGGTAAATGGCTGGTTGACTTCCAGTCTGAAATAATAGTCATCAAATGTTTATCGAATGATGAAGTATTTATCTGACATTGGTTTGATTCATTCAGTATGGCTAAAATAGGATACAGTATATTTTAGTACAAAGTGGATTTGACTGTTTATGGGAGATAGTCCTCTTCAAGTAATTATTGTACAAGCTCTGTATCACAGTCTTTATATATATATATATATATATATATATATATATATATAATAATAATAATAATGTATGGAATTTATATAGCGCTGAATCTTGTAAAGCAACAAATCAAAGCGCTCAGATTTGAATTCGGGCTGCTCTCCCCGGGGAGAGCGGGAGAACGCGTCGCCACTTAGCGCTGCGCCACCCTTTCACCCTTTTTTTTTTTTTTTTTTTTTTTTTTTTTCTGCAGCTGTATTTGTTTCCCTATCAGAGTGGCTTTTTTCTAAGAATTTTGCCAGGGACAACTCTCTTGTTGCCGTGGGTTTTTTTACGTGCGCTAAATAATTACGTGTAACACACGGGACCTCGGTTTATCGTCTCATCCGAAAGACTAGCGCCCAGACCACCACTCATGGTCTAATGGATGGGGGGGAAATTTCCGGTCCAAACGGGGTACGAACCGCCGCACACTTCAGACCCGGACTTTTCGCTTTCTAGACAGGCGCGTTACCTCTAGACCACCGATCCATATATATATATAGAATAGATAATTTTGCAAGAGAAAATGGAGAATTGAGCTTCATGGTAACAGTAGATCATGCCTTTATCATAAGAACTACAAAAATTTTGGGGGTCAGGCCAGATTCCCTGTAAGTGTCTCATGCAATAGGCAGGACTGCAGTACATGTTCTGTAGTCTGGCTGCCAATCTTGCAAGGGCACTCCTCTTTGTGGCCGATATAAAAAATACATAATTATGGTTGTTTATGCAGTTGTGCCTTGTCCTGAATCTGAAAATACAGATCTGTTCTCATCATGTCAGTAGGTAGTAGGGGTTTGACTTTTAGTGTGGATGTTGTTTGTTTCCCCACTTGTTATTGAAATTATTGTGTGACCTATTCAGGCTCTTGGGTGGTTGTTTTTTTTAACTAGACGAGTTGTTTTTCTTGCTCCATCTTTTTTATTCACTGCATATAATGATGACTATATTAATGTTTATAATAATGATTTAACAATCTTTTCTGTAATTAGCTTTTAAGAGGTTGTTGTATTATTATTGTAAACTTTGTTTTTGATGAATCTGCTTTTTTCCCTCCTGTACAGGTGGATACATACAAGGTGTATACAGGATGGATGAACTGACAGCTGCTCTTGCCGGGAGCTTTGAGATCAGTAATGATCCCAACAAGACTTCAGCCCCCCACCCTCGCTTCTCGCAGTTTAAATCCAAAACCTCTAAACATGATCAGGATAGTCGGCGCAAACGTCTTTTGGAAATTCAAAAAAAGTAAAACTTCTATTTTTTTGCTTTACTGTTCTGTTGCTTGAGTGTTCTGTTTATTAATGTTATTATTTATATCATTGTCTTTTTTAATGTTTGATGTTTCTTGCATTGAACTGTATTGTATTCTTCAATGTGTAGGATTAATAGTATTGGTACCATAATGAGAGGTAGTGGGAATAAGTGAAGGTTTCTTTTTTTCCCTGTCAGTATTGTCTTGCTTTTCTTTTTCTTTTTTTCAGTGCTGGAGTTAATCAATTTTAAATTTAAGACATGGAAGACATTGCAGTAGTGTCTCAAGTGTGAAATGCAAAGAATAACTGGATCGTTACAATAGTTACTGTAATATGCAATCTTGTTTTCATCTAAAGTTGTTTTTTTGTTTTTTTCAGGTATGATTTTATATATACTATAGTTTCTGTTAGTTTGTCCTTACTTTTTTGTTTTGTTTTTTGTTTTGTTTCTTGGCTAGAGCTCCGAGGTTCACCAAGTGAGAATTTGTGTTTGCAACGGTTTTTAATAATAATAATAATAATGTATGGAATTTATATAGTGTTTTTGCCCATCATGAAGGTACCTGGAGTACAACTTCAGGGATGTATGCTGAGTATGTTTGTGTTTCTGTACCCAACGAAGGCTGACATGAATTATGGGATCTTAAACATGCATATTTGATATTCTGCGTGTGTATTATACATGAGAGGAATTAAGGCACTGGCAGGTCTGGACTTGAAGTTGGCCTGAGAGATCATAAAAATTCCGACTCTTAATTCACCAGGTGCAACCAAGATTCAGTCCCATGACTTACAGGACCCATGGGATTGAAGTCGAATGGTCTTAGCACTTGGCTATGATGTCCTTATCTTTGAATTAATGTACATTGTGTTCAATTTCAAAAGGTTTTACCACCTGTGTATGCAGGAATCGATTTGATTATACCAACCACGTACGCAAGCTGACTGAAGATGACTGGAAGGATGATGACGAAGATGAGGATGATGAAGATGGCGAAAATGACAGCGGAATGGACGTGGATGTGAAGATAAAGCGCCCTGGTCGCTACTACAAGATCAGGTAAAGCACAAGATTGATAAAGAAAATAATAATAATGTCTGATGATACGAATGCTTTGTATAAAAGAACAGGTTTTCTTCTGCTGTTGTTATACAACAAAGGTGGAAACAATTTGTAAATGCTGATGTCTCTTCTCAAAGGACTTAGAGTTAGATATATATCTTTTAAATTGGAAAGATAGTTTGCTCCTATTTATCAATCATTGAATGGAAAAAAAGCATAGTACATTTTTTTTAAAAAAGAAACAAAATAAAAGAATAATGGCTTCAAAGGAAACGAATACATTATATTTTGCGTGTGCATCTAAAGTGACATTATCCAAATGAAAAGTGTGTATTTTTATACTTTAATACTGTTGTGCAAAAAGAAAGGAAAATTGAACGTTGTCTTTGCAGGGGTTAAGGAACTGCTGTTATTTTCATTGAAATCCTAATATGATTATCATTTTGTCTTTTTTTTTATTTGAATAGGCTGATGGTTGTCGGAGTGGCTGGTTGAGGTTGCCTGATACTTTGCTGAAGAATGGTCCATGGTGGTGGTTTGCCCTGAGGGTCCGCAGAACCGTGGTGTGTCACAAATGGGGTATGTTTTCTTCTCTCTTGTTCTTTGTCTAGTCACTCTCTCTTCTCTCATTGTCCTGTTTTTTCTTTTTTTTTTTTTTGGTTGGTCATTGTCTTTGTCTCAGTGTTACTTGTTTTATTTCTCCTCTCTCTCTCCATCTTTGTGTCTACGTCTATTTTCCATTCTCTCTCTCTCTCTCTCTCTCTCTCTCTCTCTCTCCTCTCTCTCTCTCTCTCTCTCTCTCTCTCTCTCTCTTCTCTCTCTCTCATTTCTTTCCTGAGATGCAAAAGATATCATATCTCATGTCACAGTTCTGGTGTCTGGCTATTCTCATTACAAATGAATGTTTTGTTTTGCTTTTTTTCTCTCTTGGTTTAGTGCTAAATAGTTTTCACAGCTCCCTACATGGCCAACAGCCTGTTTGTGAATAAAGTATTTGAGTTTGACTCTGTGATTTCCTTTCAGTGATAGTAAATATTTCATCTGTAAACAGAAAAATTCTCCAAAATGAAGAAGGCCCCCCACATAATATCATCACAAGTAAAAGTGTTGTTTTAGGTTGACTTCCAAATTCAAGCTGTTGACAAGACTAGAGAAGTTTTTTGGTTTTGGTTTGGTTTTGTTTCTCGTTCTTTGGCTTGAGCTCCAAGGTTCACCCATGGTGAGATGTTGCATACACAATTGTTTTTGCCCACCATGAAGATAAGCTGTATTCTGACTTCGGGGATTATGCTGGGTATGTTCATGTTTCTGTAGCCTAACCCACCAAACGTTGACATGAATTACGGGATGTTTAACAAGCATATATGATTGTCTGCATGTGTATATACACATGGGATTGAAGCCAATGGTCTTGGCCATTGACTATAGTGTCCATCAGATTTTGTAGCTAATCAGAATAATTGTATTAGACTTAATATAAAAAAAAATGTTGATGTTACAGGAAAATAAAAGGTTGATAAGTCTAATATGTTCATCGGTAATGATAAATGTACTTTATGAAAAACATATTTTTGTTTAAGACTTTATATAATTTTTTTTTTCTTATAGAAAAATAAAATATTACTTATTGCTATATTCATTCACAATGTATATGTTTTTTGTTTTGTTTATTTAAAGTTTGTATTTCTGTTTTATTTCCAGAGCACAACCAAGGCTTACACCAAAAGTGGAAAATGCATCAGATGTTTCCCATCCCTTTTGCCTGGCGGCAATCGCAGGAAAGGCAGATACCGAAGTGCGTTAGTTCTGCTGCTTGGTCTCTGTGTTTCAGTTTTTACAACTTTCCATTTAATTTTGTTTTAGATGTTTCTTTTTCGATTCTGTCAAAAACTTTGAGAGAAGCAAATACTTAACTGGAAAATGTTCAGCTTAATTTTGTAGGCAGCTGTTCTGTGTAAGTTTTTCATAAATATTTGCAACTTTCTGTTTGATATTAGAAAAAGGTAAGTATGTTTTTAAAATCTTGTTTTTAATGTATTGGTAACTATCTGAAATGTCGCCATTTTTTCATTGTATAACTGACTTTTACACATATCATGGCCACTAAACTGGGATATTGTTGGGTTTTTTAATTACAAAAAAAACCTTTCTGACAAATGACTTTAAATTTTCATAAAAAAACCTTTAAATAGTTAAAAATTAGGTTTTAGGTCATATCTTAAACGCAGGTGATCTGTTTTATTTATTTAGATGTTTATAAACCTTTTTATACCTGAAAAACATCTACCTGTGTTAGTAAAATAGGTGATAGACAGATTTCAACACCCATTATTAGTATATTACTTACAGCTTTGCAGCTGAGGCCCGTATCCATGGCGCTGAAAAAAATTGCTGGGTGTTGTGAGTTATTAGTGACCAATAGGTAATAAAACAAAAATTATGCAAAATTTTAATGACATTTTTCAGTCACAAAAATTTCATACAAGTGTAAAAAATTATCCCAAATTTTCTATCAGCCAGAATGACTTGATGTTTACAGAAAATATGTTAATTTTCTATCAGCTAGAATGACTTGATGTTTACAGAATATATGTTTTAGTGCATGCTCTTTGTTTTGCATGAGTTATTTTGTGCTTTTTTTAATATTTAAAATTACGTCATCCTATCAAGATATCTAAACCTGCTTGTGAAAAAATCCCTGAAATGGGTAGGTTCAGAAAACACACACACACACAAAAGACAACACAAAATAACGTAAAAAATGTTTGCACTTGCGTGACCTATTTCAGGTGATCAGGTTATCAATCCATAAGCGCAGACAACTCCAAAGCACTTGTCTTAATTCACACAAATTCATAACACTTTGTACAAAGTGAGCTGCATCCAGCCCCCCCCCCCCCCCCCTCCCCCTCCCCCACCACCACACCTGTGTTAGTATCGTCTGTCGAATCACTAGCACTGTCATTGTCACTGTTGCTAGTCTCTTCTTCTTTATAGTCAGGGCCAACCTCGTCCCTGTTCGTCAACATCAATGTTAGAGTTGTGTCTGTCATTAATAGGGTCATACCTGAACAGTTAGTCCACAATCAGGTTAACTACATTTTCTCTGTCCGAATCTGACATGTTTGGTTTCCTTCTGGGTTGACAGTGAAGCACAGTCGGAAAAAAAAAATTCTCCCAAAATTTACAAAGGGTTGTGACCGGGTAGAAAAAAGGCGCATAGGGAACTGGAAGGAAGCCCATATGTAAGGCTACAATCCCACACCACATAGTGAAGCTAAAGCGCTAATAATGCAAAGCGCTGCAATAAATCATTGTACAGCGGGCAGTTAGAGGCAGTACAATGGGTTCATGATATCATGTGTAAAGTATGAGCCAATGCCTTATTTATCTTTCTCTCATGTTTACAAGCATGCAAGCATGACTGCACCACACACACACAACACACACACACACACACACGCACACACACAATGTTCAGTATAGGAAAGTAACTATTCGCATACTGGACATAATGATGAAATATTTGGTTCTACAACACTAGCAAAATCTGTCAATTAGTTTTGTGTCGTGCAGACAGCACCATTCTGGACTGCGTGTACAATGAGCTGGAGAAGACCTATTACGTCCTGGATCTGATGTGCTGGAATGGACACTCCATCTATGAAACAGAGGTATCGTCTACTATCACATCTGTGAAAATATGTTGGGATGAAAGTTCTACTTCTGCTACTGCATAAATAGGCTGTGGAAAATGAAATAGAGGCTTTTCTTAACCTCTGTTCTTTTCAGGGTGTTTTTTTTTTTTTGGGGGGGGGGGGGGGAGGGGAGATGTATGTCCAGCAATTTTCTCTCATAAGAGATACAACATCATTATAGATAGTTGCCATTGCTGTTGTGTGAACCTAAGGATTCTTGTAAATGAAATGGTCATGATGTACATGTAAATAGCCGGGGGAGGGGGGGATTGCAATCAGGTTTTTAGAAGCCAGAATTAAAATATAGATATGAGAAGGAAGAATGTTATCTTTTGAGAAATGGGGTACTTTGTAAAACAGTGCCCAAATCTTTTCTCATTTTGTGTAAATGCTCTTCTATTTTTGTTGTTTTTGAGGTAGCATTAGGTGTTTCAGTTAAGTTTTTTTTTTTTGGGGGGGGGTTTGGTGGGTTGTTGTTTTTTTTTTTGGGGGGGGTGCTCTGAATTGTTCTTGTTTGTAGATTGTTTACAGCATTATTGTATCCCTCAGTTTACTGGTCAGTGGATCTGTGAGATCTGACATTCCCCTAACCCCTCCACTCTCACTCTGCCTAAAATTTTCTCTGTTGAATTGAAGTGACCAGTCTTCCTATGTATTTTTCAGACAGAGTTCCGCTTCTATTGGCTGCACGACAAGTTCAGTGAGATAGAACCCAGGCTGGATGAAATTTCCAACATCAACCCGGTAATGCTGTGTGTCTTGTCTACCATAACAACACTCACAACTTGAGAATATTTTAATTTTATTGTCTCAAATGTTTAGCTAGCCGATCTTTCTCTCAGGGAAGATTTTAAGTAAACCAAAAACTTGTTGTACTAAACACTTGGGTGTAGTGTCTTACTTTTTTGCTCTTATCATCATCTCAAATGGAGAAATTATGAGTGGTGTATTAAGATTGCCAAAAATTATGTGTTGGAGTTTTAACTATGATATATTTATATTAAACAGTTCTGTGCAGATAAGAACATTTTTTTAACTGTGTGTGGGACATATGTGACCCGTTTTTACGAAATGAGTCTTAACTCGCACACAGTGAAAAGGAGAGAGGCCCCAAAAAAGGGAAAGTGCCGTCTACTTTGCCAATTTTGACTTTTAATCAAAAATGGAATCTGTAGCCATTAAATTTCCTATCTATATGTTTGAAAAGGTTAGATTTGATTTAAAAATGTGTTTTAACAGTTTTTATCGACCCACCCTACAGCAGTTTTCCAGTGTCCTTCATCATTACGACCGTGATTTCAGTCATCTCGTTATCCTTACCCTGACAGGCCCACACATGTCATACACCATTGGAAAGGCTGTGATCTATATTTTCCATTTCACGCAGCCTTTACGTGAAATCTAACCAATCAGAAATACTGCTTTGAGTTATTTAGGTATAAACAAAACCTGAAAACTCGAGAAGATCGACCAATGAGAGTTGAGGACGCACACCGCCTGTAGTAACCAACGAGCAGCTGGTCTATGATTGGTTGGGAGGGGTTTCACCGGCGACATCTCTGTTCTATTTTTAGAAACGCATGGCTGGGAAACTTTGCTGTTTGCAAAGAATAATGGGCATTATGGCTCATTTCTAGCTGATCTTCCACTCTGCCAATAGCAGATCAGTACAAACCAGGTGTATTATTCACCAAATATTCTGCTGCATCTTGTGAAGACAAAAAAATAAAACAATTGTGATCGTGATGAAAGCCCCGAGTAACTTCGGCTTGAATGAAATGAACTGCGATCTGTGTGTTAGGGTTCAAGGTTAGATGTAGAAGTGCTGGTACCTGCATGCAATGTTAATAATTATGGGTATGCATACAGATCAAAGCTGCAGATCTAGACTGTTCAGATGACACTACTGGGGAGACTTTTAGCATTTCAGCTGTTAGTGCATGACATGAGAAAATGTGGGAGCTGTTTTAAACTTACTTGACTGTCATATGTGTGTGCGTGTGTGGTTGTTAAACTGAATGAACTAGTGTGTGTGTGAAAATGATCAGGTCAAAATGATCTTTATTGAGAGTAAAAGATTAAGTTTATACAGCTTTTTTTTTCATCCTTCACGCACGTACGCGCCCGCGCCGCGTACATGTGTGAGTGTGGTTTTCTTCTCTATTTTTAAAGATCATTTTCTTTCAAGGGTAATGAATAAGTAATCTGTGTGTGTGTGTATGTGTGTTTCTTTGATTGTTTTGATTCAAGGAAAATGAATGAGTAGTGTGTGTGTATGTGTGTTTCTTTGATTGTTTTGATTCAAGGAAAATGAATGAGTACTCTATACATGCAGTCTCTGTGTCCCGGGGGGGGGGGGGGGGGGGGGGGGGGTTGTGGGCTAAATATCACAGCAATGACAGTCAATATATACATGATTTTTTGTTTGATGCTGTGAAATGGTATGTTTTAACACCATGCCAAATTTGGCTATCATCAGTTGAATAGAAGTACCCGTTGCTAAGGTGTTAGTTAGCTAGAGTGGTGAAAAACTTTAAACCCGATTTTCTCAGAATGTGAAATCGCTGTGTCACCCATTTCAAACACCCATAACTTTGTCAGTTTTATAGGTAGAATAATGTATCATACATCAAAAGAAAGGTAATCTGTAGATTTCAGAAAATGTAACAACTCAGTTTGACCCAATTATACCATAAGACTCCTTTTGTAAAAACGGGTCACATATATGATAAGTATTATATTTTATGCTGTTTAATGAATGGATCTTATTTATCATCTCTGCAAAAAAGAAGTCTCCATATAAACCCACACCATACACACATATTTTTTTCTTTGTTTTTACATGATTTTTTCCCTCCTAAAAATGGTACAGTCCTGAGCAACTGTCTGGGTTTGAAGCCAAAATAGTATTAATAATGATCTTCGTATTTGTGCAGTTCAAGTTCGTTCCACTGCCCAGTTTTCCCTGCACACAAGAATCCATCACTGCATCTGTTGCCTCTGCCAAATTTGAGGTCAGAGCATGATTGTGCTTTTCTCTATCTGTACATGTTTAGCTGTGAATGTGTATATGATATATGTGTGTGCCAGTGTTTGAATGTGTGCACTCAAAATGTGCATCCTTAGCTACACCTAAGCACAGAAACCTTTACAGACCCATGTGTAGAGCCATATATACTGATCTCTCCGTCTCTGGCTGGCTGGCTATCTTTGTGTGTGTGTGTTTGTCACTCTGTCTGTCTCTCTCTCTTTCTCTCTTTATCTCTTTCCCTCTCGCATAACCACACACATTCTATTTGTATCTGTCTTTGCCCATACAGACTGCTGAGCACGGTATATTGTTATACTTCATTTAATCCAAGTGATAGATTCAAGAAAATATGGACCTGGTTTAGTGAAGCTGTACCTCTGTAGACTTGGAAGTTGTTGATGAGTACTCAGTAAATAAAGCAACAAGAAATACACGTGCTAGAAGTGTGATGATAATAATGGTACTCAGATGACAAAGTTCTGTTTTATTGCAAGTGGGCCTTCTTCAAATCATTCTAAGTATGCAGAAAGATACATAACTGTAGACATACAGCTAGTGACAAGAAACATTCTATGAGTGCAGATCTGACTACCCAGCAAATGAAAAATAGTGTTTGGACTGCCAAAAATAGTATTTTGATAGCAAAAATAGTTTTTGCAATCTTTCTTGCTCTGGGTGTATTCTTTATCATCATCATTTATTTGATGTTGCAATTTTAGTTTTGATTCCTTGGCTACACTGTGCTTTCATGAAGAATTGGGTGTTTTCAGAAAACATGCCATCTCAATTTGTGTTTGAGAGTGTGTGTTGGTGAGGGGGGTGAGGATACTAGGAAAGTGTCTGGATGCTTACAATGAAACACCAAAAAGAGAAAGTGGGGGGATGAGGTAGGGGGGGGGGGGGGTGAGAGATAAAAATTGATCGACAGATCTGACACAGATCAGCAAAGGGAGGGACAGTAATAACCACAAAAAGCAATTTAAAGGTCGAGGGGGGGGGGGGGGGACTCTTGCACTCAGACCACACACATGGCTGAAATGGAGCAACAACATATGGCGCTTTTTTTGTGGAAGGGTTTATGGGTGCATGTCTGGCAGTATGAACACCTTTGGCAGGGCAAGTAAAACTAAAGATGGGTTGGGCGTGTCCACAATACTGTAGCCTGACCACACAATACCTGTGAGTGCCAGTATGAACGTACCCTAAGTAAGAGAGAGAGTGTGTGATGGTAGGGGAGGGTTCAACAATGGAACAGAGACAACTACGGCAGACATCTGTATTGAAGACTAAATCAGTGGAGATGAAGGGGTGAAACAGGGAAGGGAGGGGGGGGGGGGGGTGAGGGATCAAAAGGTCATGTCTGGCCAGCCAGTGAAGGCACCCCACCCCCGCCCACTCTCCGTCTTCCATCTTCCTACCATCCCTCCCCCTCACCCCTCTGCCTTAGAGCTGCTGGTCCATCCATCTCTTTCATGAATAAAACCCGATACCCGTTGTTGGTACTTTGCACAGGGCCCCCATCTTTCAACTGAGAAAGTTCACTTGCTACCTAGTGTTGACTCGCGATGTAACGCAGAGAAGGGAAGTAATCGGCATGGAAGAATTACATCTCTTAGACCATACGATGCAGTTAAACTTTTTCCTCCCCGTTTTATTATTTTTATGGTTGTCAAAATCATAAATTTATGAGTGAAAGCGTACTTTGGTATTTGGGGTCAAAATGTCATAAAAATATGAAAATATCATACAGGTAGGCAGGTCTGTCAGTGTGAAGACTAGTCGTTGTTCAGATGGACAATTTATGTTCTACCATAGATAGGCACATTACACGTCATTGTAAGTAAATTTGATGCCATTGTAGACATAGCTATAAAAAAACAACAACAACCCAAAACATTGTAACAGTGCAATGGTGATATTGTTCAGCCGCTCAGAGTGCTGTTGTAAGTACTACAAGCAGGCTTACTACATGCCTTTTTTTGTGTGTGTGTGGCTTACTACGTGTCATTGTAAATGAGTAGATACATAATGATAATAAATGGAATTTATATAGTGTTATATCTTGCAAAATACAAATCAGACTGTTGCCATTGAAAGAAACAAGAAAAACTAAACCTGTGATGATAATGTCATGCAGATTGACGGAATGCTCTTCTACCACAAACGCACCCACTACATGTTTGGCTCCTCTCCCCTGGTGGTGTGGCTCAAGCCTTACATGTTGCCCGAGATCCTGGGCATCAGTGTACCCGAGCATCACATGGTCCACCTCCCTTCCTCCTACACCACCTACGCCAACCACATGCAGAAAGTGGGCGGGAACAAGACTGAGGACACTGATGAGACCCGACGCGATTACAAAGTGTACGGCCACGCGAAACGCCCCGGTCGGCATAGCCAAGGCTACGAACAGGAAATGGCTGAAGAGGGGAAGGAAGAAGGGGGTGGGGATAGGGCAGATATAGCGGCCAACAGGTTGGAGTTGGGACAGAATGCGGACAGCGGTGACATGGAATCAGAGGTGATCCCTGGACAGAATACATGATGCAGAATTCTTGTACCCTCTCCACCCTGCCTTCTGTGATTGGCTAATTTCTGTCCGTTTGATGATCAGGCAGCGGGATCATTTTTGGGTAGTTTTTTTTAAAACTCTATGAGGCAATTTGAGAAGGGTGCTTGTTTTTATCCTATGCTGTGAATTTTAACGGATGTCAGGCTTGTGAGATTTGTATAATGTGATGTGAGAAACAGACTCGCCTAGTCCTTGCAGATCAGCAGCAAGTTTCTCTTCAAGTTTTTAGCATCAGAAGATTGTTGAAAATAATATATTCGTCTATGTGTCTTTAGATAGGTAGTTTGGTTCAACATTTTAAGAGAGTGAAGAAGAGTAAAATGTCATATTAGGATATTTTATTTGTCTTGGCTTATTGTCTAGATAACTCCTGTCAGTTCTATCAACATAAGTTATTAAAATATTACCATGTCATATGACAGAATTGAAGTAAAGAGATCCCTTTTTTAACCAAGAAGCAAGACTGGTATGGTTTTTTAACATAACACACAGGCAGGTAACACTTTATGAGTGATTCTAGCAAGACCATCATTTTTCAAGTTCCTTACCGTTATGTGTTAGGGAGAAAACAAAAACTTACCCTCTCTGGTTTAGTCTGCCATGTGACTGCAAACAATGCTATCTTTGCCTTGCCCCTAGCCCTCTGTGAAAAAATCATTAGTATATATGAAATATGTTGTTTTGGTGGGGGGGGGGGGGTTGTTCTGCTTGGTATAGCAGTGTTTAACCACTTATGGAATATGAAGTGTCGGTGAACCCATCCAACTGAACACAAATTTGGTCAAACCGTTTCAAGACTTGTTTGCTTCCTGCTGCTGCAACAAACGGATACCTTTCTACTTTTAATAACAACTTTAGGGGTAGAGATTATTTTACTCAAAACCCAAATGCATGCAGAGTGGTATTTGAAAAGAGTAGCTTCTCTTGAAGACTGGAGCAAGTATTTTTCTTGGGACAAAGTTTGAACGCTTCATTTTTATCTACAACACAAATAACTCTGATTCAAGGAATGACTGCTACGTTCTTTAAAGACAGAACAGCAAACTGTAAGATTCAGTGATGAGGGGTGGGGAAGAGGGTAGAATAATGAGGGTGGGGGGGGGATGGTTCAACCAGGGTGTACAACAGGTGATAAATGATGTGTCCTCTGATCCTGTGCTGAAGAAAACGAGGCATGGCTTTCAGGTTCAACACATCAAAATTATCATATGACATGTCTAAAACCTTATCCCTGTACAGGTGTTAAATTAATGGTAAATACACGATTTGGGGTACGTAGCTCCAGCTACTGCTGTGGGATCTTGGAATAAGCCCAATTTTGGGGAGAAAAATATTGTAACAAAAATAAAAATATTGTTTAAATACAAGTGGGGGCCCTTGACCTTTCCATATTTCTGTTTGAATGACATGTCGTTTATAGTGTGTGTTTGTGGCCTGGACAGTTGTTTTAGTGAAGTGTTCATATGTAATTTTAGTATGGCTATCTAGTGTCAGAACCTGTTTACTTGTGTGCATGTAGACATTGGTGTGTGTGTGTGTGAGAGAGAAAGGGAGGGAGGGAGGGGGGGGGGGGGTGAAGAGCAGGGACTGGTGGGCTGCTTGCATGAAATTTTTTATGTCAGTATTATGTATCAATATCTTAGCTGTCGGAATGTTCTGATTTGCTGTGAAAATTAAGGGAGTGTGACTTTTTTCTTAATTTTAATCTACATTTATTTTGCTTGCGTTATTTTTGCTGTATTTGCATTCTCATTAATTCATGAATACTTAGCACATGCACGTTAACACACACATGCGTGCGCGCATGCACATACACACACACACACAACATACACACCTTCTTTCCCCCTCCCCCCTCCTTTCTCTCTCTTTCTTCCTCTCCCTCTCTCTCATACACATACTTTCAATCGCTCACGTATTCATTCTTACTTGGTCCTCCCTCTTTTTCCTACCATCTAATATCACTTATGTGGAAAGACAGTAAATGGAAGAAGAACACACCCACATGCACACACACTCTCTCTCTCTCTCTCTCTCTCTCTCTCTCAAACACACACACCATATTTGTTTTAAACAAACACATGCATGCACATATGCTTGCATCCAGACATATATATATATTTATGCACACACACACACAGAAAATACACTTGTGCGCATGCACATAATATACACATAGATTCACGATCACACACAGAGTAGTTTAAGAAGATGGAAAAAGAAGTTGTAATAAAACATACAATAAGCAGGCTATATTACTGTTTTCACAACCTTGCACCCACTATTTGAAGAAAGTGTGTGTGGGCTTTGGTTTGTTTGGTTTTTTTAAAGTTTCCCCACAACAAAAAAAGTTCAATATTTTATAAATGGTGTGTTCCTCTGGGTAGATAACTTACTCAATGCTGCAGCATTTGAGTTCTTGTTTTGGGGTTTTGTAAACTTTTGTGGTTGTTGTTTGGTTGGTTTATTGGTTGTTACTCCTTTTTTGTTGTTATCGTCTTGTTTTTTATTCCTTTTTTTTGTTTTTCTTATTACAGGCAATTGATTGATACTTGATTTTCCATTTGAATCCTTGATCTTTGAGAATATTAGCTAATATGTGTGAGCTGCTCATGGAAAGTTCTATAATTATATACTATATCCTGTCTGCTAACAAATTCAATTCTCTCTACATAAGGTATCCATATGCTGGCTGCAGAGGATGTGTTTGTCACAGAGAATGAAGATTGTTATGTTTGGGGCTTGCCAACAGTCTCCATGTCATCTAAAATAAAAACTCTTTATTTCAGTTGTTCACTGATGTCAATCAAGAAAGCTGTTTTGGTGGGAAGGTGAGGGGGGAACAAAAAATATTTTCCACAATCTGTGGCATGTTTATTTTGACTGTGATGTGACATTGTGAACACTGTAAAGAACATTAGATGCCTATTTTTCTGCATTATTTGACAATACATGAATATGGCCTTTGGGGTTTTCAAAAACTCTTCTTTTTTTTTTCTTTTTTTTTGGGGGGGGGTGGGAGGGAAGGGTTGTAGGGGGGGGGGGGGAGTAATTTCTCGAAATAATTTGGTCTGTTCTCTTTTTGTTTGTTTGTTTTCTTTTGTAATCTGGAGATGTTAGATTGATAGAAATGCTGATGTCCTTAATAAAAACTGTCTTACTCTCCTCAAAAGAGTTAAAGGGTTTAAGATATGTTGTTGTCTGTGTTCTTTAAAAGTTGATGATGTTGGGTGTTTGACAAATTTAAGACAGGGATTTTTTTTCATTTAATGTAATTATGTGGTGGCATTCTGATAGATCCCTAATGCTAGGCTATCAGTGATATTAAACCACAAAAATATAAAAGATGTATCGAAAAATATATTTTCCTGTAGTCTTTTGGTAATTTTCTTCATCCCTTTAGTAATAAATATTTTCCAACAGCTTTTTGGTAATTTTATTCAGCCATTTAGTAATAAACATTAAGTTACTCTGATGGTAATCATGTGGGATTTCTTTACAGATCCTCCAGATAGTTCAAGTCTTTTCTTTGTTTTGGTTTTAGTTTGGTTCTTTTTGTTTTGTTCTCAATTTGTTAAGAACCTTACACGAGGAAGATCTGCAAATAAACCAAATAGATGAACCAAGGTTTTTTTTAACTGAATATAAAGAATGGAGTTTTTTAAGGTGCATAGATTAACCTTGCATTTGTTAGTTACAAAACTTTTTTTCCCTCTTGTTAGTCAAATTAAACCAGTCTCAGAGTAGGATAAATTAAACCAATCTCAAGAGTAGGATCAGTATGTAGAGAAGACGACCAAGGCTGCCTACCCCTTTTTCTGTATTTTATAACGGTAAAATTATATTAAACTACTGAGCCATAGTTGCAGTCACAAATGAATTTATGTAATTGTCTGTTACTGAACATTTTTTTCTCTTGTTACTCAAATTAAACCAGTCTCAAAGTAAGGTCAGTATCTGGAGAAGACAACCAAAGTCTGCCTTCCCCATTTTCTGTATTTTTTAAAATGGAAAATTATGTTTAACTGCGGTCACATGAATTGGAATATTTTATTTTCACCACATCAAAAACAAGATTTTTCTGTCTGTATGCTGTAGATGTTCTTTGGAGGTCAGTTGCGCTGTAAATGGCCGTTCTCTTTTGTGTTCCAAATCTGGCACTTTGATAAACTTCTGAAGAGCAGTTTGAGGGGTAAATGCTAGACAGGTATGTTGGCTGACTGTGTTGTCTTTTTCTTGTATTCAAATCAGGAGAGGCAGGAGAGTTGTAGTTCATATTCTGGACGATTGAAGACAGCTAATCATAGTGGGATGATTGTTTTGAGACTGTAAAAATCTAGATTCCTAAAGCTGCTTTGGGGAAGAATTTTTAAGATAGTCGAATACTGATTTGGACCCCCCCTTCCCCCCACCCCCCCCCCCCTGCTCTCTGTCTGACTCTCTTTTTTTCTACTCTCCCATCTCTCTGTCTTCTCTTTCATCTCTTTCTTTCTCTGTCAGTCTGGGGTTTTTTTCACTTTCCTTTGATCACAGTCTATATGCTGTGTGTGTGCGTGTGTGTGTGTGCTTTCTCCATCAGAAACTTCTTTTTTTTTAATTTTTAAATTTTTTTTAGCCCATTTGTTAAAATGAACTAGCATGTGTTTTGAGTGATGTGTTTTTAAATGAATGACAATCTTTAAAGAGACAGTTGATGTGTGGGGGTGTATGAGTGAGTGAGTGAGGTGTGTGTGTGTGGGGGGGGGGGTGTGAGTTAGTGAGTGTATGTGTGTGTGTGTGTGTTTGGAAAAGGAAGGTAGGTATAGCCACAGACATGCTGCTTGTGTCTGCATGTCATTCTCAATCAGTGTGACAGCTGACCTTTAGTTTGACCTTTCAGTTGGTGAGAAGAACACTTGTGTGAGAAGGCTTGGAGTACAGAGCAGTTCAGTCATCCTGAAAATAAGGCAGTGATGGAGAATATTCTATAATAAATGGAGAATATCTATCTTGATTTTACACATATATATATATAGAGAGAGAGAGAGAAAGAGAGAGGTATTATGCTTGTGTGTGTGTGTGATAAGTAAATGTCTTCCCATAACCTATGCAGTCATTGGGGAACAAGGTGTCAGAGACCTTGGCTTCTCTAGAGGCCAGCATATTGAAGGCAGTCCCCATCTCTTCTTCCTTGCTACTTTAACTCCCCTTTTCTTAAAGATGGCAGGTACCCATTGACATCAAGGAAATGAAGCCCTTTATAGGTTGAAGAAGAAATACAGAAAACTTAGCATTGTAGCAGTATCACCTATACTGCTGCTGATAAGGAATGACCAAGAACAAAAACCAACATCAATAAGAAAACATTCCAAGCTGATCTTTTTTTTCCTTTTTTTTTCTTTCTTCTTTTAAAGATCAGGTTTTCAGTTTTTCTACCATACAATTATACTTTAAGGATGTGATTTGAAACAAACTAGGATGTGATAAAATGTCATAAGTAAGCTAAGGAGTACTCAAGTGGGAATTTTTGTTTCCTATTGTTGTGATGGACATGAATTGAGCATGCATTATTCTCTCTCTCTCTCTCTCTCTCTCTCTCTCTTCTCTCTCTCTCTCTCTCTCTCTCTCTCTCTCTCTGATACTTGGTAGTCTTCTGTCTTTTCCTTGTTGTTCCCCTTCCTCTGGGGTTGTTTTTTTTGTTGGTTCTCTGTGTTTCTCCAGGCATGGTACATCTCCGCGAATTCATGGAAATCTGCAAACATTTTTTAAAGGGGGGAGAAAAAATGAAATCCATGATAACCCGGTCAAGGGATGTAACTCTTCCATGCGGATTACTTTCCTTTTCTGCTGACATCTGAGTCATCACTAGCCTAGGTAGCAAGTGAAGGGGACCATGTGTATCAACAATGGGTATTGGGTTTCATGAAAGGGAGGGACTAGCCTAGTGTGAAGGGACATGGTAGGAAGAAGGAAGGAGGAGAGTGGATGGGGGCTTTCACTGGGTGTTCTACTTTAGCCCTGCCTGTGGTCAGAGAGCAATGTTTGTAAACATAACAATCACACTTCTCTCTCTCTTTCTCTTTCTCTCCATCTCTCTCTCTCTCTCTCTCTCTCTCTCTCTCTCTCTCTCTCTCTCTCTCTCTCCCCTCTCTCTCTCTCTCTCTCTCTCTCTCTCTCTCTCTCTCTCTCTCTCTCTCTCTCTCTCATCACACACACACACACACACAAATGCTTTTTAAAAAAATTAGTATTCCATGTGCTTCCCCACCACCACCACCACCACAACCCCTCTCTCTCTCTCTCTCTCTCTCTCTCTCTCTCTCTCTCTCTCTCTCTCTCTCTCTCTCTCTCTCTCTCTCTCTCTTCAGCCTGTCTGTCTGTCTGTGTCTGTCCTTCCTCTCTCTTCCTCTCTGTGTTAGTACACATTTGTCTAAATATGTCCTCATTTTTGCTATGTGATTAAAAAGGTAAAGGTATCCCATAACCTATATTAAGGTCGTAGGGGAGCAAGGCGTCAGAGACCTCAACTTCTCTAGGGCCAGCGTATTGAGGGCAGCGCCCATCTCCTCTCCCTCACTGCTTTACCTTCCCTGACCCTAAAGAGGGCAGGTACCCATTTACAGCTGGGGGAACTGTACTGAAGCCAAGGCGCGAAAACGGTCACCCATCCAACTGGTAACCACGCTCGATGCTGCTTAACTTGGCTGGGGGAAAGCGAGTGCTCCAACCACTGAGCTACCCCTATGTGAGCTATGTGAATACTTGGGTATAAAACCTCCATTGGATTAAGAAGTGACTGATAAAGTGATTCTAGGAGAGCTTATTTTAGGGCAGAACTTGCTTAGTATGAAGAACTGAAATTAGTTCAAGGAGAGGCTTTTTCACAGGCAAGCTCTCTTCCTCTATCTGTGTTAGTGCACATTTGTCTAAATATGTCCTCATTTTTGCTATGTGATTACTTGGGTATAAAACCTCCTTTGGATTAAGAAGTGACTGATAATGTGATTCTAGGAGAGCTAATTTTAGGGCAGACCTTGCCTAGTATGAAGAACTGAAATTAGTTCAAGGAGAGGCTTTTTCACAGGCTAGAATAGCTGAAAATCCTTCAGCTTCAGGGGGCATTGCCCCTCCCCCCCCCCCTTCCCCTGAACCCCTCAAGGGCTCTGCCCCTTGACCCCACCAGGGGGCAATGCCCCCTGGACACCCAACCATTTCAGGGAAAAAATGCTTTTCTTCCAGTACCATGCCTGTCCACTTTCCTTTTGTCATTTGCTGTAAACCTGCTGATGGTGAGTTGATCTTCAGGGCCGCCTGTGCATGATCCTTCCTCTGTCTTCGTTTTCCAGAATGCTGGTCTGGCAGGGGCATCTAGCTACAAAGCAGATCTTATTTTTGTGTTCATATTTGTGACTGTAAGCAGGTTATACGACTTTGAAAACAGAGAGAGAGAGGAGAGAGAGAGAACGAAAACTATTGATATATTGTAAGTTGCTAGCTGAACGTAGCTTTGTAGCCACCATGACTATAATATGGAGCAAATGAGCCAGGTGACATGCACATTGACCCCATGACACATTTTATGTTGTCATCTGTGTGAACTTGGGCAACACTTTGGTCTCTTTTATATTAAGACCCAAAAAATTGGTCTCATACACACATTCTCTCTCTTCTCTCTCTCTCTCTCTCTCTCTCTCTCTCTCTCTCTCACACACACACACACACACACACAAGAAAAGAGTGCAAACACTTTTTTGTGATGCTATGGTATGTGTTGTTTGCAGACATGAGTTATTTAGAAATACATTATTAATACTCATTTAGGAGTAAACTCGTAAATGGAGAGGAACTTAACAAAAAGTGCAAGAGAGGTAATCTCCCTGACAACCCTACCTCACACTAAGAAGAAAAAAGGTCAGACGTGGCATGTGACCATGGATGTACTGTTGTACAGCAGTAAACCGTGCACATGTGACCCGCGTATGTGACCTTGTCACAGAGGTGATGTAATGGGCCCAGACTGTCCCGCCACTCTGTCTGTGTCACTGAACGGGGCTGACATTTGGACAGGCTTGTGTGCCTCCTACTGCCGATCTGGGTAGCTGTATTTTCCATTCAGTGTGTAATAAAAAGCTTTTTTTTTTTTTTTTTTTTTGCTGCCTCATCTTCTGACGACCCCCGTCCTACTGTTCACACGCCGCTCATTCCAATCTCCCCGCCACAACCACACCCAGATTTGTTATGTCTCATCCTCAGGGTCGGAAGTCCACAGGGAGCCCATCACTATCAGGCCGCCGTGGGGCCACCAGCCAGAGGGGCCCTGCACTGCTGCTGGATCACTTTGGTGGTGTTCAGTGGTGCCTGTTCTGAGCTAACATACGCAGGACACCACCTACTAAGCCCCCTACTAACGACAGTATTAGCTCAGTCGCGGAGCCAGACTGAGTGAGTTGCCCACCCCAGGTGGCAACCACCACAACGTCCCTCCAACGACCGTCCCCCGCGAACCTCCAACCCCAAAGGCTTTGACACAAACTCACCACAGGCACAGAAGTGTATGGGCAAACCGAATCTGAGGTCACCATGAGACCAGAGAAACCGGGACCACCGAATCAGAGGCAATTTTTTTTAATGCATGATGATCAATGACAATGAGGATGACGTAATGATGCTGCTGTGGAAGTGCATATGCTTTGAGACTACTTGACAGGGTTGTACTCTACGCTTACTATCATAATATATCCCGGCGTCAACCGGGCCCGAGAGATACAGACACCTGCAGTGTTGGTCAGGTAATTTGAGCAACACTCTCAAACTCGCATCCGTTAAGTGGATGAAGCTCGACTGTGTGGTCCCAGTCTTCCCACTGAGCCCACAGCACACTCACTCTGGGTAGGAGCCGGCCGGAGTCCGAAAAATCCCCATGACTCTTATGGGAATCGAACCCGCGACCTTCCAGTCCGTAACCCAAGGCGCTAACCACTGCGCCATGGCGGCTGGTAAAAAAGCAATTTTAATTCAGAAAAAAAGGTGTATAAACCCCCTTTCAAGGAAAAAAAATGATGGGCAATTAATTTTTATAACTATTGCAAAAAGGTAATTAATTAGTGAGGGTGATATCCACAGTTTTGTCATCATTACTCTGGTTGGTTAATTGGTTGGGGTTATTTTTCCTCTTAACCAAGAAAAAAAAAATCTCGTTTGTGGTGGACATTACTAAACATCGACATAACCAATATCAAATCAATATCAAATCGCTGGTTAGAGGTAACGCACCTGCATAGAAAGCGAAAAGTCCAGGTCGAAAGTGCATGGTGGTTTGAATCCCGTTTGGACCGGAAACTTTTTTCCCATCCATTAGATCATGAGTGGTGGTCTTGGTGCTAGTCTTTTGGATGATACGATAAACCGAAGTCCCATGTGTTACACATAATTATTTAGCGCATGTTAAAGAACCCACAGCAACAAGAGAGTTGTCCCTGGCAAAATTCTGTAGAAAAAAGCCACTCTGATTGGGAAACAAATACAATTGCAGACAGAAAAAAAAAAGATAGCTGGCGATGCTTTTTCCCCGGGGAGAGCAGCCCGAATTTTATGCAGAGAAATCTTCCGTGACTTAAAGTGGTATGAATAAACAAAAATAAATCAGTGTTACATAGTCATCATTATTATCTTTCTCATCATCATAATGATGGTGATTACAGTGACTAGTTCACAGGAGGAGAAATGGAGAAAGCAAACTGCACATGAACAAATCACCTAATACACAGAAAATAAGCACCGTTGTAAAAGAAATAATTTCCAACACACATTTTTTTAACAATTCCATCAATACCGTTTATCTTTAAAAAAAAACTATTTTCGGGGGGGGGGGGGGGGGGGGGTGGAGGCTGCATGCTTCTTACAGACCACTCCCTGAGGGAGTTACTAAATTAATGGTGTATTCACATGGCAATAAAGGGAGACCATCAGTAATGGCTAGGAGAGAAGAGGGGTGTAACGCCAGCTCCAGACATGATGACTTGTTACTTACCACTCTGGAGGGGGGGGGGGGGGGGGTTGTTGTTTTGTTTGGGGAAGGGGGGGGGGGGGGGTGTTTCGTTTGTTTGGGGTTTTTTGTGTGTGTTTTGTTTTTGTTGGGGGCTGCTATCTCCTTTTCTGTGGCGTTCCTGTCCTGCTGTCCTCAGGCTGCTCATTTCAATCTCCCCGCCACAGCCACACCCAGATTCGTTATGTCGCATCCTCAGGGTCAGAAGACCGTAGGGAGCCCAGCAATACCAGACCGCCTTAGGGCCACCAGCCAGAGGGGCCCTGCACTACTGATGGGTCACTTTAGTGGTGTTCAGTGGTGCTTGTTCTAAGGTAAAACACACAGAAAACCACCTATTAAACCCACTAGGCTACTAATGACAGTATTAGCTCAGCCAGACTAAATCGCCCACCCGAGGTGGCGACCACCGCAACGTCCCTTCAATGACCGACCCGTGAACCTCCAACCCCAAACACTTTTTTGACACAAACTCGCCACAGGCACAGAAAGTCTCTTGGTCTGTCTCCCTCTCTGTGTCCCCCCCCCCCCCCCCCCCCCCCCTCTCTCTCTCTCTCTCTCTCTCTCTCTCTATATATATATATATATATATATATATAATATATATATATATATATATATTATTCATTCTCTTCCTATTTTGTTGTATACTTCTTCGTCTCTGTCCTTCTTTTCTAGTTCGTTTTGACTTCCATTGGCGTTCCGGGTCAGTGGCAACGTCTGAAAAGCAGTTCAAGTTGCTGCTGTAGCCTATATTATTAAGCCGAGTAAAAAGCTCAACGAAACATCTTCCTGGTCCAAACATAGACGCAAAATAGATGCTATCATTTTCCATGTAGCTACAATACAGAGAGAAAAAGAGAGGGGGGGGGGGGGGGGGGTGGAATTCCTTTCGTTGGTTGTGGATACATGTTCTGATTTGTGAGTTCGTGTGTGTTGAGATTATATTCTATATAACAGAACGCTCAGAAAGAAAGGCAAACTTTGGGGTTCAACTCTCTCTCTCTCTCTCTCTCTCTCTCTGTCTGTCTGTCTACTGTTTTAATTATTTGTTCAATAGCTAGCCTATAGCTACTCTATTATAACAAAGCTTATAGCCATATATGTGATTATACCCCCCTCCCCACTTAAAAAAACAACAACAAAAAACTGCTCAATAGTAATGAAACTTACTGTCATAATTCTGTGTGTGTGTGTGTGTGTGAAACACCATCAGAACATGAACCAATCCTGTAAACCATAGGGCGGCAATAGACCTATACATATCCTATCCCGGAAGTCGGAATGCGGCTACAGCAATGGTGGGCAACAACGATCCCATACGCAAAATACAACCATTGGTGAACCTCAAGAGCTCTAGCCGAGGAACGAGAAAAATCATAGCACAATTCTAACCCCCCCCCCCCCCCCCCCAAATAAATAAATAAAGAAACCTAGCATCATTCTCACAAATACTGTGATTAGTATTTTTAATGCTCCTGGGCTTTATCACTGTTCTTGATTAAATCATTGACGCTGGGAGCAACAGCAGAGTGAGAGAGGCTGTGTGATCAGTGGCTTTCCCACTCATGGAATTCCACTTTACAGCTTAGACTTCAGTTATCGACTTTAACTCTCTGAATAGGAGGCTTGACTTGCACAATCCTTATGTGGGGGGCTAGATGGCCTTTGGAGAACATCTCCATCACTGACTGTCCATATGCCCACTTGACTGAGAGAGCGGGGATGTACTGTGGGCAAGGCATCTCCACTATAATCAAATTTCTACCCAATTTCGCAACAGCAGCTGCCTCCTCTGCTGTTTTGGAGCTCAGCGTCGGACAACCAATTATAAAAAAAATATGCTTAATTAAATCAAAGCAGAATTCCGAGTATAAACATTACATTCAGTAAAGTGAGTACAGATATGAGAAAGCCTGCGTGTGTTGGAGACAATATTTTCTTCTTTTTTTCTTTTAACAATTTCGATGTGATAAAATCATACACCTAGCGTAGGAGTACTGAAATGTGAATCTGTTTTCTTGCTTTTATGATGAACATGAATAATTGAGCATGCATCTCTCTCTCTCTCTCCCGGGAGTAGACTATTCTGGTGGGAACGGATGACAAATTTTACAAAACTGCATGCACACAGAGATTGGGTCGGGAAAAAAAGCACACAAGTGCTTATTGCATTGTCCTCAAAATGGAATAATAAATTATTGAAAGAAAAAAAATCTGCTGTGATCCAACAAGTGGACCCCTGTTGGTCTACTTCGCGTGGATTTTAATAATAATAATAATAATAATAATATATGGAATTTATATAGCGCTGAATCTTGTAAAAAACAAACAAATCGAAGCGCTTGCACTCAATCATTTACAGGCATGCAACTCTCCTTAAACATAATGAGAAATCCATGCGCGCGCACTACGCACGCACACGCACGCACACACATACACACACACACACACACACACACACGGAACTACACTTAGACGGTGAAAGATGCTGTTGAAAATTAGGGACAGATATGTGGGGGGAAAGTCTCAGGTAGGAAATAAGTGTGTTTTGAGGCTGGATTTGAAGGAATCAAATGAAGGCTTTTGACGAAGTGAAAGAGGGAGGTCATTCCAGGTGGATGGACCAGAAACAGAGAAGGAGCGACGGCCAACAGTGGTTTGTTTGAATCTGGGTGTTCGAAAGCACAAAGTATCTGCGGCTGAACGAAGGGAACGGGATGGAGTGTACAGGTGAAGACAGTTACAGAGATAAAGGGTGCAGATTTGTGGAGACATTTGAAACAGAGGGTATTGATTTTATACTCCAGTCTTTGTGAGACAGGCAACCAGTGAAGAGATCGCAGAAGAGGAGTGATGTGTTCAGATTTTTTCTTTCTTAGGACCAGTCGAGCTGCAGAGTTTTGTATGCGTTGAAGAGAGTGGATAGATGATGCTGGTAGGCCAGCCAAAAGAGAATTACAGTAGTCTAAACGTAAAAGAATAAGAGATGTGACAAGCTTGGAAGTTGCATCAGTGGACAGATACTTGCGAATCGCGCTTACGCGCCGTAATTGATAGTAGCAAGACTGGCAGGTCTGGGTGATGAATTTTTTCATAGAGAGTGTGTTGTCAAGAACTACTCCTAAATACTTCACAGAGTTGGACAAAGGAACTGACGTATTGCCGAATTCTATTGAAGTTTTTGTGATAGAGGAAAGTTTATGTTGGGTCCCTATGAGCATGGCTTCGGTTTTATCGGCATTAAGTTGTAACTTGTTCTGAGTCATCCAGTTTTGAATGTCTTGAAGGCAGTAGGACATATTTGTCAAGAGGGAAGGCAAGTTTTCAACAGTATCGCTGCACTGAAGTTGAGTATCATCGGCATAGAAATGATGATCAATAGGGTGGTTGTTTATTATATGTGAGAGTGGAGCAGTGTATAGAGTAAAGAGAACAGGGCCCAGGACTGATCCCTGCGGGACTCCACATTCCATTTTGACATGTTTTGATTGAATTTTGTTTACAATAACTTTCTGGAACCGGTCTGTGAGGTATGAAGTAAACCAGGTGAGGGCTGTGCCATTAATACCAAACGTATTTTGGAGGCGAGAAAGAAGAATTGAGTGATCTATGGTATCAAAGGCTGCAGATAAGTCAAGAAGAGTGAGGAGGGAGATTTTTCCTGCATCAGAAGCAAGTAGAAGTGTATCTAAAGTATGGACTAGGGTGGTTTCGGTGCTGTGGCTGGGGCGATAGGCAGACTGAAAAGTGGGAAGAAGATCATTGGAATGAAGGTGACTGTTGAGCTGTTTGAGAACAACTTTTTCTAGTACTTTAGAGATAAAGGGTAAGTTTGAGACAGGCCTATAATTCTTCAGAATGTTGGGATCGAGGTCGTGCTTTTTCAGTAGAGGTGTGACTATTGCTGTTTTAAGAGCTGATGGAAAATTTCCTGACTGAAGAGATGAGTTTACTATTTTAGTGATAATAGGCACAAGTTGTGGAAGGCATTGTGAGAAAACAGGAGCAGGTATGGGATCAAGGTCGCATGATTTTTATAGTCATTTCCTTCAGAATTGTCATGATTTCTTTTTCACTTG
>CM054153.1:44015039-44102539 GCA_028751875.1 Rapana venosa
CCCCTGGTAGGAATTGTCGTCTGCCACTCGCAGAAATTGTTAAGTATGGTTTTTGTTGCTTGGTTTTATGAAATATCTGTATGTACTGTTATTTAGTTGACTTTTTTTTGCTGGACTTTTGTTATTTGTGATTGAATGAACTACGGTTGTTCTATACGAAAAAAAAAAAAAAGACCAACCAACCACTAAAAATAAAATTAATCTTTATGAAGGCCCACCAGACACTTATCTTTGCGAGTTTCTTTAAAAACCCAAACAATTTTACACAATTGTTTAGAGGTAGTATAACCCAAATAATTTGGGGGGGATTGTTTTGTTATTCATTATTCTTTATATTTGACTTGCGACTTATCCTGGGTACAATGCAAGAACGTCAGTACTTTTTTCATGTCCGCAAATAGTGCATATATCTCCCGTCAAGGTACCCTTGTATATGTACTTGTTCTTGTATAAGCAGATAAAGCTAAGTAGGCTATTTCAACCAAAGTCTGGCCCAAACACTAACAAGTTCAAGAATCTCCTGAATAGCAATGCAAACTTTACACAGTTATTCCTTGAATTTGATGTGTGAAAAAAATTATCAAGGAACGATTAGCATCTAAATCATGAGCATCCATGTGAAGAAAGTAATTATCATCAATAGGGCATTAATTAGCCGTGAGGCTTTGGCCCAATTCAGTCCCTACATTACTACCACAACTACTACTACTGAAATGGTGTTGTCTTCATTCCATGATTTAAAACAAAAACCCAAAAGCCCCAAAGATAAAAAACATTTTTTCTCTCATTTACTCACTTTTATGTCAATCCATTTCAGGTTTTACATCATGAACATGTCTTTTTTTAGTAAAATGTTTGTTTGGGTCACCTTTTTAAGGATAAAGTTACACTCTTAGAACTTTTATTCAGCTTATCATAACATGTTTATATAACTGAATTTTGCGCTTTGTTAAAGCAGCACAGAGAGAGAGAGAGAGAGAGAGAGAGAGAGAGAGAGAGAGAGAGAGAGAGAGCTCTGAAATTGGATCATTGCCATTAACATAGTCTTTCTGGCATGGAGCACAATATGAACACAATTTCAGCATTTTTTTTTTTACAATAAACAAATCAAAATAGTAACTGAAAGAGGAAAAAGAATTTCTAATAAGTACTTTTTTTTCTGCATTCTCTGGCTCTGCGATTTAGATGGCAAAGTCTGCAATCTGTCAAAGTGACCCCACTGGTCCCCAGAGTTTTTCCTGGAACTGTACTGGGTTGGGCCACGTCTAGTGTCTCAATGTTGAAGGTAGGGCACGACTGCAGGATATGAAAGGGGTTTGTGGCCCCTTTGTCACAGGGACACTGGTCAGTGTAGGATATTAGCAGGCGATAGAGATGGGATAGGAGCTGGCAGTGTCCTGTTAGCAGTCTGAAAATGGTAACTTGAGCAGCTCTGTTTAGCTCAAGAATGCCATCTTTGTCAACTTCTGGCCTGACGCCCTGCTGTTGGTGCCATGCTTTCCTGAAGCTGCTTCTCAGGATTGTCCTTGCCTCACTGTAGGACACTGGATGGGCTGGCTGCTCCAAGTTGCTGCCTGCCTTGGACAGGTGGTCTGTCTCTTTGTTGCCCCCTATACCATAGTGGGAAGGAATCAATTGCAGCACCACCACAGTTCTCTGGATGAGGAGGCTTAGTTCTCGCTTGATATCTCTTAAGAGCTCACCTCTGGTTCTTGGAGACTGCAGGATGGACTTACAGTCAGTCAAGAACATTTTGTTGGTTGGTAGAGTGTCCTTGTTAAAAGTTTGCGCTGCAAGTAGAAGATCACAGACCTCATCAGGGTAATTGGTGGAAAGGGTGCCTGTGGCTAGAGACTTTCTGATGGCCCTGCCATCAGGGAATCTGATGTACACCCTGCTTCCTTTATTTTTCACTGTTTCTTCAGCAGACCCATCTGTGTATGCTCTAGCCCAGGCACTGGGATGGTATTTGGTGTTCAGTGCTTCCAAAGTCAGTGACTTCAGGTCAGCTTCTATGTGATACTCTTTGCTCCCAACACACAGGATGTTGAGCGTGATGGCTGGGGAGTCTGCCTACCAGCCCTCTTAGTCCTTGAGGGATTCAGTGGGCTGGTTGGTTGATGACAGAGATGGTGGCGTTTCCTCTCAAGAGCCTTGATAAGATGGTAAGGGCTCTGTCGCTTCAGCCAGTTTTTCATAAGGACTTTCAGTTTCGGATGGAGGGGGTGGAGTATCTGATAGATTAAGGTGGGGATTTTTACTATCTCCTAGGTTAACTTCAAGTGCAAATCTGCTAGTGCCTTAATTCCCTTTGTGTATAATATTCATCACCTTCACCTACCCAGTAATGAGTAGTCCCTTGGACCGTGGGGGAACCAATGAAGATTTTGCAACCAGCTACCTGCACTCTCTGTGGTCCTCTGCTGTACATGCAGATCATGTTAAAGATCCCGTAATTCATGTCAGCATTTGATGGATTACGGAAACATGAACATACCCAACATACATCCCCGGAGACGAAATGCAGCTGCCTTCAAATATGTGTGTGTACAGGTTTCGCATTGAGAGAGAGAGAGAGAGAGAGAGAGAGAGAGAGAGAGAGAGAGAGAGAGAGAGAATGCAAATGATTTGTTTCAAAGAAGAAAGAAAGAAAATGCCACACAAGAGAAATAGAAAGTGTAAAGAACTCATGTGAAAGAAAACCAAAACTTGAAAATAAAAACTCATGTACTTTATTTCTTTCATTCACTATAACATATTCAGTCTTTTTCCTCTAATATTTTCCAGTGCTCATAATACATCAACAGATTTTTAGCATGAATCTAATGATAGCATAAACTGAAATTTATTGTTAGAAAAAGACACACGCAATCACATTTATGATACATAGAAATTGATTTGATCAACTATAAATAATCTATCCCCCTGAAAAACACCAAAAACAACCACCCCAATGGAATCTTTTTGAAAAATAACTTACAAAATTGCAATCCCTCCAACTCTCTCCTCCCCCCCCCCCCCCCCAAAAAAAAACCACCCCAAATCCCAAACCCTCCAACAAAAAAATAAGCCCCCACATCCCCCCGAACCCCCCCCCCCCCCAACAAAACCCAAACAAAACAATCCCCCCTCTTCCCCCCCCCCACCTCCCCAGCCAGACAACCCCCCCCCCCCCAAAAAAAAAAGTCCCTTCTATCTCAGGAGATGTGTGCAGCAAAAGCTATAACTAAAAGTAAAACCATATACACAAAGAAACAAAAAAACCCAGAGGGACGGCAGAGCTCTTGTGAAAAACTTATGTTTTCAGCTAAAAGCTCAAAAACAAAGGGGGAAAAAAAAGGGACCTTTTAAAGTAACAAGCAGAAAATACTACAAGGTGAAAGCGTATTTATCCACAAATAAGTATTCAGTCAGCTTGTTCCTCTGGAAGCTTCTCAAAATTAGAGGAAAGCATGATAATAGATCAAAACACAAGGGTGTGTGGGATAGCCCAGTCATTAAAGCATTGCGCTTGCCAATTGGAGCTGGTTTGAGCCACCACCACTCAAGGGTTTTTCCCCCCTGGAGTTAACATCAGTACTGACTCCACTCCCCCCAAAGTCCTTCAGATGAGAATATAAACTGAGGCCCCATATATATGCCAATGCAAGTGCAATATCTTGTGTACACACTAAGTCCCATTATGCCTTTCAGAGGAGTAGCCCTTTTTGCCAGTGAGAATGAATTACCCCCAAACAATTTTAGAAAAGAAAATAACCCCACAAATAAATAAAAAAAGAAAAGCATATACAAACAGGTGGGCTGGTTGGTTTATATATATATATAAAAATATATATATATATATAATATATATATCTCATTCCAAAGTTGGAATGCAGAATGGTGGGCCAAAATGGTCATATGTAAAAACAAATCTCACAATTGGTAAACCTCAGAGCTCGAGCCAGGGAACAAAGGAAAGAAAAAAAAGAAAGATCAGAACACAGAATCAGACAGATATTTTGGAAATGTCCTATTGATGTTATGACAGTCACTTATGGAAATTGAACCAAAAAACCCCCAAACAAACAAAAAACAAAATACCCAAAACAACTTCACACATAAACTCGTATTCTTTTTCACCCAGTTTAAAGTCCCTTACTTTCTAAGCTAAATCGGTAAATATTCAGCAACAGCAATACGGGCAGAGGCTAATTTCTTCATGCCAATGCTCAAATTCTCACAGTGTGGTATAGTGAAGTAATATGGATATATCTGACAACAATCTGTAGTAAACAACTCAGGGTGCCACCTGGAAACTCAGTTATCACCTGCGACAGCTTTCCAAATATGACTCGACTCTTGTCTTGGAACCATGTTTAAAAAATCAATCTATTCTTTCTTCTTCTGATCATAAAGAATGTGCACTTTGTGACAGCTTCAGTAAATTTTGTGTACATGTGATCCTTAATTTAAAGAACACTTGGAGGATAGTAAAAATGGTATTACTTGCATCTGTTATAAAACATGTGCATAATAAACACTGAGATTCCTTTGCTAAAGAATGAATAAGTTTACATGGGTAAAAAAATGTACATATTTCAACCTGCATTCATTCTTGATCATAAATATACCCATTCTCAAAATTTCAGCATAATTATGTCCACACGGCAACATAAACAAACTCATACTCTTTTGCATTGTTTCACAACACTTTCTGTGTTCAACATACATCACTCAAATGCATGCAATGATTGTTCAGAACAATAGATAATAGATAACTTGTACCAATGACAGTATCAAACAGTACACAAAAAAACCAACAACAAGATTATGAAAAAACTTTTGGTGACATGCTGACAATAAAACATTTATAGTCAAGTATATTCATGAAACATTTTACACTTGCAGTGCAGTATACTTTTTCAACAAATCCAAACATATGATTGACAAGTTATTTATTTGATTAGGGCAGTATATTTTTTCCAAAAATTCAAACATATGGTTAAGTTGATTTAGTAACTGGTCTCATTAACAGTTTTACTATGTATTGTCATCCATTGATTGACTTGTCTTATTTGTCATAATTAAAAAAAATACTGTTGTCTGGTTTTCATTCACACATTTATTTTGTTGTTTGCTGACTTTGTCATTCAAAGACTTCATTTATCATGTTATTCAAAGATATGTCATCTTTGCCATTTAGTGACTTGTCATTTCATGAAGTATTTTTCATTTGTCTTGTCAGTGATTTACATATTTCTCATTCAATGAATGATTTTGTCGATCCAAGACTTGTCATCAGTTACACAGTGACTTGTCAGGTTGAACTCAATGTGTATGTTGTTGTTTTTCAATAATTCATATATATATACACCCTTCAACTATTATAGTTCTATTTGTCATGACTGGATAGATTTGTTGTTCAATGGTTTGCCTAGTAAGCCATGTAGTGACTTGTCGCACGAACTGTTCAATGACTTGTAAATTGTTCAGTGTCTTACTAGTTAAATGTTTTTGGTGTTTAGAAGAAAAAAACTCAAACATGTATACTGTTGTAAGTTACTTGATCAGTCAATGATTTGTTGCATGTAGTTACATTTTGTTCATGATACCCTGTACACTTCATTTTTACAATCACACTGCTAATGATTTTGCTCAAAAAGTAAGTACAAACTGTTTATAAAGTAACATATTGCAGATACATACAAGTGTACACTTTTTTCTTAAAAGTCAAGGTTAATTTCATAGTATAAATATTGATGCACACACTAACAGATAACATAACACTGTGACACATACATGAAATTTGAACATTTTGCACAATGATACTTTGTTAAAATATAAAAGTTAAAATGAGCAAACACCACGTCCTGTCATTACATATTGATCATACATTAATTCTCAAAGGTCCATACACATACTGTATACAATGAAAAACATGCAAACATTTGTTTACCAACAGCTAAATGGATTTCTTTTATGCTCAACTCTATCTCTTTCTCCCACTTCCACCATACTAACCAATGGTTAGTCATTTCAAAGACACAAAGAGACGACAACAAAACATTCAAACATAATATTAGGTTTGAACTGCAGCAAACAAGTCCAACACTTTAAAATCAGAACTTTTCGATTGATTTGGAAAATAATAAATGACAAACAACATCTTGGAGAACAATGATCTGAGAGAAATGATATTTGGGAGAACGATGATCTTGGGGGAACAAGGGAAACAGCTGGAACAAAGACCTAAAGAACCACAAAACCCAGGGAAATATCATATGTCAGACATTTTCATGTATAAGTCTGAGCTTTTTTTTCTTTTCGTGTAATGTGGCTAGAGAATTAAATCTCAAATATTAGACTGCCAGAATCATGATCTGCTACTGAAATAATATTGACTGGCAGAGCCAAGTACCGCTAAGGTTAAAAAAAAGTGCACTGCCTGGATATCCTGTCCCTCATTTTTGTTATTTCTTGTTCATGAAACTGAAAGTATGCAATACTCTGAGCAATCAAGAATGTTGATAGACCTGGAGAACACTGACAGATCTGGGAAACATTGATAAACCTATGGAAACACAGGTAGGCTGTAGTCAGAATAGAATACAGACCTGAATTGGGGAACTTTATATAAATGAGGAGGGATATAGACTGAGTGGGGAGGGGGTAGGGCAGGAGGACACAAACCACAGACCTGTGAAAATGTAGACCTGGAGTGGAGAAAATTTGACGAGTTTTTAAAATACAGAATGGCAGAAATTAAAAACTTCAGAAGCATACATCTATGCAATTCACTCCAGTGAAAAAACAAAACAAACCTGAACAACAACAACAATGATAAAACAATATGTACATCATTACTCCATACAACTGCAACAATGAAATAATACAATTCATTTATCATTTATTTCAAACTACTACAATAAAACATTTAGTCAAATTAGATTTCAACAAATCTATACAGACAAAACAATACACTTATCTTACGCAACACAACCACAAGTTTTAACTGGTCTAAATTAATTAAAGCTACTTAAAATAAGACACACTTTTCACCCTCACTAACAATCACAAACTCATAATAGATGAAATCACAGTGAGATCTTTACCCCAAAACTGACAGCCATCAGAATGATAATACTGTAATTATAACAGGCGTTAAAACAGTTTTCACCATGCTATTTGTAACTAAACTATGTACAACTGATAATAAAAAAACACATTACAATCAACTGTAAGCATTTTAGGGATCTGGATGTGATGGGAAGGGATCAAATAGAAAACAAAATACTATGCGAAAATTTAAAGCTTGAGCACTGATCATGACACTGATTATGCAACCTACGCCCCCCCCCCCCCCCCCCAAAAAAAAAACCAACAACAACAACCCCAACACAAAAATCTCAAAAAACAAAACAGATATAGAACATTTGGTGGCTATATGGTACAAAATGCACCCATTCTTACTGTGCACAATGTTATGCTTGACAATCTTTTAGTGCTGTAAATGGATTAACAAAAACGTGTAACATAATAGGTTAAATTTTCAAATTTTTAATCTCTTTTTCTGCTCAGCCACATAAACACACAGGCAAACACACACATGATCCTACAGTTACATTCACAATCACCTGGTTACAGAATTATGTCATATTCATGCATGTAGACAATGTACATGTATATCCACATAAGGCATAATAATAATAACAATAAGCCAATTGGGAATTCAATCAGTAATAATAATATGTTTATAATGTTGCAATCTACATTTAGCAACTTGTGTTGCTCATACATCCTGAGATTTCTGCGTCCAATATTATATAAATCTTGTTTTTAAAAAATCCACAATTATACCAGGGGGCATTTAGGGGCTCAGAATCATTGTTCCACCCCTGAATTTTCTGTTTAAAAAAAAAAGTAACATCATCAGTATCAGCATTTTAGATCCTTACCTCTCCATGGCTTCTAAATTTTTCAAAATGTGTTCTCATCAATGATCATTTGGTGATAACAAAAATGCTCATAAAATGTGCAATTATGAAGCACCATTCATGTATAATATGCCATTTGAACAAATCCAGAATAACCCAAACCAATATTTTAAAGTATAGTAACATTTTAAATGCCCGTGTGGAGCATACTTCCCAAGATCATTCATTGACCACCAATTACCGAGTTAGCACAAACCAAGGGAAAGAAATGAAGAATGTCAAGTGACAAAAAGCACATAAATAAAATTTATAAATTATAATCAAAGGCTTCTGGCAACAGCCAACTTCATACTGAAGAGCTGGGCCTAAGTCACCATTCTGCCCTGTGCCCACAGGCAAAAGTAATGTATGTATAAAAGAAGTGAGACAAACAGTAGTGTGGCACATCTTTTACCTAGAAAACTCTCTTGCACCACAATTATGGCAGATGAGAGTGATTTGTTAAATTTTTTTGGTAAATATGATTTTAATTTGAAGAGGACCCCCCCCCCCCCCCCCCAAAACAATCGAAAACCAACACCAAAAACCCAACCCACCAAACAAAATTCGCCCCCGCCCCCCCCCCCCCCCCCCAAAACAAAAAAAAAACACCCCCCAAAAACCAAACCAAACAAACAAACCAATAAACAACAACAAAACAACCCAGAAACACCCACCCTACAAAAAAACTAAGGGTAGGTGAAGTTTTTGATTTCTTTCACATTATAATACATACATATATGTACATAAAATTCTTGTTTGGCCCAATTTATCACTGCTGACAAAACAGTATTAAAGGTTTTCAAAGGCTTTATATTTTGGTAAAAGCTAAAATGTATGGCGCTTGATGCAAAAGGAGCATTACAGGGGGGGGGGGGGGGGGGGGGTGTTGACATTTATGGGGCATGACAGGGCTGTTTTCAAGGGACAGCCCACACTACTTCCATTGCTGTGTTCTGCACGCAGTGTAACTCTTTTTTTTCTCGAATCTGTTGACACAGTGACACCACCTGTATAGTAGTAGGAAGCTTGCTTTCCCCCCCAAATCTTTTGCTTTTGTTCTTGAGGGGTATCAAATTTCACTGGTGCTCCACTGGGTATTGTTTGTGTGCAGTGACGTTTGCTGAGTCATGGAAAGGTCAAATGTTGGTAGGAGATACTTGAAAAAAGGCTATGATGTGCAAGGTGCTTGCTTGAAACCCCAAATCAAAGGTTGGCATGTGTTTGAGTTACTGTTAGCAATGCCCTGTGTGTGTGTGTTTTATTTTCATCTACCTTATTTGTGTGTGTGTTATAGCAATACATGTCCTCTGTGTGTGTGTGTGTACTTTTTGTCTGTGGGGAAAATGAAATCTGAATACAAAGAGCAAGATAAAAAACCAACAACCTCAAAATCATACATTCCCTTTATCTCAGTGGAGGAAAAAAGAAAGTGCCCATTTATCAGACTTACAGGAACTGTTTCAGACAAAATATAATTTAAATGAATCACAAAGAGAGACTGAAAATAATCATGAAAGAAGTGATGAAAAAAAGAAAAATACAAAGGATTTCAAAAGATAACCAAAAAACAAACTAAAAGAAATGAAAAAAACAACGCACACAGAGAGAACCCCTCAGCATGACCACAGAAGAACAGAGCAAATGGGTGCATGAAAAGTTTGGGCAGTGAACACAAGCTATTTGCTGTAGTGTAGATGAATAGTCTACATCTTTCACACGACCAGTGCCTGTCTGTCTTCAGGACAGTTCAGGCTTCAGTACTGGCCAGGTTTGTACATCAGACCCCTGAAAAAGCACCAAACTGGCAATCCTAAAGACTGCTTCCAGTTGTATGGTCTGTCTTTGGTTATTATTCACACCAGCTTTCCTGTCGTACATGTACAATCATACTCAAATACATGTCCTTTCAGCCTCTTCCTCCCCCTTTTACTGTACATAAAATTTTTTTTTTACATTCCTGTTTAAAATCTTGTTTTCTTAAATTCATATCAAAATACATGTCTTGTATAAACAAGAGGCAAACATAACTTCAATGAATTTACTAATTTTTATACTAACCAGAATAAAATCATATATGTCTTGTGTAATAAAGAAAGACAAACGTAAATTCTTCAATAAAATAATTGTTATGATCTCTCCTGTTTCTTTCCATATAAAAACTATTCGTTGCTTCATTTTTTCATTCTTTAACAACTTCTGTCATTTAGCTGCTTACTTTATTCATGCATGCGCACACCCACACCCACATATATGTATGGACCCACATACACTAACATAGTTAAGTTATTTCTGTATTTGAACAGCCAAAAATTAGTATAGAAATTGAGCTGCATAATTTTCCTGACCTCTTAGTCCAAGATTTAGGAAATGGCAACAAAAAGCTAAAGTTTCAACAGATATGATTTATACTTTTTTAAGCCATACGAGTCCACATGGGAATCAGCAGAAGCTAGAGGTGGTAAGGACCTTACTATCTACAGCCATACCAGTGCAGCATTGAAAGAATGAACATGATAAATTTAGACCCTCTGGTTCCAGCACCAGAAAGGTTACTGCAGCAATTTTCACTAAATCACTGTTAAGAAAGGACACAAACAAGATGTGTAGCAAATATCCCCTACCAGTATCACACACCTTCTCCAATTCTTGATTTAGAAAAATAACAAAATCCACACAGAAACAGCAATCAATCTTGAGCACCCCCTAAACCCTGCGTTATCTGTGCACATTAAGAGCATGTTTCTCCTGTCTTTTCATTATGTCAGGGATTTCGTAGATGTCTTTTGCTAGGAGGGCCTCATCCCCGTAACTCTGAGCTTTAGAGTTGATACACATGATAAGCTGAGCACGTTCCAGGTTAGGGTCACACACAATAGCGTGAAATATATGATTCATTCCAGGATCCACAGCTCGGAACACTGTGATGTTGCTTTCAATGAATTTGGTGTACAGGTCCACGTCCTCTTTGCCCCAGCCCTCAATGCTGAGGTCAAACCCTCCCACCATCACCATATCTGCCCGATACATGGTGGCAATGCCAAAGCCGAACTGGCGCCAGTATCCAGCGGAGGGCTGGAAGTCTTTGGGGTTGATGACGCAGCCTTGACTCTGACTACACTGGCAGTGCTGCACCTGCTCTTTACACACAGGGCCTGGATCGTACTGACTGAATACAACGGGGAAGTACACCTGCTGGCCCAATAGTGTGTTCAGGCGAATCCTTGTCAGGGAATCTGCAGTCCACATGATATCCACATCCACCAAAAACAGGAGAGCATCTGAGCTGCACCGTTGAGCACCTAGTTCCAGACCACGTCCACGCGAAAACACCCCTGAGGGTTGCACAAATTCTATATGGTCAGCGCCATAACGGCGCTGGTACCTCTGCAAGAGATCCATGGACCGCTGATAATCACTATCATCACTTTCACTGTGGTACAGGACCACCACCAAGTGAGCAGATTCGTGGCGTCGCAAGCAGACATCTTCAAAGTTCTGCATGAAGCGCACAAAGATCTTAAAACGACCAGCCAGAGGCATGATGAAGTGAATCATTTCTGTACGTTTGTCCTGCACTGCACCCTTCCAGCTTGTGCCTCCAGCCACCTTCTGGAACAGGTGAAGAACATGCTGCCCCATAGAGGTTTTTGGCACAAAGGTTGTGTTCTCCTCACGCATCTGTATTCCCAAGAATCCCTGCTGAAGGTATGCATGGCGTCGAACTTGCACCGTCATTTTACGACCTTTGTGTTTGCGGTAGATGAGGAGAAGGTCTAGGATGAAGTCTGCCCCCACCAGAGGATTGACACGCCTGTAGCCGTACAGAATCTCCTTGAAGTCGATGGTGCGCCCACGCTGTCGTGCGTTACGGTTCACCAGCTCCATCACCTGGGGCAAAGAGAACTTGTATTACTACAACGTTTCAAACATTTCATACTCTAGACCTCATTAGTATCAAAACCATTTACCACAACTCCTGTCCAAACACACCCACAGCCAGGTTTATTCTGTAATTTTGGCCAATTAAGCAAACAGGAAATAATCATACATCCAAAAAATTCATATCCCAAAATAGATCGGTTTCGTTTGAGTTTAAAGTGCATAGATTGGGGTGTTCACAGGAGAGCCCTAAATGCCTGAACAGATGCAGATGAAGAAGTAGGGACTTTGATTATGTAATTTTTAAAAAGACATAAAGGCCTCACTAGGAAAATGAACAGCATCAAAACCAGTAAGCCCCTATATGCCCCAGAAAATCAAAATCGGAACACAGCGGACCAGCATGACCCTATAAACCCTGCCCTAGCTCACCTGTTCCACAGCATCATCCAAGGCCCCTGCCACTGACCCCTCCATACCGCGTCTGGGGTTGTTGTGGAACTGGGAGAAGATGGCTTTGTTGAAGAACTCCCAGGCCACCGCCTCCTCCCTACTGCGGACAGGAAAGCGATTGAGGCTAGGGGTTTTCCCAAGACGCTGGGCCTCCCCCATCTCCACTGACTGCTGCCCCAGCAGCTGGTCCATCAAGTTCATCTCCCGCAGCAGCTCCACCTGATCAAGACAGACGGTTCTTTAATTCAGTCAGCCTGACTACTGGGAACAAATGGCTGGATGATTACAAGGACAAAAACGAATAACATGATATATGATAATTGTAAGCATGTGTATTACAGTCGTCCACACGAGTGCTATTCCCTTTACCCTTTTCACTAGTTGCAGAGCTACAAACGTGCATATTGCATTGTATACATGTTTGCCCATTCTCCCACATCTTCCTTAAAGGATATGATACAAACACACACTTCAATACACCCCTCAATCCAATCCAATCGTTTATAGCCCCACCGACCACAGAGGCCACATCAGAGCTCTCACCTCATCAACTTTTAAATCTCAGATTAAAATTGGGCAGCTATATGTATATATAGATTAAAACAGGGTATAAAACCAACTCTACTGTCGTTTCTTGTAGCAACGCCCTGGCCAACCATACGCGTTAACCCAGGACATGCACCAATACACCCCTACCAATACCAATCGTTTTTATCTCAACAAGCAGAGAAATTCATGTGGGTTACAAACCATATAAAGAACAAAAAGCAAAAGCACATTGCATAGAATAATAAAATTAAATCGTAAAAATTCCACACACACACAAACTCGCAATACCCCCCCCCCCCCCCCCCCACCCATGTGAGGCAAACACAAACACACACCATGCACACTAACAAAATGCATGTATACATGTATGATTATTATTATACACACACATCTCTCATCTCATCTCATCTGCTCCCATAACCCCCTCCAGGGTCGTAGGGGCACTGCATTGATGAACGTTGCACCAGCTGGCTCCATTTGCGGCAGTTGTGTGCAAGTGCCTGGGTTGTGGAGAAGCTCTTCCCTGTCCATTCAGTGATGTCTGCCCATTTCTTCCTCTGTCTGCCTCGCCTTCTCTTCCCCTGCACTGTTCCCTGCAGTATGGTTTTGGACAGCCCATCTGATCTAGTCACATGTCCGTACCATCTGAGCCTCCTTTTCTTGACTGTGGTCAGCAGGTTTTCGTAGTACTTTACTTGTTGGGTGATGGTTTGTAGGACTTCGTTGTTGGTAGTGTGGTCCATGTATGAAATGCCAAGGAGTCTTCTGAGGCATCTCATCTCTAGAGTAAGACTAAGACTAGTCAATAATATCAATTATCATAACTCCTTACCTGTCTCTCCCACAGTCTCAAGATGTCAACAGAGCGGAAGTAGTTGAAGATGCGGTACTGGTAGACAGGATCTTTGACAGGGTGAAGCGTCATGGCTCTCTCCACCTCCTTGTTCTTCAGAGTCTCTTTGAAGGACCCCTTGTCCTCCTTGTAGTTCTGGTACAGAATCTGCTGCATCTGTAAACACACACACACCATCATCCAGACTAGAACATTCGTGTTGCTTTAAGCAAAGCCTACTGAGTCTATGACAATCAACGTTAAATGATAATGACTGTATTGTTGGTTCTGCCTAGGCCATTGTGTGCCAGTAGGAATGTATAACAAAATTTAAAAAAAACCTATATTATACATGTAGGTGTACGCTTGGAATGGGGGCAAAAACGATCACATATATATATATATATATATATATATATATATATATTATATTATACATGTAGGTGTACACTTGGAATGGGGGCAAAAACGATCACACACACACACACACATATATATATATATATATATATATATATATATATATATGCAAACATTTTGCCATATGTAAATCTAGATTTCTAGCCGAGGAACAGCCAACAAGACATTTAATGTTAATGGGCTTAAGGTGTAAAAACAACAACAACAAAAACCTTCCAAAGAAGTAAGTTGTTTACAAAGTTGAATTTTATTATATTAATATGTAAACACAGGTGAAATCATCTGTTGTTTGTTTTTTTTCTGGCGGCCTAAGTCAAGGTTTAAAGAAATATGTCAAAATGTTTCTGACTGCTACTGTGCTAGTGTAAAAAAACCAAAAACAAACCAAACTCTAATGCAAGTTAAGAAGCCTATTTTGAATTATTCTCTGTGACTGTGAGTGTTTCACTGTTTGTACAGTTGTTGTGTGTGTGTGTGTGTGTGTTGTTGTTGACTTCAATTTTACGTCTGTTCACTTTTATAGTTTTAGTGATATTAGACGCCCCCCCAAAAAAAAAAAACAAAAAAAAAACAACAACAAACAAACAAAAAAAACGGGAGATGTGGATGTGGTTTAAAAAATAAAAAAAAAATCTTGAAAATCTTGGCAATGCAACAGGAATTTAAAAAACAACAAAAAAACCCAACAAGTCATTAACGTTAATGTAACTATAACAAATGTCCTATGGGACTGTAACAAAGACCTTTCACAATTTCAAATGCCAATTTTAAATTACTGAATATGCTGGTGAGGGAGTTTTCAGAAAAATGGGGCATGAAAGGTTTTACACTCTGGCAGTCAAAAAGTATATGAGTATTAGTGATATTCTCATCACACAGGCATTTACCATTTTTGCTGAATTTGGTTATCAATGCATTTAGTTTCATTCTATAGAATAAAGTATTAATTCTCCTTGACGTAAAAACAGTTGTACTGACTTCTGAATGGTTCCCCACTGTTAGATTATGGGTATTGATTGCAGTTCTAGTTAAAAGTCTCTCATTTTGCTGATTACTATCAGTGACCTTTCTCCATGATTTTTGTTCTAGTAAGCTATACCCTTCTTGTAAGGATAAAGGCACCTGCAATTCTATTGCATCCCGTCCATGTTTTGCACCCTTTTTGGCAGCTCTATCCGCCCACTCATTTGGAAAGAACCCAGTGTGTGAAGGCACCCAACAAAAATTCACACTTATGCCCTGCACTGTGTGTGTGTGTGAGAAAGAGAGAGAGAGAGAGAGAGAGAGAGAGAGAGAGAGAGAGAGAGAGAGAGAGAGAGAGCATTTCAGAAAGAGGGAGAGAGAGACAGACAGACAGACAGACAGTGACAGAGTTAAGGTTTGTCAGACAATGACAATGACAATAATAGTTTATTGTGATTTAAGCTGTGAAGCCCATTCACAAGGGGACAGTGGGAAGGGGGACTGGGCACAGCACATATATTGAACAATAACAACAACAACAGTAACAAATATGGTTGTAGCCCAAATGATCTTCATGGCATGGTTAAGGTTTGTCAGAGAGACTCAGAGAGATTCAAAGAAAAAGGTAAATTCAGAAGATGGAGTGAGGGAGGAAGGGCAAGACAGATGTACAGAAAGGGAGGAGGTTTCATGAGAAGACCAAGGAGAAAAACATTTCAAACAAACCACACCCAAATTATGCATTCAAGAATCATATCTGTCCAAGTTCAAACCAGAGATTAAAAAAATATTAAAAAATGAAAAAAAACACGTAACAAAATAATTCAACAAAACCCTTACCAACTCAAAAGCCCAAACAAAGCCAAAGATCCCCCCCTCTCCCCCCAAAAAAGAAACCCAACAAAAACCTACCAGTCTCCAAACAACGAGAGCAAACAAAAAAACCCCAACAAACCTCTAAACAAAAAAAACAACAAAAAACAAAAAAGAACAAAAAAAAACCCCCCAAAAGAAAGAAAAACTCCAACCAACCAAAAAACTATCACGCCTAGAGATTGCAATAAATACAAATAGAGTTGAAAGCCTTGCCTGTCATGACAGCAAAATAATGAAAAGCTTTGAGTTCAGTAAAGGGATGGGGGGGGGGGTGTCAACTGCAAAGTAATAAAAAGCTGCGAGTGCAGTTAAAAAAAAAAAGGGGGGGGGGGGGGGAAGAGAGGGGGGGAAAATGTTTTAAAGCCAGGGGGAAAGGGGGAAGAGGACAGGAGAGGGTGGGGCAGAGTAACACCACTCTATTCATGCTGACAATTCCTTTCATCAAGGCAGAATTTAAAACGCCCAGCAGATCTCATGCTGGGCCGAGAGACGAGGGTATTTGCAATGGGTGATTAACTAATACTAGTAACCAAAACACTCCCCAGTCTAAACTGAAGTATAAATTGTGACCAGAGATCTAATGCCAGTTAACTGAAACCTTGGTTTGAGGTTACAGGGTGGTGTGTGTGTGTGTGTGTGTGTGTGTGTGTGTGTGTGTGTGTGTGTGCAGCTCCCATGCATGTGTGTGTGTACACATGTGTTAAGTCAAATTTTTTATTTCCAGATGGTACATTGAATAAGCAATGCATTTGCTTTTTTTCATCAAGCCATCTATCTAAGAACAAATTTCTTTGATATGATAATACTGTAGTAAGTAGTACATTATAAGTACAACCTTTACTAATAAAATGTACCAATAAAGAGGAAAACCAATAAAATAATACACTGCAAAATACACATTACACACACATACATACACACGTGCGCACACACACACATATACACACACACTCATACATACATGCGCGCATGCACTTAGGTAAAGAATGTTTTAAGAATTAAAAAAGAAAAAACACCATGAAACGTCAAACAAACAAATTACATCATCTACTACATCATCCATTCTTTCACGTTTATACTTTAGGAGAGAAAAAAAAGGTACAGGAACAAAACATTAGAAAATACTAGGCATTCATTGTCTTAAGTACCGATGATATTGCCTGTAATGACATCCCTCCTCTTCTCCACTGCCCACACAATCGTGTGTTCATGCACTTATACTCTTCAAGTAGCGCTTTTTAAATAATTATAATATATTCACACAGTAACTATCCAAACAAGCAAAAATCAGTCAAATAAGTCAATGATAATTATAATAGAGATACAATAATAATGATAATCACACATCACTATGAGACAACAACATAACAAATAACCATGTCTGTGTGTGTGTTCGTGTGTGTGTGTAAGTAAGTAAGTCTTCAATTTTAATGTCTTTCCACTTAAAGTGATACCAGACAACCCTAAAATAGGAGACTGAATACGAGAGCGAGCGAGAGAGAGAGAGAGACAGAGGGGGGGAGGAGAGAGAGAGAGAGAGGGGGGGGGGGAGAGATCTACTTTGTGTAAGTGCATGTGCGTGTGTGTGTGTCCCTGCATGCATGCATGTGCGTGCTCATGTGTGTACAGAATAGTAATAACCAACACACAAAAAATAGTGATCTTAACATGAACAGATCAAGAACAGAAATTTAAAAAATAAAAAATTGAAAGTAAAAAAGAACTACAACAAATTCCCTATAGGACTTAATAAACCTTTGGCAATGTCAATTGTTAACTTAACATTGTTCAAAACTTCTTCAATGGAATTCTCAGAAAAGGCAGGGAGAATAGGTTTTAACTTCTCACATTCAAGTATGACATGGGTATTTGAAATATATTCACCACATAAGCATTTAACATTCTTGCTGAATTTTGTCATGAATGCATTTAATCTTATCCTGAAAAATAATGCCTTGAGTTGTCTTTCCTTTACAGAATTTGTATGAATCTCTAAGTGATCAATGTATTCAACTACTATATTACCACTGGGAGTTGAATGTGAAAGCGTATTGTTTTGCTGATGCTTTTCTATAAATTTGTTTAAGGATGCTTCTTCTAACAACCGATAAGCCTCTGCAATGGATAGAGGGACATGCAATTCTATAGACCCCTTTTCATTGCGTGCACCTTTCTTCGCAGCCCAATCAGCCCACTCATTAGAAAATAATCCTATATGTGAAGGTATCCAGCAAAAGGAAACATGGATTCCTCTTAAACGCAGAAGATTTATGAAGTATTTGACGTTTAGTATAAGTTTGGTAGATTGCTTATTAGTTATACTTATAGACTTTAACTTTAAGGCATATAGTGTGTGTGTGTGTGTGTCACTGTGTGTGTGTTCATGAATTCATTCTTGCAATTTAACATCTGTTCACTGTGAGAGATTATATTAGACATGTGTGTGCATGAGTATATGTGCATGCATGCGAATGTCACTCTGTGAGTGATTCTATGTAACAAACCATGTACACATTTTGTGTCAGACAGACAGTGACATTGACAGACACACAATTAATTAAACTAATGTTACTTTAATATAAAGAAATTCAAAACCAACACATGTTGAAACACTCCACTCAAAGAAATTTCACAGAGCACATATTATTTACATGCAGTCACACTCACAACCTTACCATTTTTTGCCTGATCTAACTTTTCTTGCTTTGACTGTGTGTGTGTGTGTGTGTGTGTGTGTGTGTGTGTGTGGTGTGTGTGTGTGTGTGTGTGTGTGTTGTTGTTGTTGTTGTTGTTGTCTTCAATTTAACATCTGTTCACTCTAAGTGATATTAGACGAGTGTGTGTTGTGTGTGTGTGTGTGTGTGTGTGTGTGTATGTGTTGTGTGTGTGCATGTGTGTGTGTGTGTGTGTGTCTGGGGTTTTAAATAGCAGTTCCTTTACTGTCTGAAGTCAGCACGCACACACACACACACACACACATTTTTGATAAAGTTACATCCATGATGATGATACCCTTGTGTTTAGTTAACACAGTAAAACTGATGACCCTAAAATTGGCAAAACATCTAAAGTTACCACAAGAACATTTCGAAATAAGCATTATACTTGTAAGTTATAAAGATCTAGATTATCTATCTTTTTACGCTCTTTTTGTCAGTTTTAACATGCATCACATCATTTTCTGAATAAATTGTTCAGAGCAGACACTGATTTTTATGGGCATATGAAAAAGAACTCTAGCAATAAATTATAAAATATACTTCCTGATACACTTCAGGTTGAAAAAACAAACCAACCAAAACCCCACCCAAACCCCCCTGCTATCCGAACGTCTGAGCTATCTGGGGTCTTTAGAGATCTATCTATGTAAGACACCTGTCTCAGTGTCTGGAGAGCAGAAAGATTTGGGTTTTCATCAAGTTTGAGGCAGGATTTTCCACACTTCACTTCCCCCTTTCTACTAGACCAGAAGTGGTGGTCTGGGTGTTAAGTCTTTAAGCTTAGGCAACTAATAGAAATCCTGTGCAACATGCATTAGCACAAGCAATAGTAAAAACATGGTTGCTCTCAGTGAAATTTTGAAGGGAAAAAAAAGCTATTCTCATTTGATTTTGAAACAGATTTTAAAATTATACAAGAAGGCCAACAACAACAAAAGGAGTAAAGAGAAGACAGGTGTGTGTGTGTGTGTGTGTGTGTGTGTGTGTGTGTGCACGCGCGCACGTGTGTGTGTGACTGTGTGTGATTCTGCATATGTGTGTGTGTGTGTGCGTGCATGCATGCATGCTTTAGAGAGAGCATGAGAGAGAAGAGGGTACAGATGAGGTTTTAACAGTTCATGAAGTAATGGATCTTGAGTAAATTAACAGTATGTGGGGTACAGAAAAGGGTAAATTAACAGTTCATGGGGTCAAGAAGAGGGTAAATTAACAGTTAATGGGGTATAACGAGCAGGGTAAATTAACAGTTCATGGGGTATAATGAAGAGGGTAAATGTAAAGTTCCTAGGGTTAAGAAGAGGGCAGATTAACAGTTCATGGGGTAAAGAAGAGGGTAGATAAACAATTCATGGGGTAAGGAAGAGGGTAGATTTACAGAGCTTTATGAACTGCTCTCCACAGGTGTACTGCTGTCTGTGGCCTCCCCCTGACAGAGAGGTGATCAATGAATGAGGGCTTTCCAGCTATCCCAGCACTGTGTCAAAAGTTAGTTCAACGCAATTCAGTTCAATCACTTTATAATCTAACTCAATTCAGTTCAATCACTTTATAATCTAACTCAATTCAGTTCAATCACTTTATAATCTAACTCAATTCAGTTCAATCACTTTATAATCTTACATAGAGAAATTCATGACAGACTCAATACAGCATCTATAGAAGTTTTACAAAACTTTAACACTGACCTGAAGACTAATGAGCTTTTGAAAAAAAAAAAAGATACGAGAATGACATTTCTTATAAATCATATCTGTATAAGCACTTTGCTATAGTTTTCCCATTGTAAGACCTGCAGGCCTTTTTTTTTCTGTTCTTGCCATTTTACACCTGTAGAAATTAGTGAATTTCTAATTTTTCTTCACACAGGCAAACACACAGGCCTGCAAAACTAAATTCATAAACCATTCAAAGTGTAACCATCATACATGTTTAATATTATATATTCACACAAACACACACACACACACACACACACACACACACACACACACACACACACACACACAGTGACAGACTGACACATACAATCTTTGCTGCTTGAGGCAATGCTCTACTGGTATTCCTGCCACTCCAGTCTAAAGATGAAAATAGAAATCAACTGTCTTTCTCAGCCTCACACTTGGTCTCACTAGCCACTATCTGAGGTCCACATCTTTGGGCTAGATCTGAGACCTGTCTGGGATCCCATTGAGGTAAGCATTCATGAAGGATGTGTTCTTGAGTTCAAGTTGCAGTGTCAAATGACACTCACTAGTGTGTGAGACTAGAAGAGATATAATACAACTCATTAAAAGTGACAGTGGGTAGCCATGATGAGTTTTCAGTCTGAGCATTACCAGGGTAACTTGAGTTTTCTCAAGTCTGTATCAAGAGGATTAGATTACAGCATTATAAATTTTACTTTGTAAAAAGTGGATCAAAAACGTTATTTTCAATTTCACTAGAATTGTATTAGAAAACAAAATCAAATGACAACCAATCTTTCTATATTTTTTTTCGATAATTTTTTCTTTTCACACACTTGGTCAAAGACTTCCAATGGTTTGAACATTCTTCATTGGGCTTAATACTAACTAGGTGGAAAAAAAAAGTATACTTCTAAACTTGTGATATAATTCTCACAACACTAACAGTGTTTAACTTTAAATTTAATAAGTTTTAAATATTTTTGTAATAGTGTTTAACAGTAACAGGATATGAGCATCTAAAGCAGTTCTAAGAAAGAAGAGAGAGAGAGAGAGAGAGAGAGAGAGAGAGAGAGAGAGAGAAGAGAGAGAGAGAGAGAGAGAGAGAGAGAGTTCTCTGAAAAAACAGCCATTGGCCCATACATGCACGGGGCTGATGAGCAAGAACAAATTGATGTTTCGTAACAAAAATTATTAGAAATACTACCTTACTAATAACATGCAGTTGTAACAAATAAATTATAAAACAAACCCCAAGTCAGAAATTGTTCTACCAGGAAAAAAACCCACTCAAACCAAACCAACAAAGCTCAACCAGCTGCAAAAGATCAAAATTTAATGAAAGCTGAGCAACACAACAGCTAAGAATGAGATTAAAGACTTTTTACAACAAATTATTTTCTCAGATCAGCACTACTGAAAAGTTTCACCATATTCTTCAGTACAATTTGATGTCCTATGGCTATAAAGTATAATGAACTATAAAGGTAATATATATAATATATATATATATATTAATCTCACAAACACTGAAGTAGGTTCCTTCCGTTGTAATAAACACCAAACAAGCAGCCAACATTACATAACATGAATCGGATGTAAAGCTTGTCGGAATAACTGTACGTCATAGTATAGTAAGTATACTCCACAAGGCTGTTCCAAAGTCAACAAATTTATTCAGAACACCTGTGCTCTGCTGCACCCTCCAGCACCCCTTCCCACATCCACTCCATAGGTCTGCAAGCACTTTAGGGCATGTCAACAATGCACACTCCAGATTTGCAGGCCACAAACATGTATAGTGGCAGACATGAGGCACACCCCATCTCTACACAGCCTGTGTTCTGCTTCGTTTGCTGCTCAAGGCAATAATAATGCCACCCACCAGGCTAGAGCCTAAGGGAGATTCGGAGAATGAGTGTGGTTTATATAATCATCATCATACTCATAGTCACAGTCAGACTGCATGGAAGATGGTGTTGATAAGGATGGTTATGAAGGAAGCAGTGGTGCTGATGATGTTGAGGAAGGTTATAAAGAAAGCAGCACTAGATGAGTGATACCGAAGATGATGAAGTGGTTAAGAATAAAATTATAAACATCAGACATCATCAAAGACATCAGTGAGTCTTTATTTCAAGGTAGCATAATTTGACAGTTCCCATGACCTGAGAGAGAGAGAGAGAGAGAGAGAGAGAGAGAGAGAGAGGAGAGAGAGAGAGAGAGAGGAGAGCGCACAAAAATAGCATAGCCATAGGCCACAGAGAGAGAGAGAGAGAGAGAGAGAGAGAGAGAGAGAGAGAGAGAGAGAGAGAGAGAGAGAGAGAGAGAGAGAGAGAGAGAGAGCACAAAAATAGCATAGCCATAGGCCACCCTTTTCAAACAAAAATCTAAGACCAAAGTAAATTTGGTTAGCCATTAAGAGCCTGTTCTGAAAAGTGGTCTATAAAAATATTAAAATACAGGTCTATGACAATGGCTCTGAATACCACTAACTGCTCTCAAAGGCTGTTCTAAAATGGGGCCTCTAAAGTAAAATACAAATCTATCCATAGTCCTGAATACTTTCTTAAAGGCTTCCAAGGAAGTGAATGCAGAAAAGCTCAGGAGACTAATGTTAAAGCGTGTTATTATCATTTTCACACATGTACACACACACACACACACTGACTATGTACAATAAAATAAGTTATAAACACAGGTCTATGATCAAGGCAAAAATCTACAGTCCTTACGAAATTTAGTACTTTAAACTTGAAAGTGTCCACTGAATAACTTCAATAAGCTGTGCATGAGTTATGTAACAAGTTATTTTTTAAAAAGTTATGTAAGGAGCTAAAAGGACACCTTGTCAGAAAATTTCATAAATTTCATAATTTGTTATTTTTAATTTCCAAGAATTTTACTTAAAATAATAGAACTTTATAGAGCTCTAAGCTAACTTCTGAGCCATAAAACTGGCTGTCACTGTGTTGAACATTTAAAACTCTGAAAGTTAAAATAAGTACTTATGTCATGTGCCGTTTGATTAACAAAGTAAAACTAAAAGCTTCAAGCAGTGGCAATATTTTTTCACTTGTGGCACAACTGGTGCCAGAAAGTGAGAGTGTATTTTTGTGATTCCCCATAGACTGTTAAATTTCCTTATCATTCTTATGTCAAGCAGAAGGCTTATCAAAAACTGATAACAGATTGGCATTGCAAAGATCTTTCTCAGTTTCTGTCTACTTATCTGAGACCACATGAGAATGACAGATTTAATAAATTTTGTTAAATTATATTTTACAATACCGTCTTGACTCTAGACTCTAGTGATAACTCCTCTCATAATCTAAAGCTGGGTTTCTGTACTAAGTGTTCAGGCAGTGTGTCTGGGACAAGTTTAACCTAACACTAGTGCCGTGTAGTGGAGCTCATCCCTCTCTAGGTGCAGATTGCAAGCTGGTTATACACATGTATGTGTCATCCATGCAACGGGTCATAGCTGGCCTATTCTTGAATGATGAATGGGTTTTAAAACTTGTGATCATTCATATTGCAAGACTTTGGTTTTAAATCTCATGTGAAGGGAAACTGAATCAGAACCAATCGTGTAAGGTCAACTTCATGGGAAAAAAATCCTTGTGGACTGTTACAGGTCTTACTATGCTTTTTGAACCTATACTCTCATAATCATACCATCAGATCACAAGTTCTACGTTCTACCCACTAATGGTTATTCTGACCCCTTCCCCTCTTAACATCAACAATGAACACTATTAAATATTTATGAAAATGATACTATGATAGTACTATCACTTAGCAGATGAGGGAGAGGTAGACTCAGAGACTGATAATGTGATATGAGGGAAAGGTAGATTGGGAAAAAAAGATATGGTGTACAATGGCTGCAGCAACATCAGAAGCATCAATCTGTGTGTGTGTGTGTGTGTGTGTGTGTGTGTGTGTGTGTGTGTGTGTGTGTGGGTGGGGGTAAATGTAACTTCTTCTTCAGGGTTTCTTCAGTTCTAAAAAAAACAAAAAAACTACTAAAGTAAATCTAAAAAACAACAACAAAATTAAAAAAGAAAGCAACACAAAACCAAACCAAAAAGCCAACAAACAAACAAAAAGGGGAAGGGGAAGGAGAACAAAGTTATTACAGTACAAACAACTTTCAAAAGTACAAAAAAAATTCTGTAAAAACAGTGGAAACAGTGTCAAGGCTTTTGGTTTCAAACAAAAAAAACAACAACAACAAAAAGCAAACTGAAGTTCCTTGATATGGCCCCAACAACCATAAAAATTTTACTGCCATCAAACTACCAACCATGTCTCATGTAATGCGTAAAACTTCAGGACAGGGTGACCTACTCTACACTACAGAGCTATAAAAAAACAACCAAACCCAGTAATACTACCACTAGTTACTATATCACTAAGTACAATACTGCAATGCAGCTGCTTCTCGTTTCATTTTCAGCGCACTAGGTCAACCTGTCTACACTTTACCACAACATCAAAGAGTCCTTTGTCAGTTTGTGTCACAGTGCTAGGTCCAAATGTCAAAGTGTGGACTGGAATGTTGAAGTGAACAAAATGCCCTTGTAGCAGTGCGGCAGTCACCCCCTGTAAATTACACTATCATCAGGACTCCCATGGGAAAACAGTTCACTGCCCTCAGCACCCCATTCCTTCACCCATCCCCCCTCCTTCCTTCCCCATGACTAGTGCATGTATTGCAAGGTTCCACCAGACAGGTCTAGAGGTTCTTTGCTTTCTGTCAGCTAAATTAGGAAAGCCACCACAAACCCATGACTGGCATGAGTCAAACTGGTATAGGCAGCACACAATGAAATCTTCAGTTGAGTAAAAATTGTACAAACCAAAACAAATTTTTAAAAATATGAACATTCGATTTTTCTGCTTAAACTGTGCAAGAGAGAGCTCTATGGTTTTATTAATCTCAGTGTGTGTGCATGCTCACACACTGTACACACACACATGTACACACACACACTACATACAGAACTATGTACTGAAGCACAGTATTGAGTATAAATTATTATTCAGACTGTCAACTGTCATAAATTGTCAGATTAACAACCATGCCTATGGAAGCACGTTGCTGTAGTGTGTGTGTGTGTGTGTTGTGCGTGCACATGTGCATGTGGATGCACACACACATACATGATACAATCTATACACGGGTTGTGTACACTTTTTTTTTTAAAAGAAAAAGAAAGAAGAAAAATACAAGAGAGGAATAAGCCAACAAAGGCAACAAGCAAGAAGCTAAAAAGGAGAAAAACGGATACAATTTAACTATTAAAAAAAAAGTTGGGAAGAGAAAAAGCAAGAGAAACATACTGCCAAACTGTACAAACACAACACTGTTGGCATGTGTAACCAACCGTCAATAAATAAACACAGCTCTTGAAAGGAAGGAAATGGGAAAAGGTAGAAATCAAAAGGAACCAAAGCATCTCTGCCCCACCCCCCCTCCACCCCCAGCAAAAAAAGGAAAACTAGGAAGAAAAACCCAAATACAACAACAAAAAGAAATTATCATGGGGCCCTCTCCCTCCTTTCCAAGAGAACAAAAAGCATGTTGCACAGTAAAACAGTTTAAAACTTAGCCACATATGAAACAATTTAAAATTTACAATTTGAAATTTAGCCATACATGAAAGTGGAAACGCTTTAAAATTTACACAACACAGACACAGACACAACACACACACATGTATGCAGTATTTTTTTTAAAAACACACAAAAACCCCCACACGTACACACACATATAACATTATACATATGAATGCAAATTATGCAGGTGCATTTGTACCATGTAGACTCATACACCACTGAAAAATTAAAGGTAATTGATAAACAACAACTGAACAAGAATACCCCACCAACAACCCAAAACAAAGAAAAAAGAATTCCAACTTTTAAGAAAAAAAGAACAACAAACACAATCCCCCCCCACCACAAAAAAACCCACTACCAAACAAACCAACAACACAAAACACCTTAACCATACACAACAAAAACAAACAACCCCCAAAAATCAAAAGGGGAAAGAAACAAATCAAAACATTTCTTGTTCACACCAACAACAAAAGAATGTGGGGGGTTAAAATCAATGTACAGCATTACCTTGTTTAAAAAAAATGGTAGTGCACGAATGCTGAAGACAAGAAGATGACTTTTGTTACCTCTTGAACTGAGAACCAAAACACACACTGTGACAGTCAGTGAGTTACCACACACACACACACACATTTTTCTCTAATTTGTTAAAATCAAAATCTGAGAACACATGTGTGCACGGGTAGGTGTGTGTGTGTGTGTGTGTGTGTGTGTATGTATGTGTGTTGTGTTGTGTTGTGTTGTGTGTGTGTGTGTGTGTGTGTGTGTGTGTGTCTATCGACCAACAATCAATATTTTCTGTGGTCATGAGGGTTTTCTTCTTTTTAAACTTAATTTAAAAAGGCTGTCACTTTTGTTGTGTCAGCTACAAGAAAATGGAATGGAATGCATATATATATATATTTTTTTTTTATAATATTTTTTTTTAAATATATTTTTTAAAATTTCAGACTTATTGACTTGTGATACCTGAAATTCTGAATGACAACTGACAATTCCAGGACCACAACAGAATGAAAAAGTTTCTAAAGATGTGTGCCCTACAGTTTGTGATGAATGTGGTAACTGGAATGGGGGTGGGGGAGGGGGGGTGGCAATAATGTAAGAAAAAGGGTAGGGGCCCAATGAATCCTCTTTAAAGATCTATAGGTCATGAATATGACTTGATGAGCCATTCTTAGATTCTATTAAACTGCTCAGCAAAAATCTCGAGGCTGGGGCTAATCAGGGCACTCTAGTCTAAACATCACTTCCAACACAAGCTACTCACTATTTCATTATTTGGAAAACTAAATTTATAACTTAAAACCAAGCTTAAAAAATAATTTTTAAAAAACCAATAACTTCTGATAATATAAATCATAATCAACTGAAACCCCATAGATATACAAATATATTTTGTACAGGACCATTAGTATTAATTTTGGGCTTTCTGGTCTGACTAAAACTAGTAAAAGAAGTTTAAAACTGTGCAATCCCCTGTGGGAATGCCGGGGGCTTATGAGTTTCAGTAAAAATTTTATACTAAATTAGTAAATAGCATCCCCACATTCTGGAAATTCTGTGCTAGAAATTTCCTCTGTTCTATCATTCTCTTTGTTTCTGCCTTGTTCCTTTTCTTCCTGTCACCTCCTTCTTGTCTATTTTCTGCCTTCTTGGTCCATTCTCTTGCCTTTTTTTCCAGAATGACTTAAAAGATAACAATTAACAGTTCTCTCTTGTGCCGAAGTCGGATGTGCTGGGCCTGACTTATCAGGTGCTTAACAGCAGCGCGATGCATTTTGGCTCATATAACAATTAACAGACAACAATAGGTGCTGTCCGAGCGTTTGACAAAGAAGAACTGTGCAAAAATGATTATTAATTAAAGTAATATCTTGAGAACAACAACAAAAAAGCAGATTATATTGTATGTTTAAGATGACATGAAGTTTGATCAAGGATTTTATTTCTAAAACTAAAAGGCTACCTAGTGCCTGAATAAACTAAAGTGATACAATAGTCAATATGCAGCTCTCTTCAGCTTTTTCATGATTAAAAACTTGAAACCATTTTGTCTTTAATCAGAGCAAGTTGATGAGTGTCATCAGATAAAAGTTCAATTCACAAAATATGGCAGAGCCAGGCCACTTCTTTAAGTTAAAAAAAGAGATAAAATTAAAAAGTAAATCTACAGGTAATGTTCTACAAACCTCATAGGCCCATGTGCACTGAATCCCTGCAAACTGACGAACACACCGTCCAATCTCCACATCTTCATGCGTAGTGTACAAGTTGTTGAGACAGTATCCAATATGTGGGGCTATTCTGCGGAGTGTTTCTCTACTAAAAATCATCCCAGGTCCACCCATGCAGAAGTTTTCTGTGGCCTTCAAACTCAACAGTCCCAGTTCTTCAGCTTTTCCTACTCCTGCTTGTCCAATGAATCTTGGTTGCGAACTGTTGATGGATCGAAGAAACTGGTCAAGTTTGTCTCCTTTGATGAACACATCGTCATCAGCACGCACAAACCACTCAAATTTGTCGATAAAATGATCATGCATATACTTCAACATCATAAAGGACTTTTTTTGTGGTGGATATGAATCATCCACACCTGGTAATGCTACAACTGGAACACCATGCTTAGAAACAGACCCTTCACTGGAGAAAAACATCACTTTGCCATTTATTCGACTGGCCCATGTTCTATGTGATGCCAAGCCACGATTATCGATAAACTTTTTGGCTGTCATGATTCCAACAAAGACAAAATTATCCCGGTTTTTCCCAGTCTGTTCGTCCTGTCTTTCCACTTTGGGCTCATCTCCCTGACCAGAACCATCTCCTTGACCTAGGTCTGACGGGCAACAGAAATCAGGTAGACCGCATCGAGAGAGCAATCGGCTGGTGCACCAATTTGTCAGCAGTATCCCCACTAAAAAGCTGATAAGCCCAGTGAACAGAATTCTGGGAACACCATTTTTCCTCCTGGCCATAGTCTCACGCTAGCCATTCACAAAAACATTCAGCATGGCCAGTGCCAAGTCTGGAATCGGTTTTTATCACACAGCACTTGTTATGTACACCAACAGTTGTAGACAGCATGCGTTTGGCCAGCTGCACTCCATCGACTTTTGAAAGTTCTTTCATTTAGGGTTTACGTCGAGATCTACAGTATCTAAAGTTTGAAGTCGAAGATGGGAGATAAAAACAAGATCAATAAGACAAACTTGGATCCACTCCTGTTCTGGCACTCCTGCGTTTTAATTGACCCTTTCAAAGTCAAAACTCCACATATCTTTCCATCTAATAACTCATCTAGAAGAGGTTTTACAGCAGGAAGTACTTAGAAGGAAGTGGACATTTCGATGGACTTGTCAGCCCATCCCCCTATTCCCAACTCTCATGATTCGAGTTTGGTCAGTCTTAGCCTAGTGCCAGAGCCACAGAACTTTCCGCTTCGCTAGAGTTCTGTTGTATGTTTTTGAAAACACCGACCAAAGTTTTTCCAAAGTCCAATCTCACCTTTTAAAGTTGCTGAAGTTCGGCGCAAGGCCTATAATATTAGCACAAACCCTGTATTTCGTGTCAATATTGACTCTGACGAATGAAGAATGGCTCAACACAAACCACCACACCACAGACAACTCCCGCTGCCACGCAGCCATGCAAGCGTGCAATCGTCTGAATGGGCTCAGGAGTTCAGGGGTCAGTTTGGGCACACACTTTCGTGACGTCATTAACGACATCTTTTGTTGGGATGTTTACAGTTACTATAGCGAATAAATATTACTTGACATTTAATTTTTCTTTGGTTACAAAGTATTTCTATTGATAACAAATATACCTGGATATTAAACATTTGATTTTTGTATTATTATCTCACCAATGCGTGTTGTCCAAAATGGCGACCAAATCATCGACAAACCTGGAACGATCCCTGAACGAGAACCAGTTATCTGGGATTTATTGAATGCATATTTTGTGAAAATATTTTAATTGATTTAGATGGTGTTGGTGTTTTGCAGCGTGAATATTGTGATACTCAGTTGGGCTGCAGAATTGAACTGCTTCTTTGACGCTCTATGTTGACGTGCCTACTTGAGAACTTCGCAGCATCTTAGACAACCCAATCATGGCGTCTGCAGGCCTAAACGAAGAGAACGTTGAGAAAAGGCTACTGTCTGTGACCAACAGTCAAGACAGCATTCAGAGTTTATCGCTCTGGATCATTCACCACAAAACGCACCATACACGGATTGTGGAGCTATGGTATAAAATCATGAAAAAGTCAGGTAAGTGCAAAACTAGGGAAAGTATTTCATTTTTGTTATGCCTAGAGGCAGAGCTGTATGTGTACATGTGCCTAAGTCTTTTTCAACTGGACGTGTGATATAATATATAGTATATGTTTCCATGGAAACACATTGCTAGTGTAGAAGGATCTATTTCAAACCATTGCTTCTCTTTATATGTGTTGTGCCGTCAAAGCTGTAGACTGTAGAGTGTAGTCCATTCAACTATTCTTACATTGCCTTATGATATGCTGAGTCCTAACTCTATCCTCTAACTCTATCTAAGTGGGGATCAGATAGCCTAGTGGCTAGAGCATTGTGCTGGCATTCTGATGGCCTGGGTTTGATTCCGTTCAAGGGGATATTTTCCCCTGGAGTTAACATCAGCACAGACTACACTCTCCCCAAAAGTCCTTGGGACGAGACTATAAACTGAGGCCCCTTGTATGAACACACACATTACATCTTGTCCCGCTTTTCATAAGAGTAGGCCATTGTGTGGCGGTGGGAACAGATGACAAAATTTACATAACTGCATACACAGGGACTAGATATATTAAAAAAAAGCTCATATATATTCATTATTAGTGCCTATTCCATTATCCTCGCTGTAATAGAGTATAAAAGAATATTACAATTTTAGAATATAAATAAAAATTTTTAAAAAATAAGTATTTTTTGTTTGTTAAAAAAATGTTAGGATACTGTCTGGAGACTGCAGTTAGGGAGATCAGGTGTACAAGTATTATTCGCTATTTGATTTTTAATGATTTATAAAATAAAAATTGTGAAACAGTCACTCAGATGCTTGGAAGCAACAGTTGACGAGTTATTACAATGTTGCTCACAGTCACACCCACCCACCTGTTTATCACACATCCATGCACATGTATGCACTTGGTGTGTGCACACAGACAATGTAGAGTCACACAGACACACTTAGTGACTTACACAAATATTATGCCCAGACAGACAGACACTGAGACAGGCAAGCAGGCAGGCAAGCAGGTAGACTTCTGACATTGTCAGACAGACACATTCAAACATAGAACTAAGTTACATACACACACATGCATGCGTGCTTGCGCGCATGCAAGAGGTTAATGAAAGAGTAAATAACTTTATAAGATAGGTTTTTTTTTAAAAGGAGAAAACACACACTGAGCATTACAGTACACAAGAAATCAAGATTCAGTTTCTTACTTTTACCCTTTTGCAGTATGGAGAATTACAGATGAGTTTAAAACACCACACACACACACACACACACACACACGTATACACTGAACATGATACATTAAATACATTATATACATGTGTATTGTGTACACAGTGACACATGTACGTATATGTACATGCACTTGTAATTTAACAGTAGTAACACCAACAGTAACTCACACCCACAGTCACAGTGACATTATTATATAACACATACCTACTTCAGTAAATACTACTTGTTTTTGAAAATAATATTATACTATTATATGTATATGATGTACACAGACTGATAGTGATAATGTGATAACCTATACTCTAGTCTAATAAAAAGTAATATTCAATAGATCTATACTAGTTACTACGATAGTTAATTTCATTTTAATAGTTATGTGTGTGAGAGCATAAGGAGTCATAAGGACATTATATAACATTGCATTCTGTAAGACAAAGATGGTGAGAGAACTCTAGGCATGAGGAGTTGGACATGACATTGCGTTCTGTAAGATAGCAAGAGAGAGAGAGGAAAGGGGGTCTTGAGTGAGTGACTTGCCATCAACCACAATTTCTCATTTTCTGTTGCAGGAGCCATTTCATTTTCTTTTTTAGTTTTACTTCAAAATAGTGTCTAACAGTGACAACATGTTTTATTCAGACTATTGTAATGTAACTTTGATGATTGGGTATCTAACTATTCCCACATGAGTTTTGTTTTAAGATCACAACAGATGTGCATCATCTGTGTGTGTGGTAAAAATGAAATAAATTAAAATTTGATGGGCAGTATGATTACCATGGTAGATTTGAATATTGTGTTAAGTAATAAAGTATTATTTAAAAACAATTTCTGTTTGAGTGACAGTGAGTGAGTGAGTGTGTATTACAACAGTTTTGTTTTGATTTCAGTCAAAGCGTCTCATCGCCTGACCCTGTTTTACCTGTGCAATGATGTGGTTCAAAACTGCAAGCGCAAGAAAGCGGTGATTTTTAGAGACACCTTCAGATCCCTGCTTAAACAGGCCACAGCACTTGCCAGGTAAGGCTGTGAAAGCCGTGGAAATCAGAAAGGACTGTTTAACGATGATATGAGTAAAAATGTACCAAAAGATATTGCCAGTTTGGCGCAAGTGAGTGAGTAAAAAAATATAGTGGGTTCACAGTAGGAGAAAATACCAGCATGTGTAAATGCTGTCAGGTATTTAAAAAAAAAGGGGGGTGGGGTTGCTAATGTGTGGATATGATCTATACAGTCATGTGTAAACACATGCACACATATATGTGTGATACTATTAATACACACTTTAAGAATTGTAAACTTAATTTTTTTTTTAATATGGTGCATTATAGCTTACTCAGTAAATGTTTGATTTTTTTAATACAGTTTGTTGATCAGTGCTGGCACCCACCTGAGCTCAAACTCCTTTCCTATCAAACCTGTTATCTGTTCAAAACTAGGTTATTGAAAAGAATTGAAGCTTTAATCATACATATATATATTTGAAATAGAGTGCTTTTTAAGGTTTTTTGTTGTTGTTTGTTTATAGAGCAGATTCTGCTTTTTGTGTATTGCTAACAATGCAGGCAGTGGCACACATCTTCAGAGCTCAAACTCCTTTCCCAAGCATCATGTTTTAAGTTCAAAACTAGCCTATTTAGGCTCTTGAAAAAGATTAAAGCTTTAACATAAGTGAAATGGAGTGCTTTTTTGTTTTAATTAAAAGACCAGATTGTGTTTGTTTCTTTTTGCTAACAAATGTTAGAAGTTAAGTCTGTTGGGTATTGTTTTTTGCTATTGCTAATAAGTGCTTAGAAGTGTAATGTATGTAATAATAAAAAAAAAGATAGGTGGGTGTGCTTGCATGCATGTGTGTGTGTGTGTACACGCATTCATGCATGCATGTATGTTGTGTGTTTGTATGCGCACATATGTGCATGGGTTCATGACAACCTTACATTTTGGCAGGGATGCCAGCATCAAGGGCAAAGTAGAGAGAATTTTCAACATCTGGGAGGAGAGACATGTCTATGACTCAGATTTTGTGACTCAGCTGAAAGCTATCCTGGGTAAGTTGACATTCTTCCTTTGACTTGACAGGTGTTATAATATGTATAGTGGTTGGTCCAGGCCAAAAGCTTTGTCAGTTTTTGATGTCAGCTAATTGCCAAGGCCTACACTAAAATTTTAAGTTGTAAAATGATGTGCTGAGATTGCCTTCAGCTATGTCAAGCTCTTAAACATAACAGCATGCAACTCTCCTTTAAATGAGAAAAAAGTCCTCTAAAGTTGGAGTATGGCTGCCTATATGGCAAGGTACTTAAGTTAAAACCATACACACAAACCTCTCAGTCGGTGTGCAATTTCAATCTCACAGTGAATCCCAGGTGGGATGAGTGAGTCGTGTACCTGGGTGATCCCCAGAGTGTTAAGTTGGGGAATGCACAACAACATAATAAATAATAATAATAATATTAATAATGTATGGAATTTATATAGTGCTGAATCTTGTAAAGCAACAAATCAAAGCGCTCAGATTTCATTTCATACCACTTTAAGTCACGGCAGATTTCTCTCCGTGAAATTCGGGCTGCTCTCCCCGGGGAGAGCGGGAGAACGCGTCGCCACAAAGCGCTGCGCCACCCTTTTTTTTTTCTTTTTCATGTCTGCAACTGTATTTTGTTTCCCTATCAGAGTGGCTTTTTTCTAAGAATTTTGCCAGGGACAACTCTCTTGTTGCTGTGGGTTCTTTTACGTGCGCTAAATAATTACGTGTAACACACGGGACCTCGGTTTATCGTCTCATCCGAAAGACTAGCGCCCAGACCACCACTCATGGTCTAATGGATGGGGGAAAAATTTTCCGGTCCAAACGGGGTACGAACCGCCGCACACTTCAGACCCGGACTTTTCGCTTTCTAGACAGGCGCGTTACCTCTAGACCACCAATCCACCATCATATGTATAGCAGTAATGACATTAATCTGTTGTTGTTTTTAATCTGTATTCATTGTTGGACAGTTTTAATCTGAGGAAACAGCCATGTGTGGCCCCTGTGGTTGGCAAGGCTATAAACAATGTGATTGAATTGGTGTGTATGATTTCGCAGCAGTGTTGGTTGATGAACATGGTGGTTGGCTATGGACATGTATGTACTTAATCTTGGTCTAAGTCAGCAGCCTTCTCAGGAAATGTATACACTTGAGTAGATGTGCTGCCCTAGCTGGGAATGTCCTATTGTAGCAATATTTATCATATTTTATGTGTGAAATTTTGGACACTGGTAGGCAAGAGAGTTAAAAAAGAATGTCACAACAATGATTCCACCCCAGACATTGCCACAGCAATAACAGCTATATTGACAGCCCTAATATGGCCTTTGTGGTTGATGGGCCTATTTAAATGAAGTGAAAGGCATTGCCAGTCAGTTTGTTTACTGTTGATGAGTGTTAGGGCATTGAGAAGGCAACCATTGCCAGTATGTTTTATATACACATGATAGAGGTACCTATGCGCACGCATGTACACGTGTGCGCATACACACACACATGCACACACGCAGAGAAAATTGTGATAATTGCTTTCAAGGAACAAAATGCTTGTATACAAGGAAGTTCTGTCAAAAATATGTTTTTGATCAGTACTGCCTGCTCAGTTTAAAAGATAAAAATTTTTCAGGTTATTTACACTTAAAAAAAAAAAAAGAAAAGAAAAAGGTATTGCACTAGTTGTTGCTGGTTTTTGCACTTAATTGCTGCTCAAACCTTTACTTAAGTGAATATTTGTTGAATGTGACATGTAAGGTAATTGTGTAAATATTAAGTTTTTATTATCATAAACATACTCGATATTATACTTTAGTTACTCTCATGATGAAAAGTCAGATAAATAGTTGGTGCAGTTTTGACTGGAGGTTATTTGGTGAGAAGATACCAAACAAGTTTTGCATTTCTCTGCATTTTTGCATTTCTTTCCCATTTTGTGTGTCAAACATGATTGCAATTTAAAAACTGTTGCAGATGGGACTCGAACAGAGGAACGAAAGCATGAGCGGGGGGTGTTCCCCAAGTCTGTCAGTCCGAAAGATCGACTGAAAGAAAAGGTCAAGGAGCGTGTGAGGGTGAAAGTGAAGGAGGAAGCCTACAGTCCTATGAGTGAGGATCTTGAGGACATTCAGCCAGCTGACCCCACCCTGGAACCTGTCATCAAGGAAGAGGAGGAGGAGAAAGAGAAAGATGCTGATGCTGATGCCCCTAGCGAGGAAACCCTGGCTCTTTTCAAGGTCAGTTACTCCTGTCGTAGGGGGTCCTGTTTTTTAAGCTAGTGGGAGTGTGCAAGTGCTTTGGTAAATCAGGTATACAACATTTTATTTTTGGTGATGTCTGGAATTTTAAAGAAGTTATTTACTCGTTTTGTTGTTGTTGTTTTAAAAAAAAATTAACGCCCTGGGCTTGGTGCGCTAATGAATGGGAGGGAAGTGAAGGAATCATTTGCCAGTACTAAACACTGTTTATTTTTATTGATGGATTCAGAATGTGGATAAGTTTCTTTTACATACTTTACAAGAATGTGAAAGGTTAAATGAACCCAGTGTTATTTATTTGTTCATAAACATTTTTTTTCATTTGTTATAATGGTTTAGGAGGTGAGATTTCTGTGAGTGAGAGAGCTACCACTTTGAGCGCTAAGTTGGTAGAATTCATTCCCCTCCCCTGGGGATGTTGGGGCCTGTCAGTATAAATGGCATCCCAATCTTCTGGAAATTCTGTTCAAGGAATTCCCTCTTTTCTATCCCTGTCTTTGTTTCTGTCTTGTTCCTTTTCTTCCTGTCACCTTGTTTGTTTTCTGCTTTTTTGCTCGATTATCCTGCCATTTTTCAAAAAAGACTTAAAAGATAGTTCTCTCTCACACTGAAGTCAGATGCACTGGGCCTGACTTGTCGGGCGCTTAACAGCAGTGCAACACATTTTCACTCATATAACAGGCTGCTGCCTGAGCATTCAAGGACAACGAAGAAGAATTCATTTTAGCTGACATGGGGTAAGTGCAAATCTGGTGAACCCACCATGAGCAGAAAAGCGCTCTCGCTTCTTAGTCCTGCTACTAGCCTCATTTGATACAGAAAAAAGTTTAAGTTAACATTTTGGTTTTTTATAAATATACTTACCTGTGAAGTTAATTGCAAGGAAACATTCAAATCTAAGTGATGTTTTTGAGAGGGATGTTTGCTTGTTCTTAGGTTTTGTGTGTCTCTGTGTGTGTATGTGTGCATGTATGTGTGTGTGTTGTCAGGGTGTTTTTTCAGGTTCTGTTTTTTGGAGTTTTGTGTGTTAACTGGCTTATTCAAGTAGGTTTTTGTGTTATGCATGGCAGAGACTGAGAGAGATATTATTGGTTCTTACTTCTGGATGTTTGTCCACATAATTAATCAACTTTTCTATTGCATCATTTTCTCATCCCTTGTCCAAAAGTAAAGAAAGGTACTTGTGACTATTTGGTGTTGAAAGTGACCAAAAATAGAAAAGAGAGGGGGGGGGGGGGTATTTATCAATTCAATATGGTATGAAAAACATGATGAATAGATAGAAAAATTGTGTTGTCAATCAAGTATCACATTTGTTCTAATTATTTCACTTTGTAATGGTTTTAGTGGTGCCTGTAAAAAGTTATTACTTGCATTGTTGTAGTTGCTGTAAGTGCTAGTCATCTTTTTTTTTTTTTCTTTCTTTTTTTCTCTTTTAACTTAATTTTCCCTTTTTTCTGTTTTAGTAAAAAATTTCCTACTTTTTTTGATGAGTGAAATCCCATGCTTGCTCCAGAAACAAAAGCTATACAACACACATACACAGTGCACACGTGTATATACCCATGCGCACATGCACACATAAACACACACAACATTACAGAATCGTTGGAGCTTAGAAACCAAACTATGCCTGCCTCATTGTTTAAAAATGCTTTGCTTCCATTCTCTGAAACAATATGAATGTTTTATGTTAGGATGTTTGTACTAAAGTAAAAGTCTGCTGTCATGTTACCTTGATTTAAATGCTTACCATTATATTCATATATCTCTTGTTCATATAGGCCAGATAGCCTGCAAAAAACTGAATAAACCATTATTATTGTTGCACACACACAGAATTCAAATTCAAATTCAAAAACTTTATTATCTCAGAGACAGAGGAATTCCGGTGGGTCACGAGCCATACATAAAAACAATAAACATGTAAACATACATAACACACAGACACACACAAACACACTATCCGAACAGCAGCATGCACCCATCATAAGATAAAAAGCACCCACAAATCAGCAATATATCAGCCGGTCATAAACTCACCCAAGTAAAATCACTAATACTTGTGTGCGCACCAGTAAACCCATGCATCTGCACGCTTACACACAGCAGCGCATACACACACACTCAGAGAAAACTGCAACTTAAACAAGAGATTGTCCAATATCTCCTAGATTTTCAAAAATATTTACATTAAGTCTTGGATTTGTTTTGGTCTGTGGGAATGCAGGAATGTTTTATTGCATTAACTTCAGGTGAGAAGATGGAACAGCGTTTTGCGTTAACCCAAATGCTCTCTGTGTGTTTTCAGCCATCTGAGTTGATTGACAGGATGAAGATATTCAAGCGGCAGGAAGCAGAAATGGAGATCAAAGTGCGACAGTTATCTCACCTCAGACTGGATGCTTCTAGCATTGAAGCCGTCAAGCAACTCAAAGGTAAAGGTCACTTCTGAACTTGCTGTTCAGTTCAGGACGTTGTATTTAGTTTGGTAAAATAAAAAATGACATGTTAAACAGAAATAAAAAAGACACTGTGTCCATACATTATACTTGATAAAGCAGACACAGTGGTAGATTAAAAACTCACCAATATTAACAAAATCATCTAAGTTAGGAAAATGTGTTATTATTATCAGCTCCCTCCTCCCCGCCCAACTGCATCTCCCAAAAGAAAACCTCCCCCACATACCCCCCCTCCCCCACTACAAAACAAAGAAATCCCCCTTTCCTAATTTTATTCCCAAAACATCTGATATTTGAGGGTCCTATGAAAAATTGCGATATTTAATCCCCAGAAAGGAAAATGATTCTGTAAAGAATAGATAGCTAACCCCAGCTAACTTTTAATATTTAAATACATACAGAAATATGTAGTGTGCGTGTTCATGCGTGCATGTGTGTGTGTGCACGTGCAAGGGTTAGCTTCAACCACAACTAGCTCTATAGTGACCGTTAACTATATCCGGGCAAATGCATTCATTTTTCACATATGACATGAGCAAACTCACATGCACACACTAGTAGAACCAAGAATGAACCCAGACTTCTAAACGATTTTTAAAAAATCATATATAGAATGCATGCTTCGACACACTGTGCACTGAGTGAGTGAGAAGTTCAGAGTCCTTGATTTGGCAAACATATGTGTAAAATGTGTGTCACAAACTTCATAATTTTTTTAAAGTTTTTTTTTAAAGGCCCACCCCACAAAAAGTGCTCTACACACTGTATGCACGTGAAGTTTCTTTTTTAAAAAATCCCCCTTAAACCCCCCCCCAAAAAACCCCCAGAAAAGGTTTGTCATTATTTACAGCTTGTGGTTTGTGCTGGGCATATGAACAAGTGTTAAAAAGATCCCTTTAAAGATTATTCCTTCATCATTCCCCAAAAAGGCTACGTGTTTTGTTTTGTTTTTAACACCTGCATGCACTAAAGATAGCGTGTGTGATTTCTGTAAAGTGACATTGATTCAATGTAAAAAATAAAATCCATCATCAGTTCATTGGGCTCAGTAAGACAGTGGAAAGTAAGTTCAAGAATCCACCTTTGTTCCGCACTGTCATTTCTAAATAAAGCTTCCAAACAATACAGAAGTAATGATAGCATAAACGCATTCCAGCTGTTCCTTTTTGTCTTTAGGATCAGAAAGTATTCAAGAATTTTTGTGAATTTTCCAGGACAGTTACACAACATTTGGAAAGACAGAGGCATACCTGGATATCTCAAAATTAGAATGGTCAAAACACTAATCTGGCTTGTATTGCAGTATGGGTCAGAAGTTTGGACACTATGAAATTGGAAAGGGACAAAATATACACAGTTGAATTGTGGTTCTACAGGAGTTTTCTAAGAGTCAAATGGTCAGACAGAAGAACAAATGAAAGCACTCTTGATGAACCCTCAGTGCAAAGACAAATGTTGGCTGAAATTGATAAGCACAGACTGAGATATGTTTGTCATGCAAACACAAACACATGGATAAGTCTGATGACAACAGTTCTCCAAGGTAAGTTTGAGGGCAGAAGGAAGAGGCAGACTACCAACATCCTGCATTGCCAACATCACTGAGATCAATGGCCTGGGAGGGCTATAGCAGATTGAAGAACTCAGCAGAGACAGAGAAAGATGGCGAACCCTGGTGCTATTGCGTGGAGCTCCTACCGATGACAGCATCTATGGAGACAGTTGAGCTGAGCTTTCATGTTTGAAACAATTTTGTGAATTTACCCCAGCAGCTTTTTTGGTTGAGTTTTTTTGGGGTGAATTTTCAAAGCAGTTTTCCTGTTACAGAATGTTGGTGAATTTTTCCAGGTAGCTTTCATGTTTCAACATGTTTGTGAATTTTTCAAAGCAGTTTTCATGGTACACAATGTTGATGAATTTTCCAAGGCAACTTTCATGTTTTAGCATGTTTGTGAATTTTTCAAAGCAGCTTTCATGTTTTAGCATGTTTGTAAATTTTCCCAGGCAAATTTCATGTTAAAATTTTTTTGGTCAATTTTCAAAGGCAGCTTTCATGTTTGAGCATGTTTGTGAATTTTTCAAGACAACTTCAATGTTTCAGCATGTTTGTGAATTTTTCAAGACCACTTTCATTTGGGAATTTTTAATGCAGTTTTCATGTTAAAGCATGTTTGTGAATTTTTCAAGGCAGCTTCTTTAATGTTTTAGCATGTTTGTGAACATCCCAAGACAGCTTTTATGTTTAGTCTTTTTGTGAATTCTTCAAGGCAGCTTTCAAGTTTGAGCCTCAAGTTTTTAAGGCAGCTTTCATGATTAATTTAGGATTCTTTTCTTTGGTTCCTCAGCAAGAGCTCCGAGGTGCACCAAAGGTGAAATTTTTGTTTACCCAAATGTTGCGCCCCCCCCCCCAATTCTTCACAGTTTAGATAGCTGCATTGCCCTCAGAGATGGTTCAGGATTTAAAGAAAATAAAATGTAGGCAGGTTTCAAATTTTTGTACTGTATATGGAAATACAGTGATGATGTGTGGTTTACAGATCGCGCCCACGGCAACGAGTTCTCTACCCAGTTTGAGGAGTCCTGTGTCAGGCTGGAAGAGGCCATGAAGTGCCTGGAGAAGAAAAAGGCAGAGCAGAGGGACTTGCTGGCCCAGCTACACATCAGCGAGTACTTCTACGACCAGCAGTTTCGGGAGGCCAAAATTGTTGCCAATGTTAGTGCTAAGTGTCATCGTTCTGTGTTTTGAAAAGAACAAAATTGTAGCAAGGCCTAGATTTTCATGTCTGTGTAAAGCATGGAAGCATGTAGGCATGCATACAGTCATAAATGCACACACACATGCATACACTCTCATGCTCGTTTGCACGCATACACACATACACACGCACACACACATTCTCTCTCTCTCTCTCACTCTTTTTTTCCCCCCCTCTCCTCGCTTGCTCTTTCACTTCCTCTCCTTTCCTTTTATCTCTCTCACTGTTTTCTTTTATTGCACTTCTCTATTCAAAACGAAATTGTGTAAGGACATTGACTGTATACTTAGATTTATGTTGTAGTAGTTACTCCATATATGTGTGTATGTGCATGTGCATAAACATGCATCCTTATGTGTGTATTGGATTGGATTGGAAGTGTTGCTTTTTTTTTTATACAAGACATAAGGAGGAGTAGGGCAGGATGGTTAAGACTTTTGCCTGCTAACAAGTAAACTATGAAGTTCTGGATTTGATTCCCAGCCTCGCCCTTTCTTCCCAGTTTAACGAGAAAAAACATCGAACTGAATGTCAAAGTCCTTTGGATGGTGTGAATGCATGCAGAACATCTTACGCACACGTTAACCTCTTCACTGCCAAGTGCAAATGTGCCCTATATGCCGGGGGAAAAAATTCGTATATACCACTTGCTATGTTCATGTCCCTATAACTCAGAAACTACTTGAAGAATAGTTCTAATATTTTTCCCACTGATGGTATATATATTGTACATTGCTTCCAGGCAAGCTCAAAATAATTAGCATGATATTTCACTAAAATGATAAATAAATACATCAAATCAAAACCTCATAAATTTTCCAGGTTGTTGGCATATAGAGTACACATTTCGGCCTGGAAAATTTCTGGGTAGGGGCAGTCAAGCGGTTAAAAACCCGTTCCACCTTGCAGAAGAGTACGGTAGTACATTGTGAGCCAGTAAGAATGGATGACAGGAAAAAACCCAGCATACACACAGGTGTTGTGTTTAGACACCATCTCCGAAGTCAGAATGCGGCTACCTTAATGGTTTGGGGGTGGGTGGGGGGGGGGGGGATTGTCGCATATATGTATTAATCTCACCATTGGTGAACCTCGGAGCTCTAGCCAAGGAATGAAAAAAACAACCCAACCCAAATACAAGACATGAGAGATTCTGTTTCGGTTTGCTTTCAGTAAATGATAGAAACTATTCAAGGTTTGCATTTTGAAGAATTAGAAAATGGATGTGATTTATTCATGCATACATACATGTACAGATATATAATATATATATATGTATATGTTTCCTCTCATGTGTAAAGGCATACAAGAGCTACGGATCACGCATTAACACCATGAAGCGTCGCCTGGATGAGATGACGCGTGTGCTGCGCAGTCATTCCCCCTCCCCTCCTCTTACTCCAGCACCTGATGCCCCCTCCCCTGGAAACACCCCTCCTGAACAAGAGGTGGAGGCCACTGGAGCAAATACCGAGATGGATCAGAACACCATTCAGAATGCTGATGGTAGGTGCTCTGTGTGTGTGTGTGTGTGTGTGTGTGTGTGTGTGTGTGTGTGTGTGTGTGTGTGTGTGTGTGTGCATCATGCAATATGTGTGTATGTGTTTGCCATAAAAATTTATACACAATATTGAGGAAGAAAGTTGCTTTCTTTTCTAATTTTTATGTGTGCTGGAGTTGATGGGTGGGGTGAGGGAAATAGTAGAGTAGACATTTGGGGGTGGGGGGAGGGGGATGTATGTGACAGCATGCAGGTATTTGTGCATATATTGGTGGCCGATGGAGATAACCCAGCAAACCAAGCTGCACAGCCCATGAGAGGAGCTGGAAAAGACGTGCCATTATTTGTCCCGGATACATCTAACAGTGTGAAGCAAACGAGAGAAGGAGAAAAAGATATATGTACTCATGTTCTTTCTTCAACGTTTAGATGAAAGAGAAGTGGCCATAGAAGTCTAGGCAAGTGTCAGTGTGTATGTGAGGATGGGCACTTGGTGCATTTGAGTTCTAGGCTTTTGTTATTTGCAGTTCCATGTTTGTGCTGACTGTAATAGTTTTTGGCATAGGATGTCCGATTCTATAGAGAGCAACCTGTACAGTCCATGATCCCAAGTATTAAAAAATTGTTGTGATTACAAATTGCTAAATTTGAATAACCATAAAAAGAATATAATGGCAGATTCTCTATAATTGTCATATCTGTGTTATTGTTGAGAGCATTGTAAGTTCACTGATGGTGATGGTAAGATACGATTTTGGTGGGAAAGTGTTTTATTTGTATTCAGAAGAAGCTGAAGTGATCACAGGTCTGTGTTTTGACGATGTATGGATGTATGTGTGCAGAAGAACTGGTGCCCTCCCCTCCTGACGAGGCTCCATCACCTGCAGGATCTTCTCCTGGTGATCCAGGGACTCTGGATACAGGTTTGTGGACCGCAGTGACTGGTTGGATGGCCTAGTGGTTACGTCGTCATTGTGCATTGCCCAGCTTAACACCTTGGGGGTCACCCAGAGTATGTACTCTGACTCCCTCATACCACCTGGAAATCACTGAGATTATAATCATGTACAGACTGCATGAGAGCTTTACATGTATAAAGCTTTTCAAGTACTCTGCCATAATGCCATAAGTGCAGGTGGTTGTACTAAGAGCTTTGTCATGAATGAAGACAGTCTTAGTGCAACATTTTAAAGTATAACGGCATTTTAGTGTAGGCCTTGGCACTTGGCTTACATCTGTAAAGGACCAAGCTTGTGGCCTGGGCCAAGGCCTAGCCCTTAAAATGTCAACCCAATGATCTGCTGGTAAATGAGGACACCAATGACTCCTCAGGGAGCTTAGAGAGAAGAGAAAGATGATTTTGATGAAGTGTATGTAAGCCTTTGTTTTCTCCATAGAAGTTTTGTTTTGTGACTAATGTTTTACTGTGATGGAGTGTGTAAAGTAATATGCTGAGAAATGTCAAGAAATGTTATAGGAAAGTATCTGTATTTTCCTTTATTTTTATGGAATTTTTCTGTCAGTTATGGCATACAGCTGCTGTTTTACAAGTAGATGACCGAATTGTCTTAAGATACAGGTTTTGGAATGTTCAGAAGACAAAAGGTTTCAAAATTAGGACAGTGCCTGATAAGCCATACCGCAAGAGGCTAGGATTAAACTGGTACTGTATTAGTATTTGAGTGATGTTGGGTTTTTGTTTGTTTGGGTTTTCTTTTAGGAAGGAGGGAGGTGTTATGGCTTTGATGTTTGTCCTTAAGACATAGTGTGATATTAAAGGCTGAGTCCCTTTGTGATGATGATGGTTGTTTCAGGGTGTCTAACAATGAATAAGTGAATGTGATTTTGTGAATTACTTGTGTGATGATATGGTGAGTAAGTGGTACATAAAGAAAAACAAAGAAACAAAATCTCTCTCTTTTCTGTATTACTTTATTGGGTGGGGTGCGCAGTGCCTGGTCTTCTCCCCTGTTAGTAGCTCTGCAGGTTTGCCAGCTGGCCTCAGCCAAGACATTCCACCTTCAGAGCAGGTCATTTTTTGATACAGGATTTATGCTGAGTATGTTTATGAAAACCCACTGGATGCTGACATGAATTATGGGAACTTAAATGTGCATATTACATCGTCTGCGCATGTGTATATTTGAAGGGAAGGGGCACTGGCAGGTTGACCTGGGAGATTGTATAAATCCCCACCTTTATTTCACCAGGCGGCACTTCATAGATCCATGGCGCTGAAGTCAAATGGTCTTAACTATATGATCAGTACCCTCTGTTACAAATGTCTCCACCAAACAACACCCTCCTACCTCTGTGATATACTTCGGATGAGACTATAAACCGAGGCCCTGTGTTCGAACGCATGCAGAACATCTTGTGCACACGTTAAATCCTGTTCTGCTTTTTGGAAGAGTAAGCCATTGTGTGCCGGTGGAAACAGATGACAAAATTTACAAAACCGCAGACACACGGGGACTGGATATAAAAAAGGACATGAGTGCTTAATCCATTATCTCAATATAAAAGAATAAAGAAAATAAATGTCTTCACCTGTACCCTCCTTGTTTCCTCCGCTCTGCTGCAGATACCTTGTGCTTACGAATACCTAGATTCAACCAATCCACTGTTGGTTGTTCGCTCTTTCTCTATTTCTGGTCCATCCATATGGAACGACCTTCCTCTCTCTCTTCGACAAATGCCTACTTATGACACATTTAAATCTAGCCTCAAAGACATATTTATTTCAAACCTAACTTTTTCCCTCCTCTTTCATCTCAAAACTGCCCCTGCCTTCAACAGCCAAAATCCCATTACCCTGCCAAAGCCTACAACCTGTGTGTGTGTGTATAGGTGCGTACATTTGAATTTTGTTTAAGCTTTTAATAGTTATTGGCTGCATGACTCTTAAGAATATGTTGAATGCAAGCGCTCTGACTTGTCTTTGCAAGATATAGCACTATACAAATTCCATTATTATTAACCACTGGCTATAGCTCTGTGGCTGTCTTCACCCATACATTCCATCTCATTCCCTCTGTTCTGCTGTAGATACCTTGCACTTGCAAACACCTAGGCTCAAACAATCTGCTCTTGGCCATCGTCCTTTCCCTATTTCTGGTCTGTCTATCTGGAATGACCTCATTCTCTCCCTTCGCCCAAAGCCTACATTTGACACGTTCAAATCCAGCCTCAAGACACACTTATTTCCTATCTAGGATCTTCCCCAATCGTTATTCCTCACATCTGTCCCTACTTTCAACAGCCTCCTCCGTCTCCACCACCTTGCCTTAGTGTATTACCCTGTGTGTGTGTGTGTATGTGTGTTGTGTTTGTGTGTGTGTGTAAATCTTAAAATCTGTTTATCCTATTAGTGAACAGTCGCATGTGCATGAATGATTTAAATGCAAGCACTTTGATTTGTTTGCTTTACAAGATTCAGCACTATAGAAATTTCATATCATTAGCATTACAGCATCTGTCAAACAAACAAACAAAAAACATAACAAGAAAAAAACCAACCTTTCCCAAAACTGAAAGAAACTGGTGTGTGTGGGCAGGGAGTCTTCGCTTGGAGAATCGCTTGGCGTCTTTCCTCCCTCCACTTCAACCTGTTAGCAGTGCCATACCCCTGCTAGAGGAAGACAACCCCATCCCCAGCTATGTGCCACAGCCCATCACCACCATTGCCACCAATGCAACGCTGCTGCAGTCAGCCAACACAACCTTTGCAGAAATGCATCTACCCTTTCAAGAAAATGAAGAGGAGGAAGAGAGAACCACCCCTCTGACGGATGAACAACCATCCACCCCAGTTCAGGATGAAGATGAGGCGTCTCTTTCTCCACCTCCCCCTCCACAGCCACTGGAGAAGAAGAGAGAGAACCCAATTGACTTTCTGTCTCGGCTGATCTCCCAGACACAAAAGAACAGAGCGGCGGAAGGGGGCATGACCAGCAACAGTAGTTTCTTGGAAAGCTTCGGTCTTTTGACTAATAAGGTGAAGGAGCATATGGAACCGAAGAACACACAAGAGGACAAGGATGAAGACTCAGATGAAAGAAGCCCGGAAACAAAGTCGTGGTCTGCATGGAAGGCAGAGAAGTCTTCTGGGGCAGTGGAAATTCCGGGTTTAGACGTTCCTCCTCCCCCTATGCCGAATTTTTCTATGCCCCTTATTTCACCCTCCTGCACCTCTGTGTTTTCCTCCACCTCTATTCCACAGCCTGTTCCCCCACCTGTCCCACCGCCCCTAGAAATGACGGTACCTCTCCCTGTCCCTCCACCCCCTGCTCTCACCTCTATCAGTTCCTTTTTTCAGCGCACATCTCCTGGACAGAAGGAGAACTGGCCCCAGGGAAGAAGAATGGAGGAGATGGACGAAGATGAGGAGGAAGAAGAGGAGAGGCAGACTATTCCCTCCCCCAATATTGTGTATCCCCCCATACAGAACGAGATGACCCCTCCCCTCTTTCCTGTGCTGAACTCTAAGCCCATCCAGCCGGTCAAAGGCATTCTTCGCAAGAACAGCAACAACTCTGTTCTAAGAGAGTTGACTCCCAGCTCTGATGATCCTGAGTCCCTCCCTCCACCTCCCCCTCCTCCTCCTCCTCCTCCCCCTCCTCCTGTACCGCCAGTCATGTCAGAGATGCGGTCATCTCTGCATTCACCTTCGGTGGGTGATGTGAGTTCCATAAAAACTGTGGGTGCGGCAGGGTCCAGTAGTGAAGCTCAGGAGTTCATGGAAAAACTGCGACGCAAAACCTCAGGAGGCAGCACGCCTCCTGCCTACACCCCCAACCCTATCTTTCCCAACCTCATGACTCTCACTCCAGGGGGAGAGATGGATATGGACCTTGATGAAGAGGAGGAGGAAGAAGAGGAGGACAATGAGAAGGAGGGGAATGTGTCACCTCGCATTCCAGTGTTAAGCAGTATGGTGCATCGTGTGACTGCTGATGAGGAGTGTGTGGGGAGGGGGATGCAGCATCAGCTGCAGGACGTTGATGAGGATGTGGAGATGCTGAATCACCAGCAGGAGCCCTGCATCTCCCCACAGTCCTCCTCCTCACAGAGGATGGAAACATTCCATGAAAACAGACGCTTTAGTCGGGACAGTGATCAGGACAATTATTTTGAGGAATCTTCAGATTTCAGAGAAAACCAGTCTTTCAGTTTCAGAAATGGGTTGCAACAACAGCATCAGCAAAACCAGCATCAGCAACAGCATCAGCAGCAGCATCAGCAGCAGCCACATCATCATCAGCAACACCCTCAGCATCAGCAACAACCACATCAGCAGCAGCAGCAGCAGCCACATCAGCAGCAGCAGCAGTTAATGAATCAGGGAAATGGACAGCAGCAACAACAACAACAATCAATAATGCAGTCACCCCAGCCCCGACCTCAGGCACGACCCCCAATGTTTCCTGCCTTCTCCTCAAACAACATGCGTAATATGTCGCCCAACATGCGCAATATGACACCCAACATGCGCAACATGTCACCCAACATGCGCAATATGGCTCCCAACATGTCAAATGTGTCGGCCAACATGCCATCAAATATGTCGTCCAATATGCCATCAAATATGTCTCCCCGTATAAATCCCAACATGAATAATATGTTTCAACAGAGAGGGTTTGGGCCACGGCCTTTCCCTCAGCTTCAGCCCAACAGACAGTTCAGCTTGCCTAATCTTCTCCGAGGCCTCAATCAACAGGGCTTTCGTTTCTGATGGCCTTGATGCAGGTGACAGGCCAGTCATTAGGGCTTTAACTTCAGGTAGCTAGAAGGTAGAGAGAAGACCTCAGATAGTGTTTTGCTTCAGAAAGTAAAAAAGCAGGTGACATACCTTGATTTCTGGATCTTATGGCTAGGAAGCAGATTACAGGTGTGAACATGATGTAGAAAAAAGCCACTCTGATAGGGAAACAAATACTGTTGCAGACAGGGGAGAAAAAAAAAAGGGTGGCGCTGCTCTTGTGGCGATGTGCTCTCCCAGGGGAGAGCAGCCCGAATTTCACGCAGAGAAATCTGCCGTGACTTAAAGTGGTATAAATAAATAAATACTTAGATATGTCCATCACCAGTCACTCTGTAGCTCTGCATGTCGTGTGGCTCAGGATTCTTCCAGTCCCTTGCAGGGTTTTCATCAGTTTGGGGATAAGATTCCATGCTGCTTAAGGTATTGTAGGTAATGGATTTTGAGCAGTATGTGGGTTTTACCGTTGGTCCTTATTTTGTATTACATGTGCATGGAGATGTTTTAGTTTCCAAGGTAAAGTTGTGGACATTGTTTCTATCTCTGATAGGTGCTCATGGTGATTGGAAGGATAAGTGATGGGACATAGTCTGGAAAGGTTGCTGTGTAATTATAAAGAATGTGGTCCAAAAGGTAGATTACTCGTGGCATTTTATTGTTGATGCATGCTATGCAGATGAAAGACATGTTTAAGTTTTATAGCAGACTCCTACTGTTTATGGTAATTGCCAAGATGCCCTTCTGAGGTTCTTGGTTTTCATTTGTTGAATGTGTTTGGGAATGCTGCTGCTACCAGCAGACTTCTGTCATCACTGGTGGATCCAGTGCCATTGATTTTATTGCTATCTGCAGGTTCCCACCATGGAATGCTCAGTGATAGACATGGTTTCTGATGGGAATTCCTTGTTTGCAGCTCAGTTTTTAGTGTGTAGTGTGTGATGCATGCTGATGCTGTGGCTTAAACACTGTCCCACAGATTTAAAGGGCATGAAACAAGCTTTGACATTTGTAACAAAGTGGAAAGCAGCTATCCATGATGGATACATCTCTTTGTGCATGTCAACATATCAGACAATAGATGGTAACACGTAAGACGATAGATGGTCAAATGGTTACACACCTGTTTAGAAAAGAAGAACATATGAGTTTGAATTCTCTTTCAAACTGGACTGTTCATCCATCTGCTGAATCGTATTTGGGGATCTAGGTGAAAGCTTTTTAGGTAAGATGATAAACCAGGTCCCATGTCGACCAGTTTTGCCCACCATTAAGGTAGCCACATTCTGACTTCAGCGACATCTAAACATGACACTGGTGTACATGCATTTTAAATTTCTATCAGTTTTCCCTGCTTTCAGCTACTCTCAGCTGCTATCCATTCCATCCTATCTCAGCCCAACAGGTGCTGATAATAGCAGGAACTGACCACACTTGGACTTGGTGAAAGGAAGCGGTGTGCTGATTTTAGCACTGGGTCCTTGACTGAGTTATGCTGGATTTGCGCATACTGTGAATGGCCTTATCCTTCGGAAGGCAAAGTAGGTTTTAATGTGTGTTCAAGATGTTCTGCTTGTGTTTGCACTTGGGATCTCAGTTTATAGTCTCATCTGAGGGACTTCCATGGGAGTGGAATCAGCACTGATGGTAACTCCAGGAGAAAAGTGCCTTGAATATGCAGTCTTGGTGGTAGTCAATCCTGGGATTAATCCCAGGTTGTCAGATTGTGAGCGCAACACTCTAACCACCAGGCTATCCTGTCCCCCTTCTATATTTTAAGAAGCCAGAGCAATTACATAGCTTAGCAGAATTCTGTAGAAGAAAGCCATGCAGTCCAGGAAAAAAATTAGTTGACACATTTTCCCAGCTAAGAACAGCTGAATTTTCTTGCAGGGAAATCTGCAGTGATTTGAAATTCTAACATAACCCAGTTCAGACTTGATTACATGCTCAGAGGGATGTAGCCACTGTAGAAACTTGCCTGCCACCTTTTAAACTTCTGAGGCTGTAAAAATGTGACCACAAATAAGTGTACATGAATTGTATATTTGGTGATCATAATATTGATCCTGCTTGTGATAATGTGAAATGGGAGAGTGATGGTGGGGGAAATGTGTCAGTGATTAACTGATTATACTACATTGGAGCATGAATGTATCAGTATGGTTACGTGGGGGAGTGTTGGTTTTGGTTGTTCCTCCCCCCAAAAATGGTTCATTAAAGATGTGTTTTATGTGTTGAAATCATTTGTCGAAAATTTGTCGCCACAGAAACTATTTTACCTTCTGTGTGTGAGGTTGCGTGTGCATGTGTGTGTTTGCCTGTGTAAGGGCTTGTGTCACGGCAGTCGTTTTCCACCATTTTCTGCTGCGCTTAGACGCTGGAACTTGACCCCTGATGTGCTATTTTTAGCTCTGGCACCGACCAGATGCACTGGTCCAGTTTGGCGCCATCAAGATAGTGCGGCGTTCTTTCCACTGTTTCAGCGGGGAAAAGTGGCCACACAGATTTTAATTTCCAACTTTTAAGCTCTCTTTGATACGTTTGTCATTTTCTTCAGCGCTACATTTAGGTGTATTCAGTGCAGTGTTCTCTTGTTGTTGTGGAGACGTAAATTTGAACAAGTACACCACTTTTGTGTTGGCGTTATAAACCAAAATAATAGATAGATTGGACGTTCTCACCAGATAGCTCTTCTTTGTTTAGTATTGAGAGTGATAATTTCTGTGCTAGTGACGTAAATTGATTGCAATTTTCCTCCTGAAATGTTTAAGTTTCACTTTGGCAAAGTCAGGTATGTAATGTTAATGTTTGATTTTTTAAGCTGAATCAACTTTTGTTGTATTTAGGATATGTGTTCATCAGTTTTGAAGGGCTCAAATTTGGGCAAAATCTTGTCTGTTTGCTGTCTCAATCTACCCTAGGCTTAGTGCCTGTGTGTGTTAAGAGGATAGGAAGGCCGCACGCACACAGCCGGCTTGTCTTAGGTAATGTAAGCTTTGCCATCCTTTCCAGCCTAAACTATTTTCTGATTCTGTGTGTGTGTGTGTGTGTGTTCACAGGGACAGATTGTAAGACTAGCTTTAGACTAAAATCTTCATCTTTGTGTATCAAAGATTCTCTCTCTCTCTTTCTTACACACACACACACACTAAACTGTGTACGTTCATTGTAAAACTGAGGTGTTTTTTTTAACTAGCCTAACGCTCGCTAGGCCTACCTATACGTATACCCCATTCCTCTCCTGTAGGCCTAGCCTAGCCCAGATCTGTAGGCTTAGGCCTGCCACGCGAGCATGTGTACCTGCTACTAGGCTTGAGATGCTGTGAGGAGGGGGAAGGGGAGGGGTGAAGAAATGGGAGGGGTGTGGGGGTAAAAGGTCCGGGCGCGCTAATTTTAGCATTCTGCCTGAACCTTTGACTGAGCGCTGCTGTATAGGCGCGCTGTGGTGTGTATGTGTGTGTTACTTTGTTTTTTTTAAATTTATATGTCTTTTATTTCGAGGATAATGGAATAAACACTCATATGCTTTTTTTACATTTAGTCCCTATGTGTATGCAGTTTTGTAAATCTGTCATCCATTCCATCGTGGCACACAATGGCCTGCTCTTGCGCAAGATGTTCTGTGTGCATTTACAGACAGGACCTCAGTTTATATTCTCATCTGAAAGACTTTTAGGGAGAGTGAAGTCGGCACTGATGTTAACTCCAGGAAGAAAAATCCTTGTGAACGAGATTCAAAACCAGGTCATCAGATCATGAGTGCAATGGACAACACTTAAACCACCAGGCTATCCCATCCCTGGTGTGTGTGTGTGTCTGTGTCTTCAGTCAGGTCTACTTTTCACTTTTTAGCCACGTTTTTACAATATCATATGAGAACAGTTATATGCATAGTTTTAAATTGATAAGAAAATTTTCACTGATCAGTCCTTAGTAATAAATTGTTTCAGTCATATTTGATCTTCGACTTAACACTTGGCTGTCTCATTTTTTAGGGAGTTGAGAGATTTAAGTGAAGGTACACTGGATTAATGATAAATGTTTACATCCTAAAAGTAACATATGCACACCCCAAGCAGCCTTGTGATCCTTCTCACTAGCTATCCATTTCACTATGGAGTCTTTTCTTGCGTTTTTTAAAGTGAGAGGTGACAAAAATTGAAATTTTCCCCCAAAAAATTCTCTTAAGTAATTGTATTTTTTATGTTTTGTAAAAAAAGTATTTGGGGGACATTACATTTTACAAAGCTGAGGGTTTTTTAAAATATTTTTTTTATTATTGTTCCTTGGCTAGAGGTTTGTAGTTCACCAATTGTGAGATTTTTATTATGTGACTGCAGTGTTGATTCTAGGGTGCGCCCTTGCGGGATTCCCGCTTTTTTGTTTCAAAATTGCCGCTCAAACAATGTGGGCAGTGCGCCCTAACAGACGCCAGAAAATCCTGAACAGCGCGTTTTTGAACAAACAGTGCGCCATCGCAACTGCCGTTTGTATAATCTCTAAAATTAAGCACTATTCCGCAGAAGTTCTCCGTTGATGCTCCTAATTGGCTAAGTGCCTCACTTTTCACCCTTCACAGAAACTGTAGTTCAGCCTTGTCAGTTCCTGGGCGGTCATTATGTTGGTAGGCTACCCCATGGGTGGCAAGATTTTCTGATTCGCGCCTACGAAAGCAGGCTGGTCCTGCTCTGTTTTCCTCTTCCTTTACATCATTTTCCAAAAAGCCTTGTACTCCGGAAATGTGGTTGGGATAGAGATCATTGATGAGGAGATAGCAGAGGCTGTGTTCCAGCAGGTTTGTTTGGAGCTGGTAGATGTGGCAAGACAAGTAGGCCTAGCCGGGGCTTGAGAACATCGATCATGGCATGCAGGGGCAAGAACAATGCCTTCACTAAAGGAGGATGCGCTAATTACAGATCACTTAAAGCATCACGCAAAAACTCTGCTGATCACCAGGAGGTTGTACCAAATGAAAATCATCAGAAAGACTTCCATAAGTTAGGAAACACTCACTCCTCCCTCACCCCCTCTCAATGTATGATCTATAAAAAAAATTTAGAAAAAGGTGGGAGGGAGCAAGACTTTGACGTTGGCTTTAACCTATCATCTAAATCTATCTCTCTGAATGTGGAAATACAAATTTGACCCCCCCCTCCTCCCTCTCGATGTACAATCTTTGAGGGGGGGGGGAGGCGACTTTGATATTGCTTTAATTTATGTAGCTGTAGACCTATCTTTCTGAATTTGGAAATACAAAATTGATCTCTCTCTCTGTCTGTCTGTCTCCTATGGTTTTTGGTTGGTTGGTGTGGGGTTTTTTTTTTTTGGGGGGGTGGGGGTGGGAACAAGACTTTGACATTGGTTTAACTTGTCATTTAGATATAGACCTAGATCTATCTCTCTGAATGTGGAAATACAAATTTGGCCTCTCTGTCTGTCTCATTATACTATCTAGGGGGGTTAAAAGACTGATATTGGCTTTTACTCTCTTCTCAGCTAGATCTATCTCCCCAACTCTGGAAATACAAATTTAACTTTGACCTCTCTCTCACCCTCTCTCTGCTGTGTCACGAGAACTTACTACAGATTAAGTGCAACACTTAAGGTGAATATTTAATTCTTTCTGCCGACGTATCTAAAAAGTCATCTGAGCGCTTTGATTTGTTGCTTTACAAGATTCAGCGCTATATAAATTCCATACATTATTATTATTATTATATGCTTGTTTTGTTTCTCTTCCTTGAAAAAAATAGCAGAAATTAAGAGCTCTGACAATACTGCAAGCAAGTACTACTTGCCCCCTTTTTTTCCATTTTAGGGGACCCTTGGGCCCCTTTTTTGGAAATCCTAGAATCAACACTGACCGTTTCTTCCCCACCACTTAAATAGCCGCATTCTGACTTTGAGGATGGTGTTTACAATATGATAGCTGTGTGCATGGTTTTTTTTTATGTTAATGTTGTCATCTGTTCCAACCAGCACATAGTTTTATGAAAGGCAGGATAGGTTTTTGATATGTGTGCAAGATGTTCTGTGTGCGTTTCTGGGATGAAAGGGCAAGGCTGGGAACTGAATCCAGAACCTCATGGTTTACTAGTTAGGCAGGTGAACGTCTTGACCATCCTGCCACCTTCCTTGAGCTGGTATTTGGTTTGGAAGACCAATCCGTAATATTTCACCACAAAAACAGCACAAACTAGAAACTCTATTACAAACAGACCAAGTCAGAGATTTTAAATGTGTTTTATTTTGTTCTGCTGGAATAAGGCAATATAGTACTAATTACAATGACAGTTTTTATGTTTCTAGCAGATTTTAAAATTTTTTTAGTGCAGTCATATTATTATATAGTGTCAAATGCTATGTCCATTTGTGAACTTTTTTATATATCAGTGTGAAATTGTAAATTAATCATTTCCTGTTGGTAGAAAAGCTAACCACAACTGCACTCATACTTATTTCTGATATTTTTCTGTAGACTTTTTTTTTTAGATCTACATGACTTCAACCAGAGAATATTGTGCTCCTAATGTTTTAGCTCAAGGCAGAAAACTGATTTGGAGAAATTGGCCATTAAACCCGTTGCCAATCTTCCATCCTTGTCACATAGGTCTGGCTTTCCTCATATTCTTGATATCCAATTTTTGAGGTGTTATATGAGAATTTTTTTTATATATATTAACTTATTAAGTCATTTTTCACCCAGATAATAAAATCAGCAATATTAAGGGAATCCTTTTTTTAAGGGTCTCCAATATCTTTGAATTTTGTACCAACTGAATAATTTCAATGTCTTTGAAAATAAGATGTACTGTTACAAGAATGAGAACCATGCAGCAGCCAGCTGCCATGGTGCAGTGGTTAACGCAGTGGGTTACGGACTAGAAGGATGGGGGTTCAAATCTAATAAGTCATAGGGATTTTTTCTAACTCTGTCAGGTCCTGTGTAGAGTGAGTTTGTTATGGGCTTATTGGGAAGACTGGGACCACAGTCAAGCTTCATCTACTTTGCAGATGCAATTTTGAGATTATGTTGCACAAATTACCTAACCCAGCTGGGTCTTGTCTCCCGGGCCTGATTGACGTTGTTAAGAAGTCTCAAAGGGCATGCACTTCCAAAGCAGCATCCTCATTGATCATGATGCAATAAAAGAACATTGCATCTGATTCAGTGGCCTCTGGTCTCATGGTGACCTGAGTTTTAGTTTTCCCATACACTTCTGTGCCTGAGGCAAGTTTGTGACAGAGCCTTCAGGGTTGGCGCAGCTGTCAGGCATTTACCCCACTTTCAGCTGCTATTTATTCCATCCCATCCAAGCTCAGCTGGTGCTAATTATAGCAGGAACTGACCACACTTGGACTAAGTAAAAGGAAGGGGCATGCTAAATTGAACACTCTTGACCAGGTGATGTTAGATTTGCTGGTGGTGTTGGAGGTTCAGAAGGTCACTGGAGGGGACATTATGGTGGTTGCCACCCTGAGTGGGTGTCAGGCAGTGTTTCCATAACTGAGCTGTTACTGTATGTCAGTAGAGGGCTTCGTAGGTGGTGTCCTGCATATGTTAGCTCAGAACAGGCATCACTGAACACCACCAAAGTGACCCAGCAGCAATGCAGGGCCCCTCTAGCTGGTGGCCCCATCACGAACTGGCATTGATGGGCTCCCTGTGGACCTGAAGATGTGAAATGACAAATCTGGGCAAGGCTGGCTGGGATGGAGAGATTGAAATGAGTGGCGTGGGAACAGCAGAGACAGGAGCATCACAGAAGACGAGGCAGCAACCCCCCCCCCCCCCCCCCACCTAAAAATAACCCCATTGCATATACACACACGTGTGTGTGTGTGTGTGGTTACTCTTTTATATTGTTTACAACCTTTCCAGCCAACAGAGCAACATAAAAGGTGATTCTGTTTGAAAAAAAAGCACACTTGTTGACAAATCCAAACAAACCAAATATTTTATTGAACAGAAAATGAATTAAGGCATATGCACCAGTTTTATCATGAGAAACAAACAAGCCTATAGATTAGACAGTTCACACACACACCACACACACACACACACACACACACACACACAAGCATATAGTGAGGTTAAAAAAAAAGTTCATGGAACCCTCATGCGTAATACATATAACATAAAAAGTGCCTATTGCTTGCATCTATATGAACAATTTCTTGTCTGAGAATGAGAGAAAACTTTTTACTTTAAAAACAGAAGAACAAAAAACTATGATTTTGTGATAGGTGCAGGAGAAACAATAGGGAAAAAAAGGAGAAAACAGTAGAAAAAAAAAAAGGGGGGGGGGGGGGAGGAGTGAAAATTTTAGAGACTGGACATTTCACAACTAAAATCACGTTTATCTTCCTTCCCCAATTGTTTTAATGTATAGGAAAACCATTCATAACAATTTGCTCTTTGTTTTCAATTTTAAAATGTCCCCTTGTGACATGGCAAAATTTTGCACATATTCTCTTTTAAATTACAGTGGAGCAGAGACACCTGCAAGGGTAAAGAGTTGTCCTTGTTTCAACAATAATTATTTGAAACTGTGTATGTGTTTTGTTTTGGAGTAGATATGTAACAGAGTGAAGATATTTAACCAATCATCTCTGAAGTATTTCTAGAGCAAAATGTGATCAGAAAAGTAGAAAATGTGGCTTGAAAAAAACTTTGAAAATACTAACATATCACCACCAAGTGAATTCATGCATATGGAGCAAACCCCCTCCCCCCAAAGCAGACAATGTTTTTCAAAATTCACAGAGGTAAATGTGTGCATTTTTTAACAAATCAATCTAAATAACACAGCTTTAAATCTATAACAGACAACACTTTGATATCTAAGACGATCCCCAAAGAGTAGCTGATGCCCCCTTCACTCCTTGAACTTCCATTCCTGTCGACACATGGGGCAAGGCTGGTGCACTTGCTGGGAGTTGAGCCACTTGACGATGCAGTGGATGTGGAAGCAGTGGGAACACTGGCCCCATACTGGAAAGAAAAGGATGAAAACATCAACGGTAAGGTCCAAGCTGTGGACAAGTTCTGCAAAGATATGAAGCACTGATCATGTTTTGTTACTAAGACACGAAGAGAATTTTCACAGGAGAGATATTTAACATTTTTTGCTTGTTTTCATTAGCAACCAGATGCATCACTTCTGTTATAGAAAGTCATACTGCTGTGAATTTCGTGTTATGTCTTTAAAAAAAAAAGGTATTGATGTCTAGATGTAAAGTGTGTTATGGGGAAATGGCCCCTATGACAAATGAGAGAACCACCACCCAAAAAGTATTTTCCTCCAGCCTGTGGTTTAGGTAAAGAAAAGATTCATTCAAAAAATACAGGAGACTGAAAACAAAACAAGGAATTTCCAAGCAAGAACCCCCCCCCCCACCTCAAAAAACAAAATCCCCCCCCCCCCCCAAAAAAATCAATAACAAAATTTTAAAAAATCACCCAGTAGAAATCACCAACATCCTCATCTCCCCCCCCCCCCCCAAAAAAACCAAAAAAAAGTGATTTCAAATACCAATTATTTATGAACACATTGCTCAAGATAGTAATAATTTCGACATGATTTAACTGATGGGGAGGGGGGTTTGGTTTGTGTTTTTTTTAAACTGCATTATAATTAGTAATTTCTTTTTTTAAACTGCATTATATTTAGTAAAATGTATATATATTTTGGTTTTGTTAGGTGGAAGGGGTGTGTGTTTGTGTGTTTTATGTGGTTTTTTGGTGGTTTTTTTTTGGGGGGAGGGGGGGAAGAGGAAGGGATGTGTTGTTTCACTGATCTTAAAAAAAATTCTCACACACACACACACACAGGGATACACACAGAGCTTTTGTTTTTTCTTTGGGACCGACAGAAGTCTCACCTAGTGGGCAGTCGTCTCCTGGGAGCTTGCAGTCTGGACAACAGCCATCGAAAGGCATACGGCATATGCCACAGTTGTCATCATTGGCCACCCAGCGCCAGGTAGCCACTGCTGTCCAGCTGAAAAGGAAAAGGACATAGCCTTTCATTAGTTTAAATATAATTATATACTGTTTGTTATGTTCTTTCTCAACATTATCTGAGGAATGTCCCTGACAAGGTCTTCTCATTGATAAGGCCACATGTACTACCATCATCATCAGCTGCATTATTATCAGTTATTATAGTCTCTTATTTCTTGTGGAATACCGGTCAAACAGGTGATCTGGAGAAATCAGTCCAGGAATTGGTTTTCTGTACCCCCCCCCCCCCCCCCCCCCCACCCCCCCCCCCTCCCAACCCAAGAAAAGCAACACAAAAATTACACAATTAACACAAAAAGCCCAATCAGAGGAATGCAAATGAACTGAGGATCAGAAGCAGAATGATGGGAAGAAGTTTGGTTCAATATGGAACAAATGTTCCAAACTTTGTCTCAAAAGAAGACACCTAATGATCTATAGACAAAATTTGCTAATAAATCAGATGGCTTAGGAATGTATATATAAGTTGTACTTATAGGAATGCATCTCCTTATGAAACCAGGCAAGAAGCTGTAAGATGAGGATTTGCTTTTATATAAGTTATCATCTAAAGAGACTTGAAATGAAGATGGGAAGATTTGAAGAAGTGCACATGTACACAAAAACTTATTGCTGATTTTTTTTGTTCTCAAGGAAAGTCTGCTTGGTGATGATGCCATGTTATTCTGTTTACTGCTAATTCAGTATTTCAAAACATGTCAGACATTTACGTGTAATTTACAAATGAAACATTTACCAATACTAGATATAAACTTACCCTGAAAACAGTAGATGGAGCAGTGATCAGTTCACCACATCAGAAGCCATTGTGCACATGAAAGATTGAAACATTGGAAACAGTTTTTATTATTGATAAAGCAAAAATATTCATAATTTATGTTACTCTCATGAGTCACACAATTCAATTTGCTCTCTCACACACACGCACACCAAATACATTGTCAGTCCTTCATGTGGGCCAGTTTGGTTGACAGTACCAAAATAATGTTACAGCAAGTGTTTGTCGACTATTGAAACACCAGACTAAAACAGAAAATGAGGGCTGAGTGCAGGGCCAGAAAATATCTCTATCTCATCTGGCCATGTGTTTCATAACTAGAACTACTGAACTAGATGGTATGTTCCTCCTTTTTATTAAATGTATACCGACATCTTGATACATTATATATGATTTGTCTGTGCAAGATACAGCGCTATATAAATTCAATTTATTATTATTATATGAAACACAGACAGTGAAGGGGCTTATTAATGGTAACTATGAGTATGACTTAGCATTTTCTACCTAAGATCTCCAAATCTATGGCTCTCCAAAATCTACTGAACCAGTCTTATCAGTTATCTTACCACAAGTTAAATTGGTATGATGGATGCAAGTTCAGCAGACAAATTGGGTCTCAGGTTGGTAAGGTAAACTGAACTTCATTTAGCCATGATTTAGGGATTCATCAATTAACATGCAAATCTTCTCATTGAGGTATGGCATTATTAATATTATTGCTGCTTTTACATTAAAAAAACAAAGTTTGTTTTAGATAATAAGGCCTCACAGTATCACACCTATAAAAAAAATAGTTATCACTGTCACCTATGATTCCACAGCAATCAGAAACTGAGAAAGACAAACTGACAGAAGATGAGAAGTTCTGAGTAAACATAGTAGTGTTAAGGGTGACAAAACTAGTCACTAGGCCCATATAAACAAGATGAAAATCTAACATTATGTAGTGCAGGAAAGTCAAACTGAAAGGAGACCTGAAAAAACTGTTAACTCATCTTAATCCGACAGTTCTTTTCACGACACAAAAGGTGTTTTGCAGTCCTAGTCTAGAACTCAGTACTTTGAACAGAACTGTGGACGTCTGGAAGAGACTTTTTATCAGTAGAGTTGACAATATTGTTAGAACTGCAGTGTCCCTTCATTGCTTCAGCTTCCCTAGTGCATGTTTAGCTTAAATCGGTTTATAACTTGACCGTTTTGTCTGGTTGTCAATAATTTTTATCTGAGGATAAAAACAATAACAAAAAATATTAATAGAAAATACATTTTGAAATGAAAGACAGACATGACAATTGACGAGAAAAAGGCACCCACTTTTGATTTTTACTTTCATGTTTTGAAGTAGGAAAATCATTCATATCCACACAGAAGCGGTTTAATTTTTGCGGTTCCTTGTAAGAACAGACTTGTGCATGATATCTTATAAGATGGTAAATGACATAATTGCAATGTAATCTTTGAAGAAAATATCTCACAGTAAAAGACTATGAAAGCATTTTTCCCTTTTCCTCTCGTTCTCTCTTTTTTCCAATCCAACTTTCAAACTTTTTGCACATTTAATTGTTCTATAGTCAAAATACAGGAAACGGACAAGCCAGTGGCCTAGTATTTGTCAGTGATGTCCCTTTTATAGACTAGGAGATTGCCATGTGAAGTTTGAAACAGAAACCACACTAATAGTAACACGTCTAACATGGATGTATCTAATTTTTTCCCGTCTGATTTAAACAGACGTTTAGCTGGACTAGGAAAAAACCCATTCAAGAAGAAGTTTAAAATAGTTTTCCAGGATTTTGGACGGTGCGGCCATGTGGATGTGAGGTGTTCTGACGGCGATAACACCCTGAATCCCATTCAGACTAATGTGTACACATCTCAGAGACAACACGAAAAAGAGCAAGATCGATCCTTATACTGTGCTGACATCCCCACGATTCCTCTGTCAACAGGGCCGGCTAAAGGTTGGTAGCCTATGTGTTGTGAATAAGTGTTGTTTATAAATATGCTTCGGATATAATTACTAAATTAGCTTGCAGTAATGAAATTGAATGGTGTAAACTTAAAAGTTAAATGGTGATCAGTGGAGGGGTTGTGGGGGTGGGATGTGTTGTGTTCAGTATTGTCGTTAACAATTATGTTATCAACAGGCCACTATTGAGTTTTTATTGTGCATGGCTTATAATAATAATAATAATAATGATAAGATATAATATACATTACATGGAATTTCTAGATAGAAGATACTAAGATATAGATCTATAGATTATGGATACTAAAGTTTTTTGTATATATATATATTTATATATATAATATATATATATATATATATATATATATATATATATATATAATATAGATATATATAAAAGAGAGAAGAAGAAGGAGAGAGAGAGAGAGAGAGAGAGAGAGAGAGTAGTTTGTGCTTGTAAGTCTACAAGAGTGTTTTTCTTTAGGGGTATTATATATACTATAGTACTCAAAATAATTATTCATTTATTATGGTGATTGTTGTGTAGTGTTGCACTTAGCACGTGTAGTGTTGCACTTAGCACTGCAGTCAGGAGCTGAGGAGGCCGACAATAGTGTCATGCGGCCAGACCAGTGCAGGAACAGTAATACTAATGTGAGGGAGGTGCTGAGGTACAGAGTCAGTTTATCTCTGTGTGTGTGATTGGCCTCCTACATAGAATGATAAATAGATGTATCTACATCAGTACATGTGTGTGTTTATCTGTTTAATAATTTATTTTATTATCTTATTTTATCCTTTTATTTGAAGGATAATGGAGTAAGCGCTTGTGTGCTTTTTTACATTCAGTCCCCGTGTGTATAGTTTTGTTAATTTTGTCATCTGTTCCCACTGGCACACAATGACCTACTGACTACTCTTCAGAAAAGTAGAACTGATGTGTGTGTGTGTAGAGCTCTGTGTGTGTATGAATGTGTGTCACTTTTTGTGTGATAGGTTTTCAAATTATATATATTTATTCTTTTTTTTTTCTTTTTTTTTTTGGGCGCACGTGCACGCGTGTGTGTATCATGTGTGTGTGTGTGTGTGTGTTAATGCTCAGTCGAGTCAGTGCAAGCCACACACAGCAATTTCAATGTCAAATGTTTCAGTGCAATCTGAAAGACTAACATTTAACAAAGTAACATCTGGACTGCCATGATTCAACAAGTTATGGACTGAGGTGGGGGAAATGCTTCAGACTCATAAATGTTGTGATTTGGGTGGGTGGGTGGGGGAGAGGGGTGTTCATTTTCCTCAGCTAGAGCTTTGAGGCTCAAAATTGAGAGATTTTGGGTATGCGACCATTGCTTCTTTTCTTTCCCCATCATTTAGGTAGCTGCATTCTAATATTGGAGATGGTGTCTAAATATGACACCCTTGTGCATGCATTCTTGTTTTTTGTCATTCATTCCTGCAGGCACACACAATTGCTTACTCTTCTGAAAAATGGAACAGGTTTTTAATGTGTGTGCAAGATGTTCTGCATGCATGTGTACACATGGTTTTGGTTTGTAATTACTATTTTATAGTCTCATCTGGAGGACTTTGACATTCAGGTTGATTTTTTTGGTCAAACTTGGAAAAAAGGGCAAGGCTGGGAATCGAACCCAGAAGTAAGTTTGTTGGCAGGTGAACATCTTAACCATCCTGCCTCCCTACTTCTTAAATGTGATGGTTTGAAATGTGAACAACTGGCTGTTGTTCTAGATCTTGTGTCAGTGATGGGATGTGATGTAGTATAGTACCATTCAATGCAATGCACTGACCTTTTCCTGCCTGATAGGCCCTGTGTCCCATCGTACACTCATGATATCCTGGTCGCAAAGCATAAACGCTGACAACTAGAGCGGCAGTGGTGAAAAACAAAAACTGAAATAAACAAACAGCTTTTGTGAAAACAAATCCTATAAACAAAGTCAAAACCTTGATTCATTCTGCAAAGTCAAAAGTTCTATTACTCTGCTCAAGTTCTTGATGCCACGTCCATGAAATCTTTTTCCCTTTCATCAACTCTCCTCGGATCTGCAAAGGCAAGCCCACTGCCTACTGTTTATAGTCCCTCTGAACTTCCTGCTATATTCTCTTCTTTCTTCTCTGATAAAATCTGCAATATTCACTCCAGATTGGATCAGACTTCTTTCTACCCTATACCTCCAGATCCCCAATTCACTGACACTCCTCTCCTTTTCTTTCATCCAACAAGCAAGAAAGAAATCAAGACGGTTCTGAAAGAAATGTCAATAAAATCATGTGATCTTGATCCTATACCTGCTTCTCTTTTCACTCAGTGCCTTCCACAGCTTATTTGTTATACCCACTATCACACAAATAGTAAACTCATCACTTCTGTAAGAAATTTTTCCAACAGTTCTCAAAAGTGCAATAGTTACACATCATTCTACTCAAACAGTACAACCTCGATCCTAACACTCTGAAGAATTATAGACCTGTATCTAACCTACCGTTCATCTCTGAAGGCCTTGAAAAAGTTGTTTTGGAACAACTCAACAGTCATCTTCATTCAAACAGTCTCCTTCCCACATTTCAGTCTGCCTATCACGCCATCCACAGCACCGAAACCACCCTATACACGCTTCTACACGTATCTGACTTGGGAAAAAATCTCCCTTCTCACTCTTCAGTCTTCTTGACTTATCTGCAGCCTTCGACACTATAGACCACTCAATTCTTCTCTCCCGTCTCCAAAACACGTTTGGTATTAAAGGCACAGCCCTCACCTGGTTCAGTTCATACCTTACAGACCGATTCCACACAGTTGCAGTAAACAAGATTCAATCAACACCTGCAAACTGGAATGTGGAGTCCCACAGGGATCAGTTCTTGGCCCTGTTCTTTTCACTCTCTTCACTGCTCTTCTTTCACATGATATAATAAATCATCATCAGGTCAACCATTTTTGTGCAGATGACTCTCAGATTCTTAGCAGTGATACTCCTGAAAATCTGCCTTCTTTCTTGATTAATATGTCCTACTGCCTTCAGGATATCCACAATTGGATGATACCTGTAGAACAAGTTACAGCTAAATGCAGATAAAAACCGAAGCCATGCTTGTAGGGACCAAACACAAACTGTCTTCCATCACAACAGCTTCAATAGAATTTGGCAATGCATCTGTCCCGCTATCCACTGCTGTGAAATATCTAGGGGTCGTTATTGACAACAAACTCTCCATGCAAAAATTCACCACCCAAACCTGCCAGTCGTACTACTATCAATTACAAATGTCGCCACAAAACTGCACCCTCCTACCTCTGTGAATATCTTAACCTGTACACTCCTTCACGTTCCCTCCGCTCTACTGCAGATACCTTGTGCCTACGAATACCTAGATTCAACCAATCCACTGTTGGCCGCCGCTCTTTCTCTATTTCGGGTCCATCGACCTGGAATGAGCTCCCTCTCTCTCTTCGCCAGAAACCTAGTTATGACACTTTTAAATCCAGCCTCAAGACATATTTATTTCAAACCTAAGATTTCCCCCCTCCTGTTTCATATCAGAGCCATCCCACCCTCACTAACCCATGTCCTATCACTCTGCTAAAGTAAAGGACCTAAGTGAGTGTGTGTGTGTGCTTTTGTAAAACATTTGACTATTGAAATTTTATTTCATAGATTTTGTCTGCAGCGCACTATGTTTGTAAATATCTGTTTGTTTAAACTATTGATCATTTATCATTGATTGCATGACTGTGTAAGATTAGGTTGAATGCATGCGCTTGATTTGTCTTTTCAAGATATAGCGCTATATAAGTTCCATGTATTATTATTATTATTATTAATTACGGTGCATCAGTGCAACATCCAAACTTGTCATACATGTCTCTTATTCTCTCATGTCTGGACTATTGCAGTTCTCTTCTGACTGGTCTGCCAGCATCATCTATTGACTCTCTTCATCGTATACAAAACTCTGCAGCTCAACTAGTCCTCAGAAAGAAAAAAATATGAGCACATTACTTCTCTCTTGCGATCTCTCCACTGGTTGCCTGTGAATCACTGAATGTCTTCACCTGTACACTCCTTCTCATTCCCTCCACTCTGCTGCAGATACCTTGTGCTTAATAATACCTAAATTCAACCAGTCCACCATTAGCGGTCGCTCTTTCTCTGTTTCTGGTCCATTGATCTGGAATGACCTCTCTCTCTCCCTTTGCCAAAAGCCTTCTAATGACGCTTTTAAATCTGGCCTCAAGACACATTTATTTCAAACTTAAGATTCTCCCTTCTTGTTTGATCTCATTTTTGTCCCTGCCTTCAACAGCCAAAACCCCATCACCCTGCCGGAGTGTACAACCTTTATGCATGTGCGCGCGTGTGTGTGTACACACTTGCATGTGTGCGTGTGTGTGTGTGTTTGTGTGTGTATACATCTGAATTTGTAAAAACTAAAATTGTAACTGGCTGCATGTGAATGAGTAGGGTGAATGAAAGCGCTTTGATTTGTTTTTTGCAAGATATACTATAGCGCTATATAAATTCTATGTATTATTATTAAAATAACACAATGTGATTAAACATAACATAACATAAGATACAGATCTATAAACAGAACATTGCTTTTTCTTTTTCTAAAGGTGGTGATGCATTAATAAGTATACTGTATAGAGAGAGCAACCACACTTCATGCAGAGAAATCAACTAACTGAAAATAGAAGACATCACTATGCAAAGTACAAGCTTAACAATGCAAATGCAACTCAGTGAAATGTTGTACTGTTCTGTGAAGTGTAATGATATGGTACAAAAAATATATGCAATAATGTGTTATATGATATATCATATTTTATAGATTATTAGAACGTTTTCATTTTGCATGCACGCGAAAATTGGTCAAATTGCCTTTTGGATGAGTAGGTCATTGTGTGCCAGTGTGAAGGATGACAACATTTACAAAAGCACAACATGCACTTGGGGACTGCATGTAAAAAAAATAATAAAGCACACGAATGCTTAGTCATTATCCTCAAATAACAGAATTTGAATGTAAAAATAGAGATGATAATTCACATTATGATATGATACAATGTAGTAATGTGATATGATTTGATTTTTTTGTAAGTTATGTAACATGATAAATACTGTACGATCAAGTGGTTTTAATGACAATTACACTACAGCACATGGTATGAATGTGAAAATCACTACTGTTACAGTGCACTGTCCACTGCGGGATGGTGTGATTGGTGACCTTCCTGACCTGCCAGCCAAAGTGACCAGATTCTCCCGTTCTCTGGCCCAGGTGTCTTCAGCCTTCAGAAATGGAGCCAGTGTTAGTGTTTATTTCTCTTTTGTTTGCTGTGGTTTGTGTGTGTGTGTGTGTGTGTGTGTGTGCACACATGCTTGCGTGCGTGTGTTTGAGTATGTGCATGCGTGCTGACATAGCACCTATGTAAAACTTTTATAAACTACTATGGAGAACTGAGGAAGAGAACAGCCTAGATTTTGGTATGGTGCTGAGCTATAGGGGAAAAAATCCAGAACATAGATACTAGTTTCAAAATCTAGATTCAGTCATTAATAACAAGTAGACCAGAACTCTGCAAATGACTATCAATATATATAATAATGTATATATATACTAATTATTTATATTATAATATATATATATTTATATATATATATATATATATACAGAGACAAGTTTGGACTTTGGGCACAGTTACACGTGATAATGTAGGTAAAGTGTGTGTGTTGGGGGGGGGGGGGGGGGGGGGGCAACAAAAAACAACAAAAAAAGCAAGTTTTAACAACTAAGGGCATTTGGAGAGGTTTACAGAACAGGTAATAAATTCTGCAGAGAAGTATATCATTGTTTAGAATGTGTTTAAGCGTTACAGATGGTTCTAAAAAATCAGATCTTTCAGTGTTATAGAAATGATTTCTTTAATTCAAGAACAAGTAAGCAGTTGTCTGACAGTTGGATGCATAGTATGTTTTTGCAAATTTTATGCAAGAGCATTTGAACCAAATTTATAAACCAAACTTTAGATTTTCCTGGCGTTATGGAAACAGACATGAAAGCTTTGCATAGAGAGGCTTATTGTTTTGTATACATGTATCTGTCATATTTGGGCAGTTTTGAGTGTGAGAAATTTGCCATCTTTTAATTGCCTCATATCATAGGATATAGGCCTTAAAAGTTCATAATCCTCTTGCAATTGAAATGGGATATAAGTTATAACTCAAATTGCAAATTGATCCTTCTTCCTTGTGAGGATGCCTGGGGGGGTGGGGGTGGGCTGTCAGTATAAATAGCATCCCCAAGTTCTGGAAATTCTGTGCTAGGAATTCCCTCATTTCTATCCATCTCATTGTTTCTGCCTTGTTCTTTTTCTTCTTATCACCACCTTCTCATCTATTTTCTGCCTTCTTGGTCCATTCTCCTGCCTTTTTTCCAGAAAGAAATAAACGATGAGAGTTCTCTCCCTTGCCAAAGTCAGATGCGCTGGGCCTGACTTGTCAGGCGCTTAACGGCAGCACAAACATTTTCGCTCATATCACAGACAACATTAGTTGCTGTCTGAGCTTTCAACAAAGAAGAAGAAATTGATCCTTCAACATTGCGTACTTCTTGTCGTGTAGCTAGAGCTATCGACCTATTCTGTTACTATTCATCAGCAATAATCTCACAATGAGAAGGCACCCAGCAGAAGGCAACACCAATGTTTTTTAGCTACAATTGAGGAACAACATGTTTGATTTCAGTATGTTTTATTTCAGTAATCATTTCTGGTTCAGTATTTTGATTTAAAGAATTTAATGCCCCAATGTGTGTGTTTGTGTGTGTGTAACTGTGTGTGTGTGTGTTTGCATGTGTGCGTGTGTCACTGTGTGTGTGTGTGTGTGTGTATGAGTGAGACTGAGAGAGAGAGAGAGAAACACTGGTGTGTATAGTTATTACAGAGCGATCTGATATACAGTTCTTTTAATGTTTTTTTTAAAAACTGTGTAATTACTGCCTAATGAGGGAGTGAAAAGTTCATTTCTTGTACATAGCATATAACTTGTACATTTTAAACAACTTTTAACTTTAGATTCTTTGATGCAAATAAAATTTAGATGGGTTTTTTGTTTGGGGGCTCTTTCAGAATGTTTTTTTTAAAAATTTGTTTGATTGGGATAAAAAAGAAATTTGGATTGAAATAAGAAACACTTGTTTCAAATCTGTATCCTTTGTCTGTGAACTCAGTGGAGCCGCCCTTTTGAGACAGGCAAGAGAATGCTGGAGAAAAGCAGCAATGGCCGACGTCACAACATCCGTTTGGACAATATTGAAGAGAACTTGCCCCCCAGTGTGTCCAATTTGGTGCACATGTACTCTGACCTGTCCCAGCATACATCTTTCCGGGCCTTCAATGCTCGCTACAGTGGCGGTCTACTCAGCTATGTGGAGGATGAGAGTGCAGGAAGCATCAGACATCTTTTGTTCCATGCTACAGGTCCGGAACTGGACCGTCTGGCTTTGACAGTTGCAGCGCCGTCAACTTCAGTGCTTGTTCCGTCATGTGTGGTGGCTGAAAATCAGGTGAAAAAAACGTTTCAGGTCAATGCTGTGGCTGTGCAAGATCATGTATTTGTTGCTGCTAGACATGATGCCTCCTGTTCTGTGTTCTCTGTACCCAAGATGCAGTGTGTGGATGTATCTCCTCCTGGTGATCTACAGGATCTCAGGGGTGCATCTTGCAGCACCAGCGATGAACAGAACAGTCACATTTCACAGGAGAAACAGCAGCTGACATCCATTGGCAGCTGTGACTTTGAAGCAGAAATAGAGCCCACATCTGTGTGTTTGAACCAGTACATTCCTGGGGAGGGTTTGTTTTGTGGGGGGTTTGGGATTGTGAAACTGTGGTCGGCCAGACGAGGGCTTGTGAGGACCATGGAGGTACCAGCCTCGATTTAAATGTGATGATCCCTGGTGTCATGCTTACTATGCTGGCCATCCATGCCAGGTTGTGCTGGCAGATCGCACAGCAGTGCAGATGGTGGATCACCGTGTTGGCTTTCAGAAGTCTGTGGATCTGTTCGCCCTGCCTAGCAGCCTGGTGCATCAAAGGGAGCAAATCATGGCTGCTCACCTCCATAGCAACAGCAGTCCGTTGCATGTTGTGGCAAGCAGTCACTGTGTGTTTGTGGTGGACCAGCGTTTTGGGGGCTTACCCGTGATGCAGTGGTACCCAGACCTACCAGGTCCACTGCAATATCTGGCCTCCATGCACCACCCTGACGATCACCGAGGAAGGAGAGGAGTGCTTCTGGCTGGGAGTCAACATCCTGCTGAAGTCATGTGCTATCCATTCAACCATGGAAGTGGGCGTCCTGTCACTGCTTCTCTCAACCCCTGGCGACTGTCGAGAATGAGTGACATCAGTGACAACCAGCACTACAGCTGTTTCCAAGGAGCCTCAGACCCCTTGCTGTTGGAGGAGCGGCTGGGCATGTCTCTGGCTGGTCTGGCTGTGGCTAGAGGATCCACACCCAATTCTTTTCTGACATATCAGGCCGACTGCTATGGAGAGCTGTTCTTCCAGCAGTACTCCACACCAGAGAGCATCCGTAGGGCAGTGAAAACCGGCGTCCCTCCACCAGGTGTAAGAGATCACCACGTCCCTCCAGAAGTTCAGAACCATGTCAACGTGTGGCTGCAACGTCTTCAGACTCAGGTGGTGTCCTTGAGAAGGGGTGTGAAAAGGAAGAGGGGGGAACGTGGGCAAAGAGTTCCAGCCTGCCGGCAGTGGTTGTTCAGAAACGCAAACGACAAACCAGAAACTCAAACCACCGAAAAGTGTTCTATGTGCAGAAAGGATGTCAGTGTCAGTAGTGGAAGATCGAACAAAGGTTATGGGAATAAAACAAGCCTTTTGTGTGCGAGGTGCCATCATTTCCGTCCCCATTCTGATGCTGGTAAGCGTAAGCAAAAGTCTTCTTCATCCCGGCATTCGTTATATTCTGAGTCAGGGGGAGGCAGTGGTGATGGAGGATACGCCGCCAGTGTTGTCAAGGAGGGGCTGTCGTTGCTGGATGCGGCTGTCCCAGGTGTGGGTAGCTACGAGCTGGACCCCTTCACCAGCGTGCATCTGGAGTTGATGAACCCTCGGCCACACCTGCAAGAACTGGTTGCTGAACGGGTAAGTTCTACTTGGTCTAGGTACTGTTATAATTTGTTCTTTGATATTGTTCAACTTTTATTTTGTACCTATTTATTGACAAAAATTATTCATGAATAGTGGAAAGATCATTAGAGTTTATGAACCCACAGCCATACCTAACTGAACTGGTCACTGGACGGGTAAGTACAACATTTATTTAGTGATACGTTTGACAACAGTAATACATGAACAGCTTAAAATTCATTAGTGTTGATGATGAACCCACAGCCACACCTGACCAAACTGGTTGCTGAAGGGGAAAGTTCTGCATTTATTTGTTGGTATATTATTTATAATTGAAAAAATAATGCACAAAGTTTGGTGAACAGTATGAAGGTCATTTTGATTTTATGGCTTTTTGTTAGAATTTTATCATTTGAAAACAAAATATAATCAGGGAATCTATGTTGATCAAAGAATCATTGTTAGTACAGTGTAAAAATGTGATACGCATTATATCAGAAAGGCTGTTTTAAACTGCTCTTTTATGAAGGTGGGTGGCAGTATATTTTTAGATGTTCACCTGCCTATCATTTAGCATCAAGTAAAGTTGGTAGACCTGTTCAATTTCTAACTGTATCCCCAAAGCTGGAATGCAGTTACCTTAGTGGTGGGGAAAAAAACAGTTGTTATGTATGCAAAAATCTTACTGTTGCTTAACCTGGGAGCTCTAGCTGGGGAACAAAGCAAAAAAAAAGAGGAATATTTGCCTACTTAAACAAGTTAAAAGTCTTAAGGTCACAAGTAAGAAGAAAAATGAAAGAAGGGGAGAAGAATGGACGTTGGGTAGTATAGCTTAAATATGTATTTAAAAAAAAAGTGAAATGCAGTAAGAACGTGTTGGTTTGGTGGTGGTTGCCTTTGTTGGGGTTTTCTGTGCGTGTTTTTTATTTTGCTTTTTAAAAAGACCAGTGATTTTAAATAATCTATTGTCTTTTTGTAGGAGGAGGTGTATGCCCAGTTGCTGGAAAAGATGAAATCCAAGTACCACCACATTCGAAAAAGGAAGAATCAAAGGAGAGAGGCTGAAAAAAATAATGCTTCTGCCCCCACAGATGATGTCGACAACACATGTGCAATCACCAAAAAACATTCTGTGTTCAACACCCAGGAGCATCAGCAGCAAAACGCCCGTATCAAAGAAGTTCTGTCCGAGTTGGTCAAAGGGAAAAAACCAGCGGCTTCATTTCAGGATGATGCATACAGTGACACAGATGGTGAAAACACGCCCCCAAACATCGTTCAGGAAAACATCAGTTTTGATTTGTTTGATGATTCAGAATCGGAAGAAGCAGCAGAACCCTCTCAGAACGTGTCTCAGGATGATGATGATGATTTCTTTGGTTCACAAGATTTGTTTGCTTAGAACTCTCTCTTGTTAGGATATATAATATAGGCCCTATATATTATGTATATACTAGCTACTCTAGTAAAATGCTTTGCAAAATTTTTGGTAGTACTCAGGCTTCCCGAGTAGGGAAAAGATTACCTCAAATGTAAAGCTGCATTTATATCAACAACAACAAAAAAAGGCAAGACACAGGTTTTCTGTGATAAATTCAATATTGTGTACATGTGTATGTCATCAGATCAGACCTGTGGAAAGTGTGCGTGTGTGTGTGTTTGTGTGTGTGATTCATTTTTATTTTATTCTTTTATTTTGAGGATAATGGAATAAGCACTCTTGTGCTTTTTTACATCCAGTCCTCGTGTGTATGCAGTTTTGTAAATTTTGTCATCTGTTCCCACCGGCACGCAATGGCCTACTCTTTTGAAAAGATGTTCTGTGTGAGTTCAGTGTGTGTGTATACATGTGTGTGTGTGTGAGATAGAGAGAGAAAGAGAGAGAGAGAGAGTTTGCACTTTTATGTGTTAACACAAACTATAAGTTTGTGTTGTGTGTGTGCATGTCTGTGAGTTGTGTGTGTGTGTGGTGTGTGTGTTCTCTTGTTGAATTCATTTTGTAATCCTCTATACCCCAAAAGAGGTGAGAGGAATAAAATTTTGTGTGTGTGCATTGTTGGTGCATTTTTTGGATCCATTTTGGCATTATATATTGTTCATGTTAAAGGCTAGTGAATAAACTTTGGTGCTATCAAATATCATGACTAATAATAGCCAGTTTTATTGATATCATTTATTAATATTATCTTTTGTTTGCTAACATTTATAGCAAAGTGGTACATGTATGTATATGGTGTTGAAAAATGTGAATTAAGAAAAGCTTTTTTTTTTTTAAGACAAGCTTTTTTTCTATTAGTTTATTATTCTTTTATTAATTGTTTTGTTTCAAGGATAGTGGAATAAGCACTCATGACCTCATGTGCATTTTGACATCCAGTCCCTGTGTGTATGCAATTTTGCAAATTTTGTCATCTGTTCCCACTGGCACACAATGGCCTACTCTTCCGAAAAGCAGAACAGGTTTTAACATGTGCGCAAGATTTTTTCCTGCAGTTGTATGTGTATGCACATATGTGCGCTTTTGCCATGCACACATTCATACATGTGCCATACGTTCATAACAGTTAGTCATAGTAAGAAAGAAAAAGTGAAATAATTGATTCAAAATTTGTAAGCAAAGCCTTAAATTTGTGACAACCAGTTAAGGATCACACTTATGGATTCTAGTTGATTTTTAAAATGTGTGTGGTTTTGTTTTTGTTTTGTTTTTTTAAATTAAAGATTTAGGTTAGGGAAAACCCATGTGAAGATATGTATGTAATATCTCATCTGTCAAAAAATGAAATTACACAGGAATGAAAACAACATGCATTCATTTGAAAACTTTGCCAAGATATTGCGCTGGCTCAAATGATTTCTCTTAAGTCATTGGTTGTTCAAACTGAATTTGACACAAAATTCATTCTAATAATCCAGAGTCGTAGATAAATCAGTCTCAATTTCAGAGATGGCAGAGCAAATCACAGAGAAATGTATTGTCTTTCTCAGAACCATTATGCCTTCTTGAAAATGGAGTGTGGTTGCCTTAATACCAAAATCAAACAAAAAAATAAACAAAAGAACTTTTTTTGAAGCAAACAATCATGGCCCTCCTCCACCCACCCACCTACACACAAAGTATTAACAGTACCTGCAAAGAACTGCACTCAGGGTTGGGTGAATAGCTTTGTTGGGAATTGATTTGCTTAAATTAAAGAAGTGATGATGAGGAGAAGATGAAAACACGAGTCTCAGCAAAGAAAAGAAGGCTAAGATATATTTGTTTACTATTTCCAAACATTCTAAATTCAGCACCATATTGTAAACCATGCAATTGATTTAAGAATCTCTTATCTTTTCTTTTCTTTTTTTTTCTTTTCAAAATATACTGTGCAAAGTACCATTCTATTGATATAACATGACATCCTTAAAGTGGAAATGTGTCTACATGAATGGAGGGTAAAAATGGTCGCATTTGCAAAATCTCATCATTGATGAACCTTGGGAGTTTTAGCCAAGGAACAGGGGAGGGGAGGGTGGGAGGGGGGGGGGGGGGGGGGGGGGGTAAGGATGACAAGTAGCAGTACTTCTTCTTTTTTCTTCCCCCCTAAATATACTAAGAAGCTGCAGGAAGGAGAGACAGCAAAACCAGGATATCAACCTAAGTCCAGTTTTGCCTGTAACAACTGCAGCAGAGATTGTCATGTCCAAATTAGTCTGCTATTGTGCTATGCCACTCCAGATGTTGCTCCTGAGACAACTAAGGAAAAAAAAATTGTGAAAAAAAAATGGCCCTTTTTTTGGTACTGTTTTTGCAAGGACTGTTCATGTCATTGTAGTTGCTATTATTGATATACACGGATGCCAACTTTATCATTATTTTTGGGAAAAAAATTGTTACTATTAATATTATGTAGATTCTCTTTTGGGGATTACAGGTGATTTTTCTGCACTTATAAACAGCATCATCATCGTTTGGAAATATGGTGCTTTGACTTTTCTAACTTCCGCTAGTCACTGTCCACTAGTCAGTGCATCTCGGCCATTTTTCATCTCTCATGTATCCCTAAAGTCAGAATGTGTCTACGTTATTGGTGGACGAAAATGGTCGCACATGCAAAATTCTCACCATTGGTGAATCTTATTTTTATATATTTTATTTTATTCTTTTATATTGAGGATAATGGAATAAGCACTTTTTTACAACCAGTCCCCGTGTGTGTGCGGTTTTGTAAATTCTGTCATCTGTTCTCATCGACACACAATGGGCTACTCTTCCGAAAAGCGGTAAAAGATTTAACGTGTGCGCAAGATGTTCTGCGTGCGTTCACACACGGGGCCTCGGTTTATCGTCTCTTCCGAAGGACTTTTGGGGAGGGTGGAGTCTGCACTGATGTTAACTCCAGGGGAAAATATCCCCCTGAATGGGAATCGAACCCGGGTCGTCAGATTGCAAGCGCAATGTTCTAACCACTAGGTTTTCCTGTCCCCTTGGAGATGTAGCTGAAGAACAAAAAAATTTCTTTCATGTTTCTTTTGCCTTTCTTCTTCTATAATAAACTCATTTGTATGTATCTTCTAAAAATAATTCAGCCTCATTTTTTTTTATTCACCAGAACTGTTTTGGCCTTTTTTTTGTTTGTATTTGCTGCTTACTTCCCTTTTTTCAGACATGTGTAGTAATGTGTGTAGAATGTTTTTGTTTTATTATAAATATACACTTTTTAATTTTTATATTTAGTTTTTGTGCATTAACAAAATACATATTTTGTCTGTATGAGTAGAGACTAGGACTGTTGAGGAACAATTGACATATTTTTTTGGTTAATATCTAGATTCTTTTCCCCCAATGCTACCAAAAATGTTTTAAATCCATGCAGATGCAAAACTCAGGTTTTCAAAGCAGCTTCTTTCAGAATTCAGTAGTATGTACTCAGTTTTATTTTCTAGTCTTTTATATTCTAAATCCTTGACCTGATAAGATATTCAATACTGTTGAATATAAGGGATGATAAAAAGCAATGTTGGTTTTCTTGGACTTGATGTCAGCTCAAATATTGAACATCACTAGAATTTTGCAATGAAACTTGCCTTTTTCATAATGAAAATAAGGTTCTGAAAATTGCTATTAAATAATTATTTTATTATCAGTCTTTCGAATGAGAGGGAGGCATCGTGGTCGAGTGGTTTAGGCGGTCAACCCGTTATCCAGAGGTCGTGGGTTCGATCCCCGCTCGGCTCGGTGTTGTGTCCTTGGGAAAGACACTTTACTCCTATTTTCCTCACTCCACCCAGGTGTACAAGTGGGTACCAGCTCTGCTGGGGAAGTATCTGGCGACAGACTAGCGTCCTGTCACAGGGGTGGTGAAAAACCATCAGTTCGCTTAACGCTACAGAAACCGGGATAAGCTCCGGCTCTATGGGCCTTCTGGCTCGAAAGAACATACTACTACTACTTTCGAATGAGACTGTTAACTGAGGTATCTTATACAAACGCACACAGAGCATATTGTGCACACGTTTTAACCTGTTCTGCCTGTCAGAAGAATAGGCCATTTGTGCTGGTAAGAATGGACGACAACCCCAACCCCCCCAAAAGAAAACCAACAACAACCAAACAACAACAACCAAACCCAAAACAAAAAAAACACACGCACACTGATGTTGTGTTTAGACATCATCCCTGAAGTCAGAGTAACAAACAAACAAACAAAAAAACCCCAACAACAAATTTTTAAAAATTATGATTATAGCCCTTTTTTTCCTTTCAGGGATGGATGATTTGCTGCTGTTGGGATTGTTTTTTGGGGGGAGGGGGAAAGTGATGGTTGTGAAATTTAATCTCAAGTTGAAAACTATTTTGTGGAAACTACTGTTTTATTGGTTAAAGATACAAAGCAGACCTTTTGACATTGTTAGCTGTCCATAGTTACAGATGTAATGCTAGCACAAAAGTTTCATGACACTAGGCCCATCAGCACCTCATAAAAAAGCAACAAAAGTAAATAGCACAGAAAATGATTGTGAACAAAACAATATCAAGTCTTATCATGAACAAAAGCACAGTGATTCATTCAGTTTCTCACAGATTTTACATGATAAAAGTCATCAAGTCAGTACATAAAACCATTCTTTTGGTCATATATGAATAGTGTAATAATCAGAATGATTTATATTGTTTAGAGTGCTCATGTGTCTGTCTTAGGACTTGGCCTAAAATGCTTTTGCATCATCAACTTTAAAATAAATGAACAAAATGTTCATAAACCAACTCCAAAAACTACATGATTTGCTCATGCACGCACGCACACACACACACACACACAACACACACACACACAGAAGTGTTTGTACAAACATGGATGCTTGCTGTCTGTCTGTCTGTCTGTCTGTCTCTGTATCTCTCTCTCTCTCATTTGCCTATGTTGACAACCCTAATAACTACAGGGGAATCTCTCTTAGTGATATAAGTAGTAAGCTGTACAGTACCATCATTAATAATAGGTTACAGGAATGGGTTAAGAGAAACGACATTACAGGTGAACACCAAGCTGGTTTTTAAGAGAGGGTATTCCACTATAGATCATATGTTTACACTACTTGCATTTATCCAGAAACAGTTTGCTCATAACCGTAAGCTCTATGTAGCATTTATTGACTGTGAAAAGGCATTTGATTCTGTTAATAGAAACTTGATATGGACATACATTTGAAAAGAATTATGTCTAAATTTAGACTTGGTGTATCAGACATAAGATAAATGTTCATAACTTTAGATATATAGAACATGATGATGATGACCTCAGGTTGCTATGCCCATTATGTAAGCAAACAGTGGAAGATGAAGTGCATGTGCTGTCTAGTATTAGAAGATGTAAGACAGAATTACATTCCAGTAAAGTATAGTAGACAGCCTAATTTATTTAGATTCTGTCTACTCATGGCATCTAGTCACCCTGAGATTGTGCGCAGCCTTGCTTTATATTTGTGTAAAGCCTTTAGAATAAGAGATATCTTGGTTTCTTAAGTCATATTTTTTTAAACTGATTTTTATTGTGGTGGTTGTGATTATACAATAAAATTTTGCGGTTTTTGTGCTTCCTTATTTTTCTCACTAAAATACTAAGCAGCTCGGCAACCCCCCTTCATGTATGGGCCACCTCCCTAACCATAGAGACAGTTAGCCTTAAATCATTACCATGTTGAAACAGCAATTCAGAAATATCTGTTTCTTTTCTGCTTGTTGAAAAATATTCACAACACTAACAATAACAGGAAAGGAAAGTATGATATAAGCATTTGTCAGTCAACATGAAAGATTTGAATAACTATTGGACATACACCAATGATTTTAGAAAAAAAATTAACTACCACATACAGTGAAGCAAAGCTTCAGTGACACACAGTGACGCATGAAATGAATAGCACGGATGCCTCTTTGCAATGTAAGGACATATCTTGATAAAGCACATCTATAAAAAAACAAACAACCCAAAGCTACACTTAAAAGAGAACACTAAGAATAAAAGAAATGTCACAAACATTGATTGAATGTCCAAACACATTAAAACATGCATTGTACACTTACAGGGAAAGGTTAGTCCATGAAAAAAGTACTGTTGTATTGCAGTCTTTTTCAACAAACCTTGGTGTGAAGAAAAAAATTCACCTCATGAGTTACCCCCCCCCTTCCCAAACCAAACAAAAAAATCCACCCCAAAACAAAACCAAAAGCATTTCCCCCACCTTCACGCCCCCGATCCCCACCCACCCCCACACACACCTACCTTATTTCAGAATCTCGTAATATAATAATAATAAATGGAATTTATATAGCGCTGTATCTTGCACAGACAAATCAAAGCGCTTGCACTCAACTCAATATAGTCATCATTGTTCATTGGACGGCTTCAGTCATTGTTTTGATCAGTCATATTCATTATTGCCACATCCTGGTGCCCCAAAAGTTGCAACAGGTTAAAATAAACAGTTGTTACAGTTCAGAATGATGCTAACACACATGATGAGTTGATGTTTGTTAGAAGTAGATGCACATTTCATATATATATATATTTCCACTGAAATGCAATCATAGGTCATTGTAAGTTAAATCATATAGCAACTTAAAGATGACTTGATGCATCCTTCTCTTCATCTTCTTTCTTTCCTCCTCTCTCTTCATCGTCTTTTCTTTCTCATCTGGCAAGCATAGGACCAAATTACAGTCGGTAAATTATCATTTTGATTGTCGCAAATGTGTGTTAGTGTTTGAAAAATGATCAAAACCACTACCTTGGCTGTTTAGCTTAGTGTCAAGTGGACTCTTGACTCATGTCTTTACATTGACATGTGTATGTTGCATGCCTGCATGCACACACACACATATATTTTTGAAAAATAGGTTTTTTTAATGTAAGTGTGTGCTTGTGTGCATGTGTGTGTGTGTGTTTTACAGTGTATCATTTTTGGGTTTTTTCTTATCGAGTCTATTTTATTGTTTTTGGTTGTGATGATGATGCAGTTAAATGTTATTGATGAAAGTTTTTTTTGGGGTTTTTGTTTTTGTTTGGTTGCCCCTAGATAGATGGCTTGATGAAAAAAAAATGTATTGCTTATTCAATGTACCATCAGGAAATAAAACTTTGACTTACACACACACACACACACACACACACACACACACCACACACACACACACACACACACACACACACCCCTCCCTCTAGCTATACATCCTTCCCACACCCTTCAGTGTACACAGTATACTGATAAACAAATAAACAAAATTGTAAATTGATTTTCTTTGCGTAGATGTGTCTTCTTACAACTTTTTGCCTCTCTGCATTGTTTTTTAAACAAGAACAAAATCAACAAGAAAAATTGCACGGTCATAAATAAACTAGCAGAAGCTACATCGTTTCGAGTTGCCCAACCATATTGTTCCTCCCCAAACAAAGATGATACATCTCTGTTGAGTCTTACGGCGGAAATCAGTGAGGCTGGATCGATGCCACGTGAAGTAACGATATTGTCCACAAACACCAAGCATCTTTCACGTCAAAGTCCGCCGTCTCCCCAAAACAGTCCAGTGTCTGTCGAGCTCGTCCACGTGGTTCTTCACAACGTCCAGGCTGTTGTAAAACGACAAGTCCAGCGCCACCTTGCCGGAATATTCCAGCAGGGTCACGTTCCAGAGCCATTCCTCCAGGCAGTCCAGCACCAGAGGCTCAAAGTCCCGGTAAAACTTGTTGGCGAACATCTCCCAGCGGGACGTCAGCAGAGGGAGGTCGCCCACGCCAAAGATGCAGATGGTGCGCACCCGCTTGCCGTGGCAGGGCCACTGGAAGATGAGGCGGCCCTTGCTGTCCACCCAGCCCTCTCCCCAGTTTTTGAAGCGCGAGAGGTAGGGTTTCCTTCGCGGGTCCGTCTCTGGGAAACCTGAAATTCCCGCACAGTGCTGATGATGGTTATGATAATTCCTCTTCTTCTTTGCGTTGCCTGGGTTATGTTGTGAGACCAGATCTTCTAAGGAATTCAGCAGTTGCCTGCAGGTCATGTTATGATAATGTTGAAAGGAATCTTTTTTTGGGGTTTTTTTTTCTGTTTTTTCTTTTTGAGATCAGATTTCAGTTGTTCCTGTCAGCAACTACGAAGTGATATGATCGCATGCATAGTCTCAGGGATACTGAATAGGGAATTTTTGTTTTCCTGTGCTATTGTGATGGACATGAATAATTAAGCATTTACAAAACCGCATACACACGGGGACTGGATGTAAAAAAGCACATGAGTGCTTATTCTATTATCCTCAATATAAAACAATAAATAAATTAAAAAAAATAAATAAATAAGCATGCATTATTCTCTCTAAAAGGAATGATAATCAGTATGTATTTATTTTTATTTAATTGATTTTTTTACTTTGAGGATAATGGAATAAGCTCTCATGTGGGTGTTGTTTTTTTTACATCCACTCTGTGTGTGTTTGCGGTTTTGTGTAGATTTTGTCATCTGTTCCCACTGGCACACAATGGCCTACTCGTCTAAAAAGCAGAACAGGTTTTAATGTGTGTGCAAGATGTTCTGTATGTGTTCACACATGGGACCTCGGTTTATAGTCTCATTCGAAGGACTAAGTTGATTCCTGTGTGTCCTAGTTTGTGGACTTTGCCTTTCTGTGTGACTGTCAGTGATGTATTTTGCAGTTGCCTTTAATGTGATGACGTATTTTTTACTTGATTTATACATACATACATACAAATGTTTTTCAGTGGTGAATATTCTTGAATGGTAGGCCTTAATTGCACCACTGGGTCAACATATGTAGATCCTTTCATTTACAAATTATATGTACACATGTACATGAGTAAATTGAGCATATTATAATGGCATGTACTTTTATATGACATATTGCAAATGTGATGAACTCTGCATTGTACAAAAATGTTTGTGAATAAATGCTGTGTGATGTGGTATAATCCACTGTATGGTGTAATATATAATGACATAATGTTGACCTTACGTGTAAAATCTTGAGTGAAGAGACTACATCAGAAATAATATCAACAATGATTAATTTTCTGGCTTTCAGATCTGTTTACGCTTGTGATACATCTGTATGTTTGTGTGCGTGTGTGCTTGTGTGTGTGTGTCCTCTGTCTGTCTGTCTGTGTGTGTGTGTGCATGCCAGGTATTGCATATTGGTGTCATATATGTAGCAGTGCATGTGTGTGTATACATATGTGTGTGCGTTTATGTTTCATTTTTGCATGTGTTTATGACTTGTACAATTTATTCCTGCCTCCTCCCCCATTCACAACCCCCCCGCCCCCCCCTTCTCTTCTTGTTCAGTTTCCTTCTCTTCCAACTCTACAATGACACATACAGGTAGGAAGATCTTTATGCAGCCTAGTGGTTAGAGTGTTGCACTGGTGATTTGATGGCCTGGGTTCAAGCCTGGGTTTGAGCCACCACCGAGAAGCCTGCTTGAGGGAATTTTTTCCCCTGGAGCCAACATCAGTACCGACTCCACTCACCCAAAAGTCTGTAGAATATTAAACCGAGGCCCCCATGTGGAAACGCATGCAGAACAATCTTGTGCATACATTAAAACCTGTTTGGCCTTTTGAAAGAGTAGGCCATTCGTGCCAGTGAGAATGGATGACAAAAAATATATATTAAAAAAATGTATGCGCACTGGTGTGGTATTTAGACATCATCCCTGAACTCGGAATGTGGCTTCCTTAATAGTGGGCAAAGACGGTTGCATACGCAAAAAATCTCACCATTGGTGAACCTTAGAGCTCTAGCCAAGGTACAACCAAAAACAAACCCCCACTCTTTTATTCATATATACACAATACATTCATTCGCTACCATCATTTTATTTATTTATTTATTTAATTTTATTCTTTTACATCGAGGATAATGGAATAAGCACTTATGTGCTTTTTTTTTTTACATCCAGTCCCCGTGTGTATGCGGTTTTGTAAATTGTCATCACTGACCTAGGTACCCCCCAGGCACCTTGAGGTGAGGGTTGTGGTTGAGGGTGGGGAGGAAGGTTTCATCAGGAATCAGGGTGGAGTTGACCCAGGTCTGAAGGTCGTGGGATACAGCGCTGTGCAGCACATAGTCCACGAAGTGTCGACTGACCGCCACGTGCACGTTTCCTTTCCTGGGAAGCACTCCGTGTGGCGCGGGTAAGTGTTTCTTCCAGCGGTATCCCCATTTCCTGGTAGGAAAGGAGGGAGACAGGTATGGTGTGTGAGTTGTTGTTGGGGCGGGGAGGGTATCAGTGTGTGTGTGGTGAAAGGCTATTTTTGGTTTGAAGAACTGACATCATGGGTTGTTTGTTTTTTTGCATGAGCTTTGTCTTGGATTGTAGTAAATGCATTTTTCTTTATTTTCTATGGGTAGAATATTTGAAATTTATGCTCAGTAGAAATAATTGCATTAAAAAAACAACAACACCCCAACTTTTTATATATTAATTGTAAAGGAGATGAGCATTATTCTTTGTGTAAGTTAGATTATGATTAGCAATAATCTTTTTTTTTGCAGAAAATTACTGTATGGATATTCGTCTTGATCTTTACATAATTATTGATTTTCTTTGCAGGTTAAACATAGGGTTTATAATCTATTATGAAAAGAAGACTCTTCTTACTTGATGAAAATTTGTTTGGGACACACACACACACATAACTCACACACACACGTAACTCACACACACACACACACACTCACTCACACACACACGCCACACACACACACACACACACACCACACACACACACACACACACACACACACACACATACACACACACACACACACACACACACACACACACACACACACACAACTAAACACACACAACTAACACACATAACTAACACACACACATAACTAACACACACACACATAACACACACACACACACACCACACACACACACACACACCACACACACACACACACACACACACACACACACACACACACACACACACAACTAACACACACAACTAACACACACACATAACTAACACACACACACACACACACACACACACACACACACACACTGTATGTGACATACGCGTTCAAGGAAGAATCCACATCATTGGAGCCATTCAGGGCGGAGAGAATGTCGACCAGCTGCAGGTTGGTTTTCAGCGGGTACTCCTGTCCTGTCAGGTTGATGAAATACCTGCCACAACAACAGACAGAACAATATTCAATGTTGACCAGCTGCAGGTTGGTTTTCAGCGGGTACTCCTGTCCTGTCAGGTTGATGAAATACCTGCCACAACAACAGACAGCCAGAAGCAATATTCAATGTCGATCAGCCAAAGGTGACTTTATAGCAGATGATTTCTTGGGGAGGTGTGTGTGTGTGTGTGTAGTAGTAGTAGTAGGGGTTGTTTTTTTTGGCATAAAGTCATTACTGCTTTCAAAATCGGCTATCCAAATCCTCAACACCTACATTTTTAAAAAAAAAAGAAAAAGGTTTAACTTCACATGATTAACTTCTGATGTGTGACACTTCCTCTCCCCCCTCCCATCTCTTTTTTTTCCCTTTAAAATATTGAAATGTTTTATGAGAAATTAGCATTTTAAATATTTCGTATATAACATTGTTGAACATTTTCCTCCTCACAAGGAACGCTTTTGAACCTGAATGTTCAAATCCCTTCCCCCCCCTCCCCCTGAAACAAGTGTGAAATTTCGGACGAAGATATTGCATAAAAGAACAGGGGGTTACAAAAGAAAATGCGGTTTTTTTATATACCTAAAAAAACAACATAATTACCCATTGATAACTTTGCTTTTTCAGTAAGATTATCTCCCACAAAATAAATATTGCCGTCAAGAATCAGTTGCTGTTGTAATTGGCTTTGGCTTCTTCCCCCCCCCTACTGTTCCTTGGCAAAGCTTCGAGGTTCACCAAAGGTGAAATTTTGTATGGCTTCGGGTATGGCTTTGGAAATAAAATGTACAGCTGTTGAAATAGAACACAATGGAAAGTAAGTATTCTTGTGTGTCATCGTACCAAGTCCGGTCATATCTGTAGATGAAACAGGCCTAGTTTCCAGGAACATTGCAGTTAAAATTGGACACACACGCACGCACGCACGCACGCACACACACACACACATACACACACACACACACACACCATCGCCAACGCTCCCCCTTCACATAAACACACACACGCGCACATACTCGCACGCGCGCGCTTTGCACGCACACACACACATTACCTCCAAGTCTTGTTGGCCCAGAGGTCCTTCATGCAGATCAGCTCAGGCTGAAGGACGCTGAATTTGCCCCATCTTACTGACACCGACTGGGAGGCTAACTTGACGTTAGGCAGACACTGCACTATACCTGGTGATAGAGGATGGTAATGATGATAATGGTGAAAAGAACGATGTTTTTTGTTGTTGTTTTGTTTAACCAATGACCTATATGTTCACAGAATCTTTCTTACACTCAGTTTACACAGAATCTAAAGATACGTATACAAAAGCAAGGGTTGATTATATCGTTGAATAAAGGTAACATTTTGGAAAGGAAAATTGAACCAGTAGGGACCCCTTACATTAAAAAAAAAATCCATAGAAATTAAGAAATATGTTTGGAGGGTTTTGTTAAACTCAAATTATTTCACTCCCCATTCTTTTTTCTTTCAAAAGTCTATGGCTTATAAAGAAGTGTGTAGTTGACACCCATCACAACCTGACTTAGACCCACCTCGTAAAGCCCTCCAGGTAGAATACGGACTCTTTTTGTCCAGATGGACGCAGTAGAGGTTGTGGGGTCGGTACACAGCCCTCAGTAACCTCTCCATCTGTTCAACATCCTTGTAGAACAAGAGACTGAACGCCAGAGGAAAGGCGCGCTCTTTCTCTGTGGCGTCCAGAATGTATCCCCGCTCCTGCAAGAAGCGCGAACAGTTGCGCGTGTGCTGGGCGTAATCTTCATCGGAACGGATCAGTGGAAAATGATCGTCCATGAACTGCTTGGCGTGCAGCTGCATGCGGGGATCCCCAGCAATGAGTTGTGGACAGTGGGGGTACCTGAGTACGGAGCTGTTTTGCCAAGCCGGCTTTGGGCGCCCATTGCTGAGCCTGGGGCCAGGGGTTCCGCGAGGAGAGGTGAGCCTGAACGGTCGTGGATCCTGGGTGTGGAAGTCTGAGGTCCCTGAAGGAAGAGCTTCCTCGATCCGGAATTTCAGTGGGTGACCTGACTCCAGAGCGTACACGTATCCAAGAAGCTTCTGTGGATGCGGGTACCTGTACACCTGGTAGTGGCTTGCGTGGAGAAGAGTCATGGAAGTGACTAAAGTGAAGATCAGGATGATGAGCAGTGTGCGCTGGGCTTTGCGGGAGATGATGAATAAATACACGTAGTCCAGCCACCTCCGGCGGTAAGCCATGGCACTTGTGGGTTAGCATCAGTTGAGGGGTGGAGGTGGAGGTAGTAGGCCTAGATGATGCCGGTGATAGATCATGAGGTGGGTTGTGCTACGTTAGCCGTGGCGTAGCGTGTGAAGGTTGGAGTGATCATGTCGTTGTCTCATTTTTCTGAAATGAAATTATTATGTCTGGTTATTTCATTTATACTTTGTTATGAACATTTTATGTTACCCCCCCAAAAAAACCCAACAACAACAAACAAAGAAGTCAGCATCCACACACATACATTTGCGTGCATGCATTCACACGCTCGTGCATTCACCAAGACGCACTTAATGCATGCATACATACAAAAATGCAGGCACAAAGTTGAACATAATTATAATACACCTAAATGTATTTCATGCACACACACACGCGCGCGCGCGCGCGCGCGCGCGCGCACACGCACACACAGATTATTGTTCTTTTTGATGAAGCAGATTACACTGGCTAATAATAACAAATCAAATCTTACAAGCTGAAGTGGGCTCTTCTTTTTGCGTTCGGTAGGAGAGAAAGAAAAACAGGGTGTGTTAATTCTTAAGATATCCTTTAAGATAGCTTAGCCGTAAGGAAAACAATGAAACTTAGTAAGACCGGTCTGCTTAAAGGCAGTTTGTAATGTATGGAGAATCTGTGTACGCTTAGCTGACAGCAGACTATTCCGAGGACTGTATAGAGGACCGCGGGGAGCGGAGGAAGCTGGTTGCAAAATCTTCAGTGGTACCTCCACGATCTACAGGACTACAGGGTAGGTGAAGGTGAAGGAGAGTATTCACCACCCAAACTGCCGTAACTTAGGTGTAGGCAGTCTTTTGTTTAGGGAACAAAGGTACAGAACGTGCAAACCGACTCTGACAGTGGTCACAAGAGACTTCTAGTGCCCTGCAGGTCCAGACTCGTTACCTCCAGGTTGGGATCGAAAAACCACCCCGGTGTACACCAGTCGATAAATTTCATTTTATGTTGTTTATGGCCTCGCCGGCCACGAAAACCATACCCGGGCTGCCACCTCATCCCGTTTCTGTCACGTCAACAACATTCACTTCCAAGTTCAAAACCAACACGCCTGATCTTTGTCATTATCCAAACCCTGTCAACCTGAACAACAACCAAAAAAAAAAAAAAATCAAGTTAAATGACAAACGCGGAGAGTGACAGAATAGGGGGGAATTTTTAGCACATGTGTAATTTCCAGAAGTGGTGGGTGAGTGTGTGTGTGTGTGTGTGTGTGTGTGTAAGGGATGGGGGGAGTGGTGCCCCCACCCTGTGCCCCACCCTCGCATCCTCACGAGAAACTGACGCCGGATACCAGATCTTCCTCGGACTATCACCAGAGTGGACAAAGATTTAGGACTCTCCTTTATCTCCACCCCTCCTACCCCCCCACGCCCATCACACCTGAAGCATCAGCTATCTCCCAACACAGCATCTCACCCCCCTTCCCCCATCCCTTATTCCCCGGTCTCTTGTTGTTTGACAGAAGTGACCACTCAGGTGTTTCGAATGGAAGAACACCAAAGGGCACTGAGCATTTTGCAATACCCACACACCTACCCCTTCATCTCAGCTCTCCCCATGCCTCATTCGTCATTTGTGCGTAATGCTTCCAGTCCTCAGAAAAAGAAGAAAAAAGGAAAAGAAAAGAAAAAGACACAGGTCTTATAGACTTGTGTGTGTGTGTGTGTGTGTGTGTGTGTGTGTGTGTTTAAAACCCCCCAACCCTTTGACACAAGAACATGTATGCCTATATATTTATAAGAAATGGAATTTCTAGGAAAACTGTAGACAAATATATATATATATATATATATATATATATATATATATATATATATATATATATATATATTATCTATCACACACACACACACACACACACACACACACACACAGAGTGTGTGGCCGCCAAAGTACTACCGCCTGCATGTAACATATATTTTGTGATTATGTATTTTTTTAATTGCTGGATTTAAACTACCGAATTTCATTTGCCAGTCAGTTCTGTCAATTACTTTTTGTAGGCCCTTCAAACCAGGAAGATATTTTCATGGATTGTTGACTGAACGTGTTTAATTGTGTTTTTACTTCAACTCATTGAGTGTAGATATTTGCCAACTTTTTTCTCTCTCAAAATCCCCCACAGCAACAGCTAAATCAGCAAAGATCAAGCACATAAATCATTGTTACGACTGATTGCCTTTCCAACAATGCCCATAACAGTCTAGAATAAAATTTCTGATTGGCTGTTCTGTTTATACTCTTCAGAAAAAAAAAGTAGGTGAATCAAGCACTTCAGCAGCCAATTAGAGTCCTTCTTACAGGATACTGTCGTCACCATTTGTATACAGCGTCTTT
>CM054153.1:44107539-44115039 GCA_028751875.1 Rapana venosa
GTCTCCAAAGTCTGATCTCGAAATAGGTAAGAGCATGAATCTGAACTCTTTCTTTGAAGGTATGTGCTGCCACCACTAGGCAATGCCAAACGATGTAGCCTAACCATCTCTTAGTTTTATGCACATAGTGTAGTTATACTCTCACAGACACATCACACATAGTGGTAATCAATGTATTGATCGTGTCAAAATCATGTGCTGTAGTCAGGTGTGGTTTTCGTACATGGTGTAACTCATAATGTATGGATATCGAGCGATGGTTCCTTTTTCCATGCGTGATGTAACCACTTGGGGTAGTAGTGGTGTGCTGAGGAAACTGAAACTGATGATGGCTCGGGATAGGAAAGTTGAGTCTGCGAGTGTGTGTAGTGTCAGAAAAAACGGTGTTCTGCAGGTTTTGTTTTGGGTTTTGTTACTTTTACCAGCTACTAAGTCCAGTGCGTGTTAGTGTTAATGTTAGTGTACTAGTGTGCTAGTGTGTGTGTGAGTGTGTGTGTGTGTGTGTGTGTGTGTGTGTGTGTGTGTGCGTGTGTGTGTGTGCGAGAGGGAGAGAGAGAGAGAGAGAGAGAGAGAGAGAGAGAGAGAGAGAGAGAGAGAGAGAGTGTGTGTGTGTGTGTGTGTGTGTGTGTGTATGTGTTTGTGCTTTTTTGTGTTCATTCAGTGGGATAGTATTTACTGAAAAGTATTTACCAATTTTGCCAGACTAATGAGTGCGATTGTCAACTTAAATGTCACCTTTATTGTCTGGAACTGTTGGCTGTAATAAGAATTCTTGCTTGTGAATTCCTCGTGCTTTTGAGATATAAAACAGTTCTCTCTCTCTCTCTCTCTCTCTCTCTCTCTCTCTCTCTCTCTCTCTCTCTCTCTCTCTCTCTCTCTCTCTCTCTCTCTCTCTCTCTCTCCCTTCTCACTCTGCTTCCCCCCTTTTGAAGGAAGAAAGTTCTGTCTAGCGCAGAATTTTCAAGTGAAACACATGATCATTTACTGAAATAACCTCTGGCATCCTTTCTGAAAGTTCACCGTTTTGCCAGAAACTCCAAAAGCCACATCGCAATACTTCCTAGTTAATGACGCTTCACGTAGCTGAGGCCTATGCGATGCTTCGGTGACGGAAAAGATTGGAAGGAGGAGGGGATGGAGGAGGGGACTGGGGTGAAAGTGGTGAAAGGAAAGGAGGCGATGGGCGGAGGAAACAACTTCCGGGTAACACTACTTGGCCTGTGCAGAAATTGTTGTGAAAAATCGAAAATCGAATGGGTGCATGTTTCCATCAAAGACAAGAGGGTGCGCGCGCGCGCGCACACTCACACACACACTCACACACAACACCACACACACACACACACACACACACACACACACACACACACACACACACACACACCACACACACACACACACACACACACATTGTTCACAAGTAAACAAGAAGAGAAACTTCTGCTCTCTAAGTTAAAGGGAAAAAGGCACCATCATAATTCCCATTCAGCGTGTCCGTGTTGCCATGTTACTCTACGCTCGCTACACAGGTAAATGGAAGTACAGGGCTATAAATACAAACCTTGCCCAATGCAGGTCACTCAGCCCCCCCCCCCCCCCCCCCCGGCCTCTGTGGACATTGTGTTTAGCCCCAGGAAGTGTAAACAGAGCTACTAACATCAACGCACTATATGCATTTTAAAAGACATTTGTGTGCGTGTGTTATTTTAATGCCCTCTCCCTCTTTCTCCGCCTTCTTCTTTTTTCTTTACCTTTTAAAAAACCCAACAAAGTTTGATTGAGTTTTGTAAGTTATATATGACATGAGTTATGTAAGTTATATCTGACATATATCCCCGAAGTCTGAATTCGGCAACCTTCATGAATGGGGGGGGGGGGGGGGGGGGGGGGGGGGAACGGTCGCCGCGAACTCAAAATCACACCATTGGTGAACCTCAGAATTAGCCAAGGTACAAAAAAAACCCCGAAAGAAACAAAAAACTGACGTATCCAGCAGTTGGAAAAGGAAAATATAGATCCATCGTTCCGGTCACACACAGGTCAATAATGGAACAGAATCCTCCACTGCCGCCATCCTGGCTGCCTTGGAAACCTCTGCTTTGCCTTGCTGTACACAAACACAGTACTCCTGTGTTTGCTGCTTGCTACCAGCAGCTCCGTCGTGTCATTCAGTAGAGGTTAGCTCACACAGTGGCTTTTCCTCGACGTTGGCTGTGATGAAGTCTTGGGTCTGAGACTATAAACCGAGGTCCGCGTGTACAAAACCGCATACACATGGGCTGGATGTAAAAAAGCACATGAGGGCTTATTCCATTATCCTCGATATAAAAGAATAAATAAATAAATAAATAACGCACGCAGAACATCTTGCGCACACGTTAAAACCCATTCCACTTTAAGGAAGAGTAGGCTATTGTGTGCCGGTGGGAACGGACGACAGTATTTACAAAACTGCATTTTCACGGGGACTACATGTGGAAAAAGCACATGAGTGCTTATTCCATTATCCTCGAAATAAACAGAATAAATTGGTTTTACAATGATTGTGAAAAAGGATTGGTAGAGAAGGAAATACGTTTGGCTGTTTATTAGAGTGAAACCTTCCCTTTATTATTTGTTTTTGTTGTTGTGATTGTCTGTATTTACGTCCCAGTGGAGATTTTCGATTTAGGGACTCTGTTTATGTATGCCGTCATGCAGCTTTTACAATAGTGGGGATCCTTCTCTGACAAACTGAACACTAGTTGTTACAATCTCTAGAGGTCATTCGTGACAATGGTCAGGGTTGTATTGGGTTTGTTTGTTGTTGTTCTTTTTAACTGTCCACTCCTCGGTGCTGTTTATCTGTTTCTTTTCCTTGTCGCCTTATTGAAGATATTATTCTTGCTATGGAAGATAAATCTACTGTGCTCTTTTCACCCCCTACTCAAGCGTGTGTGTGTGTGTGTGTGTGTGGGGGGTGGAGAACCTTTATGCCACCCCCCCATCCCACTCCAAAATGATGGAAAGATCTGAGAGAGAGAGAGAGAGGAGAGAGAGGAGAGAGAGAGAGAGAGAGAGAGAGAGAGAGAGAACTCTGAAAGAATTTATTCATAAAGACGTTGGTCCATACATAAAGGGGTATGCTGATCAATTCACTGAATAATGATAGGAATATATGGTGAAGTACAGTTGAGACAAGCAAAAGCAAACAAAGCCATAGGGGGAAAAAGGTACTACCTTACGACATGGTATCTCTTATCTTACAGGCTTTATGTAAATACAAAGCTCAATTTCTAATATTAGGATTACTACATGCTAGGAGCAGATAGAGTCTAAATGCATACGGATGGTGGGTATATCTTGCTGGGATGGGGTATATTTTTGCCTAATGCCATTAAAGACGGCACAACTGAAGACAAAATGTACTTCATCTTCTGTTGCTTCATTGTATAAAGAGCATGTTGTATCAGATTCATTATGCATTCTGTATCTAAGTTTATCAACATTTATATCTGACACACCCAGTCTGAATTTAGCCATTAATCTTTTAAAAATGCATATCCATGTCAGACTTAAGATAAGGTTTTTACGTCATGTAAGGTTGTAAGTAGTCGTAAGTTCTGGATCTCTCACTAGTTTGAATATGGTCTTTCCATCGTTGCCAATGACAATCAATCCATGTTTGTATAAAAGCAGCAATAAACTCTTTTAGATTTCCAACGCCTTGATTTAACCAGACATATCCAAAGCCACATTTGAATAAGCAAATGCGTATTTGTGAGGACCAGTTTTCTTTCTTTAGCATCTAAATCAAAAAGCATCCATTCAGTTTTGAATGGTATCTAAAACACCTTAGGCGCAGAATTAAATGTAATTGAGGATATCTGTCTGTTTCGCTGTAGACAAACTCATTAGGTGTTCATATATTATCTACTCCTAAAATTGCTTCACAGCAAATAGATGCATATACTCAATTTTTGTTGCTGCTGCATCTAATCCCCAAATCTCAGAACCGTGTAAGACTATGGGCTGTATTTGTGCATCAGAACATCTTAATAAACAAATCAAAGGAATTGTTATTTAGAAACCGTAGCCGTTCTTTCCTCTGCTTGCAAGGTGTTTCCATGCAGAGGTGAAGCTACGTTTAGTGGAAAAACAGATTCCTAAATATTTATAAGAACACCCATGAAACCTGTTTCGCAGTGGCAGGGTGTTGACATGGATGGCTGACTTCAAGGTAGAACGCTTCGCCATAAAGTTAGCATATACAAAAGCAAACACGCCACATACTGCTCTGTAGCTTTCTATAGAGATACCCATAGTCCTTGACATTTTTTTTTATATTGTATACAATATGAAAACTGGGTATTGCCCTGTTCCACCCGAAAGAACAAAAATTAACGGAGCACCTTTTACCTTGACTTCATGCTAGGAGTGCCACATTCAGTCCCCCAGAGAGAGAGAGAGAGAGAGAGAGAGTAATGCATGTTTTTTCATGTCCATCACGACAGCTAGGAGGAACCGTGGTCGAGTGGTTTAGGCGGTCAACTCGTGATCCAGAGGTCGCGGGTTCGATCCCCGCTCGGCTCGGTGTTGTGTCCTTGGGAAAGACACTTTACTCCTATTTTCCTCACTCCACCCAGGTGTACAAGTGGGTACCAGCTCTGCTGGGGAAGTATCTGGCGACAGACCAGCGTCCTGTCACAGGGGTGGTGAAAAACCATCAGTTCGCTTAACGCTACAGAAACCGGGATAAGCTCCGGCTCTATGGGCCTTCTGGCTCGAAAGAACATACTACTCACGACAGCTACAGGAAAACTAAGATTCCCACTTAAGTACTCCTTAGCCTACGGATATGATTTTATCACTTTGTAGTTGCACAATGGAAAAACTGAAAATCTCACCTAAAAAACACCCCCCAAAAAGAGAGGGGAAAAATAGAACCTTTGTACAACTGCCTTACAATTGTTACAGGTAGTGGCCATGTAGTGCTTGAGCTTAAGTTCGAGTTGTTCTTTCAGGAAAGGATAAAACTGGGTTATTTCAAGAAATTGAACAGAAAAAAGAGGGGATATTTACCACTATCATAGATGAAACGAACTGATCTCTAAACTTTTTCAAAGGTCAGAATCAGCTGGTTTGTGTGTGTGTGTGTGTGTGTGTGTGTGTGTGTGTGCGTGCGTGTGTTTTGACAAAAGATATAAGGGGTATACACACACTAGTAGTCGACAATTGCACAACAAACGTAGTGATAGAATATAAATCGCCAAAATTGAAGATATTTACAAAGGTCTGATCGTTTCCTTGTATTGTGTACCACTTTCAGTCACAGCAGATTTCTGTGAATGAAATTGGGTTGCTTTCCTACCCCCCCCCCCCCCCCCAATCCCATGAGAGTGCGTAGCCACAAGAGCAGCGTGATATATATATATATATATATTATTATATGTTATATATGTTTTTTGGGTCTTATTTTACTGTATGCATACATTTGTTTATATATTAGAGCGGTTTAAATTTTGTTTTGGAAAGGGAAAACTTTTTGGTTGTCGTAGGTTCGTTTACCTGCACAAATGGGTGACGCACACGGGATCTTGGTTTATCTTCTCATCCGAAAGGCTAGTACCTAGACCACCACTCATGGCCTAGGCAGATGGAGGGAAAATTTTGGTTCAAATGGGGATGGAACCTCGCATTTGTTGCTGTCTAGGTGAGCGTTACCACAAGACCCCTGATCGACCTTGGACTTGAGACCAGGAAAAGCACTGACAAGCGGACAAAACCGTGTCGCGCTGGCATGACAAATAAATCAAAGATGAAAAGAACACCCCTCTCCCCCAACCCACTGCTTACACATGCCATGGTTACTGTAATCTTACACCATTATTTATCAGTTTCATCATAGTCGCCCTCCGCCATTGCCTTATACTTTAGCTCTGGAACGCTTGGTAAATTGCTTTACTCTGCAAACAACTCATTCCTCTGCCGTCACTATCTTGCCTCTGTCACGTGAGCTCTAGTTCTCTCCCTTAACTTCCGAGTCGTTGGGACACTGCGCTTATTTTGTTCAGGCCATGTCTCTTGGGCAAATTGAGCCTGGCGGAGCCTATCCCTCTCCAGATACAGGGCGCATGCTGGGTATGTTCGTGTTTCCTTAGCCTGTAGCGCTCTGACATGAATTTGCGGATCTTTAACGAAAATGTTTGATTAGTGAGTCAGAGAGCACGTTTTGGGGGATCCCTAAGGTGGATAAGCTAGGAAACGCACAACAACAACAGCTACAAATTCACAATCAGAATAGAAGTGAAAAGGAATCGGAAAGTGATGTCACTGTAAGACCAGAGCAACAAAAACAACAACAACAAAAGATGGACAGAGAGGGAAAGTAAAGAAAAGAAGAAAAAAAACCCTCAATAGAATCACAAAAGCAGCTATATTATGCAAAGGCAGCGAAATCTGAAACAGTTCTCTGTAGTTGCATAATTATTATCAGTCATAATGATTATATGATAACGCCACACACACACACACACACACACACACTGTCATAACGTAATCTCGCCCAGGAGACTTACGTCATATGTGATGACATCATAAAATGAGGCTAAAAGCGTTTTTGTGTGTGTGAAGGCTTGATACTTGATCAATCATTCACTTTAATCCAGTTTGTGGCCAACCTCACTACACCGCTCTGTCGATAGCTGGTGCACGTGCTTCTGCACGCCTATACGGTATAGCTCTCTGTCTTTCTTTGTCTATGTCTCACTCTCTGATTCTGTCCTTTTATCTGTGTTTGGTCCCGCTCTCGCGTGTGCTTCCTACACCAATACACACACACACGCACACACAAACGCACGCACGCATACACACATATACATACATACACAAACACGCGCGCGAGCACACACACACACAATTATATATATATATATATATATATATATATATATATATATATATATATATATATATATATATATATTGATGGATGAAATTAAAAAATATAGAAATATTCAAAATGTTTTATATAGGATTCCGATTGTTATTCCCTAATATCAGTTGCGGAAAATATTTGTCAGTCATCACATAGGAAGGCTACTTTAGAATTAATCTTTAGACTTATTCCCACTCATGTATCCATTTTCTCTTTACATCCGTACATTAACATAGCCTTGTCTAAATCACCTTGTCACTATTAATGTGGTGAATGGACTTTATACTACTGAGAAGGATAGCACCCCCCCCCCCCCCCCCGATATACATACACACACACACACACACACACACTCTCTCTCTCTGTCTCTCTGTCTCTCTGTCTCTGACTCTCTCTATCACTAATATGTATTTTTTTCTTTATTTATTTTATTCTTCATGCTATGTATTGCACGTTAATTTCTCTCGTTTGCTTTTCTTTTTTCGCAGAGGGCTTGATGTAAAAAAGCTATTGTTATTATTCTATAACCCTCTATAAATAAAATTTGTTCATTGTTCATTGTTCTCATCCCCCCCCCCCCCCAC
>CM054153.1:44120039-44135039 GCA_028751875.1 Rapana venosa
CATCATCCTCAAATTCAAAATAATGCAAACTTAGTGGTTGAAAAAAAACCAAAACGGTCGTCGATCTATACAAAGATGTTAACGATGGTGAACCTCGGAAGTTGTTACGCTTAGAGCTTGCCTTGATTGAAGACGGCAACATCCACGTAACATTTCGAAGCATAACAACATTATAATGTAGGTCTTGGCACTATGCTTACATCAATAACTGATCGAGAAAGCTTTTGACCGGGGTCACTTCTGGTCCCCAGCTCTCTGTGCTCGCTACCAGTACGCAAGTGTGGACACGACATAGAGGAGGGCTTCTGAGTTCTCTAAGCATGGGATAGGCTAGGATAGGAGCGGGCAATGAAGATTAACGCTAACTGAATGACACTAAATGACGTGATGGGCTATTTTTAAGCGACAAAAGAAAGCGAGAGAGGTCTGGGACGTAATTGATCAGGAAGGGAGAAGTTTGTCAACACAAGGACGGTAGCCACTCCCTGTGCCAGGCTGTTGTTTGTGGTCAGCCTTAGAAACCAGTGTGGTTGTCATCGCACGACGGTGATAGGTATGTGGAAATGTATTCCCTTTTTGTAAGTCGTTTGCATGGAGGGGGGGAGGGGGGAGGGGGCCGGGGGGGGGGGGGGGGGAGTAGGGATCCAATGTTTGGCTTCATTGACTCATGACTCTGATGTATGACTTGATTGGCACAGAGACAGAATGAACGAATGAATGCATCTTTATTTTCCAAGGGAAACAGAGTAAGCATTCGCATACTTTTTTTTCTCCATCCGGCTCTTGCCCTTATTAGGGATTATCAACCAAACAAGGGATGTGTGTGGGGTGTGTGTGTGTGTGGGGGGGGGGGGGGGGGGATGAAACCTACTACAACAACGACAACATGATTTAAAGAAAAGAGTTAGGTGTATATTTAACAGTACATAATCCCCAACTGACATGAACATTATCAAGAGATACATAGATTATAATTATTTAGAGAGAGAGTGAGAGAGAGAGAGAGAGAGAGAGAGAGAGAGAGAGAGAGAGAGAGAGAGAGAACGCATCGCAGGCGTGCACACGCACATACACGCATGCACACGTATACACGCACACACACACACACACACACACACACACACACACACACACACACACACACACACACACACACACACACATCTCGTGATCTGCTGACCCGGGTTCGAATCTCGTTCAAGAGGATTTTTTCCTCTGGAGTTAACATCAGTGCCGACTCCACTCTCCCTAAAAGTCCTTCGGATGAGACTATAAACCGATGCCCTGTGTGCGAACGTACGCAGAACATCTTGCGCACACGTTAAATCCTGTTCCACTTTTCGTAAGAGTAGGCCATTGTGTGCCGGTTGGAACAGATGACATAATTTACAAAACCGCATACACACGGGGACTGGATGTAAAAAAACAATAAGTGCTTATTCCAGGAAGGCATAGTGGCTAGAGCACTGAACTCGCATTTTGACGGCCCGGGATCAAGTCCAGGTTCAAACTATCACCGAGACACCCGTTTAAGGGGACTTTTCCTCTGGAGTTATAATCGGTACCGACTCCTCTCCCCCAAAAATCCTTCGGATGAGACTATAAACCGAAGCCCTGTGTGCGAACGCAGGAAGAACATCTTGCGCACGCGTTAAAACCCGAGCCAATTTTCGGAAGAGTAGGCCATTCACAGTCGTAGGCCACATGAGGGTGGAAAGACCGTGGTAGTTTCCGTTTTGTCCTCAGGACCGGTTGTTTCTGTCTTTCCTGAACGGTGTAGGTTTTCCCAGGGTTAATGGTGTCTGTGCAGCTCTTGAAATCAGTTGTAGTTCTGTCCCCTCCTTACAGTTAATGGAGCCTAGTAAATTGATTTTGGTCAGAATGTGAGTCGGTGTGTGTGTGATTTTTGTTTTGTTTCGCGGAGTATGGGGTGAGGATGAAGGGATAGGCTAAGAGAAGGGGCTATTGTGTTATATTGTATGTACTGTATTGTATTGTACTGTATTGTATTGTACTGTATTGTATTGTATACCCCTTTGAGTCACGGCAGATTTCCGTGCTTGAAATTCGGGCTGCTCTTTCCAGATACAGCGCCTCGCCACAAGAGCAGCGCCACAATTTACTTGTCTTTTTTTTACTCTGTCTAAATATGCATTTGTTTTCCTATCAGAATGACCCTTTCTTTCTACAGAATTTTGCCAAGGACAACTGTCTTGTTGCCATAGGGTCTTTGATGTGCACTAAATGTGTATCACATACGGGGCCATATTTTATCCTCTCATTGTAAAGACTAGCACCAGGACCAGGTTGGGGGAGGGAGAGGGGGGGGGGTTCCCAGATTCAAACGGTCAAACAGGGGTCCAACCCTCGACTTCTTACTTTTCTAGAAAGGTGCGTAACCACTAGACCACCAGTCCACTGACAGGAGATATTAGCAGGCAAGGAAATAGAGGGAAGAAGGGGAAGATGGTTATCTAAAACTGATCGAATCATCCACCCCATCTGATGCCATTTTAGATTTCTCCCACCCCATACCCCCACTATCCAATCTCTTTGAAATAAATCTGTGGGATCAAAAGCGTGTTGATGGTGACTGGACATAACTCGGTGGAGCGTGTCTTCAGTTGTTGGTCTGTTGGCTGTAAGTGTAGTTAGACGAGGGGAAGAGGGGGAGGGAGTCTAGTTGATGCATGTATGGGGGTTAGAAATTTAGCTACTACTAATTAGTAGTGGGCCAAGCAAAAATAAGACCATAAAACAAAACAAATCATAAAATAAATCACGACATAACTCGTAACAAGGGTCTTACAGGACTGTTAAATTAAACCTTTCATAACACCAAATCCCAATTTTAAATTCAACCATACCAATTCCCATACAAGACTGTTTAATAACCCGTTTGCAGTACCAAATGCCAGTTTGAAAAATGTTGAATATCTTGTCCAAGGGATTCTCAGAAAATTGGTTAAGCGTAAATGGCCAAGCAGACGACCAGGCGGAGACAACCATTTTCTTCAGACATCTGAAGCGGAACCACCATCAACAATTGTCAGGGTATTTAGTCGTGCTGGGGTAAAATGTCCTTTCCACGGTCCAGATGACCCTAATGTGGAGGCACCTGCCCTCAAACTAGATCTGTTGTTTAGAAAACGGTGTAAAAAGTCTGTGAACATCAGGCCTTGCCTCAAAATAAGAATGCTCTTGTAGGGAAGTGTGCAAAAAGTAACTCAGCCCTACCCTTCCCTTCAAAACAAGTCTGTCATACAAAAGTCTGCAAAAGGTCACTCAGTCCTGTCAGTTTAAGTCCCCCCGAAAAACAAGTCTCCGTCCGATAAAAGGTGGTGATTTTATTTCGCCAGCTTTGGGGGGGAAAAATCTCTTTCAAATGTGTGTGTGTGTGTTTGTTTTTACTCCTTGATTAAAGGTGGCTGAAAGAAAGGGTAGAGCCTTTAAGAGTGGTTGGGGTACATTGTGTTACTGGTTGTTTTTCTGTTGGTTTTGTTGCTGTTGTTTGTCAACTTCCATGCCAGTCTCCCTTTTTAAATCTTTGGAGCATTGTAGCTGAGAAAAACACTTACCGTTCAGTTCTTTTATATCTGCTGCTCAACATCATTTTTGTTTATGGTTTCCATCTGTCGTGGTTCCCAGTTAATTGTTTCAGTCAATAACGCTATCCAGTAGGTGGTTACAATCAGTTGCGTCCTCAAATGGGTTCAGTTGCGTCCCCAAATGATGGTTTTAATCTATACTGCTCTAAAATGATGGCTTTAATCTATAGTGCTCTCAAGCGAATGGTTTCAGTCTATAGTTCTCTTAAGTTGATGGTTTCAATCTATAGTGCTTTTAGGTCGATTGTTTTACTCTAGAGTGCTCTCAAGTTGATGGTTGCAATCAGTAGTGCTCTCAAGTGAATTACTTCAATCTAGGGTGCTCTCAAGTGATTAGTTTCAGTCTATAGTGTTCTTAAGTGAATGGCTTCAATCTGTAGTGCTTTCAATTTGATGGTTGCAAGCTATTGTGCTCACAGGTTGATAGTCGCAATCTGTAGTGCTCTCTAGTTGATGGTTTCAATCTATAGTGTTCTCAAGTTGATTGTTTCAATCTGTAGTGCTCTCAAGTGAATGGCTTTGATCTGTAATGCTCTCAAGGGATTGGTTTTAAGCTAGAAGGCTCTCAAGCGAAAGGTTACACTCTGTTGTGCTCACAAGTGAATGGCTTCGATCTATAGCGATCTCAAGTTGATGGTTTTAAATAGATGGTTTTGATTTATAATGCGCTCAGGTTGATTGTTTCCATCTAAAATGGTTTCAAACTGTCTTTGATCTGTAGAGCCCTCCAGTTGAAGGTTCCAGTCTATAGAACTGTCAGGGTGCTGGCTCAAATCTCTAGAGGGTTCAAGGTGATGGCTCCAATCTATAGAACAGTCGGGCTGTTGGTTTCAATCGATTGAATATCAGGTTAATAGTTTCAGTCTATACAGCTCTCAGTTTTATGTTTTAAATACATAGAACTCTCAGGTTGATGGTTTCAATCTATAGAGTTCTCAGGGTGATTGCTTCATTTGATAGAACTCTCAGGTTATTTGCTTCATTTTATAGAACTCTCAGGTTAATTTTTTCATTCTATAGCCTAGAACTGTCAGATTGATGGCATCAGTATCGCCACAAGGCAGCACCACCAAGATTTAGAAAAGAAATTTTATCTGTGTTTACGTGTATTTGTTACCCTCTCAGGGTGGCTTTATTTTCTACAGAATTTTGCAAGGGAAATCTCTTGTTGCCATGGGCTCTTAATGCGCGCTGAGTGTATATCGCACAAAAAAACCCTCTGTTTATAGTACCACCCAAAAGACTAGCACCCATATCGCCACTGAAGGTCTGCTGTACAGAGTGGGGTTGGGGGGTTCAAACGGGGATTGAACCCGTGGCTTCTGGCTTTCTAGACAGACACGTTCCTTCCCAACTTGTCTTTTCTTTCGTTGTTTTATTTCCCTGTGTCCGCTTTTTGACAGGCCTGAGATACAGAAGGGCTTTACGCTACATTTACTGGAGTGGAAACTATGGGCACTTGTTGGGACTTGTTCTGGTGTTGTCGTTAAAACGCCCATCAAACAACATGAAACGGGGGAGTTGCTGTTTAGCTGCCGACTCCTCTCCTGCCCCCCTCCCTCCTCCACCCCCTTCTTCTTCATTAATATAGAACTCAGTCAGTCATTTCTTTTTATCGCTATCTACCCCATCTGATTCCCCCTTTGCCACCCAATCCAATCTTCTTGTTAATAGCTCCGCCGACCACCGAGGCCACATAACACTACAGTACAGTACGTTATAGTACAATACAGTACAGTGCAGCACAGTACACAGCAATATACTTCACTGCACTGTACTACGCTGCACTACACTGCACTGCACCGCAACACTGCACTGCACTACACTACACTACGCTACACTACACTGGAATGCACTGCACCGTAACACTACACTACACTACACTACACTGCACTGCACTACACTACACTACACTGCACTACACTACACTGCACTACACTACACTACACTACACTACACTACACTACACTACGCTACGCTACACTACACTGGAATGCACTGCACCGTAACACTACACTACACTACACTGCACTACACTGCACGACACTACACTACACTGCACTACACTACACTACACTACACTGCACTGCACTACACTACACTGCACTACACTACACTACACTACACTGCACTGCACTGCACTGCACTGCACTGCACTGTAACACTACACTACACTACACTGCACTGCACTGCACTGCACTACACTACACTACACTGCACTGCACTACACTACACTACACTGCACTACACTTCACTACGCTACACTACACTGGAATGCACTGCACCGTAACACTACACTACACTACACTGCACTGCACTACACTACACTACACTACACTACACTGCACTGCACTGCACTGCACTGCACTACACTACACTGCACTGCACTGCACTGCACTGCACTGCACTGCACTACACAACACTACACTGCACTGCACTGCACTGCACTGCACTGCACTCCACTACACTACACTACACTACACTACACTACACTGCACCGTAACACTACACTACACTGCAATGCATAACAGTTCGTTACACTACACTACACTGACTTGCACTTAACTGCACTGCACTGCACCGCACCACACTACACTGCAATGCACTACACCGCAACACTACACTACTTTACTACACTACACTACACTACACTACATATACTGCACTACACTGGAATGCGCTGCACCGTACTACTGCACTACACAACACAACACAACATTACACTACACTACACTACACTACACTACACTACACTACACTACACTACACTACACTACCCTATACTGCAATGCATAGCAGTGCGTTACACTACAGTACACCACACCACACTGCACTGCACTGCACTGCACTGTACTGCACTCCACTCCACTCCACTCCACTCCACTCCACTACCTTACCTTATACTGCAATACATAGCAGTGCGTTACACTTCAGTACACTACACTTCACTGCACTACACTGCACTGCACTACACTACACTACACTACACTATACTACACTGCACTACACTACACTACACTGCACTACACTGCACTACACTACACTGCACTGCACTGCACTGCACTGCACTACACTGCACTGCACTGCACTACACTACACTACCTTACCTTATACTGCAATGCATAGCAGTGCGTTACACTACAATACACTACACTGCACTGCACTGCACTACACTGCACTCCACTCCACTGCACTGCACTGCACTCCACTGCACTGCACTGCACTACACTGCACTGCACTGCACTGCACTCCACTGCACTGCACTGCACTGCACTACACTGCACTGCACTGCACTACACTGCACTGCACTACACTACACTGCACTGCACCGCACCACACCACACCGCACGCACCGCACCGCACCGCACCACACCACACCACACCACACCACACTACACTACACTGTACTACACTACACTACACTACACTACACTACACTACACTACACTACACCGCACCGCACCACATCGCAGCACACCATACTGCGTTGCACTGCACTGCACTGCAGTGCACTGTATTGTAATATTATACACGGCATAGTATTGAAACAATCTACACCACACCACACCACACCACACCACACCACACCACACCACACCACACCACACCACACCACACTACACCACACTACATTGCAATGCAATGCATAGCAGTGCGTTACAGTGCAATGCACAACACTGCTCTGTACTGCACTGCACTGCACTGCACGGCACTTTTGCCCGTAAGGTTCACAATTCTTAGGGTGTTGGGGTGGGAGTGGCTGTGAAATCTTGGGAGAGGCTTCTGACCATACCTGACCTCTTCCTTTTATTAACTATTTAATTTTTAAACAAATTTTTTGTATCGAGGATAATGAAATAAGCACTCGTGTTTTATTTTTTTAAAACCTAGTCCCCGTGTGCATGCGGTTTGTAAATTTTGTCAACCTTTCGCACCGGCACAAATGGACTGCTTTTCCGAAAAGCAGTTTTTAACATGTGTAAAAGATGTTCTGCCTGCGTTCGCACACGGGACCTCGGTTTATAGTCTCATTCGACAGACTTTCGGGGGAGTGGAGTCGGCACTGGTTTTAACTTTAGGGGGAAAAATCTCCTTGATCGGGCATCTCTGTGGTGGCTTGAATCTGGGGTTAGATGGCGAGCAACCGAAAATTTGTTTTCATAGGAGGGATTTCCCAGTGAAAAATCGTCGCTTTATTTTTTAAAATTTTATTTATTTAATTCTTTTATATCGAGGATAATGGAATAAGCACTTATTGCTTTTTTTACATCCAGTCCCCGTGTGTATGCGGTTTTGTCAATTCTGTCATCTGTTCCCACCGGCGCGCAATGGCCTACTCTTACGAAAAGCGGAACAGGATTTAACGTGTGCGCAAGATGTTCTGAATGCGTTCGCACACAGGGCCTCGGTTTATAGTCTCATCCGAAGGACTTTTGGGGAAAGTGGAGTCTGCACTGATGTTAACTCCAGGGGAAAATATCCCCTTCATCGGGAATCGAACCCGGGTCGTCAGATTGCGAGCGCAATGTTCTGACCACTAGGCTATCCCGCTTTCTGGAGCCTTTCGTGATTGTACGTCATTGTTTAATCATGACATAATTATAGAAAAGTGACATTCATACCTGGGTGCCTGACTCCTGTGTCAACTCTCTAAGGAGTTGTAGAGGCACTGCATTACAACGTTCAGGTAGTGTTGTAGTTGTTGTCGTTGTTGTTTTCATTTTAACGTCTGTTCACTCTTGGTGGTATCAGACGAGGAAGGTGGAAAGTGTAGTGGGTGGAGGTTCAAGAAAGTAGAGAGCGGGGTAGAAAGAGAAAGTACGGAGAGATAGTGTGTGTGTGTGTGTGTGTGTGTGTGTGTGTGTGTGTGTTTGTGTTTGTGTGTGTGTGTGTGTGGTGAGCAAGATGAACCTGTGGGAGGCCATCCTTCTCCAGTATCTAGGCCCTACAAGAGTTCCTGTTTGGAGAAAAAGGAATTAAGAGTTTTCAGGAAAATCACAGCCTGGAAAGCTAGCGTGGACGCCTAGAAACGCGAGTGCACACAGACACCGACGTACACACACATACACACACACACACACACACACACACACACACACAATTACACGCGCGCACACGCACATACACACACTCGCGCGCGTAAGAGTAGACATTTTGGAAAATATAACTAGAAAACAAAACCGCATCCACACGGGGGACAGGATGTAAAAAAGGCAAATGAGTGCTTATTCCAGTATCCTCGAAATAGATTTTGATTAAGAAATAAAAATAACGCACGCACACATACACTCACACACACACACACACACACATACACACACACACACATACACACACATGCACGCACGCACATACGCATACGCACAACACAACACAATACTACACACACGCGCACGCACACGCGCACATCAGTAACCATGTTTGCGATGGCCTTTTTTTTTTTTAATGCAAGGGAAACAACTAGGGCTCAATTCTTGTCACGATATCTGACACTACTTTTCTGTCTTGCATGACAATCATGATTGTGACCTTCAAGTGACGATTTCATTGTGCTACACCACATCACATCACACCACATCACCTCACATCACACCGCATCACCTAACACCACATCACATCACATTGCCATTCCATTCCACAAACCACCCAGACAAGTAATGAAAAAACAACCCCAAAGCAGCAAGGTTAAGAATAGCAATTTAAAAAGCAGCCAGATGTAAGGTAATCACAAGCATAAAAAAGTGGACTCACAATAAAATCAATTGTCAATCACATGTATCGTCAGAACTTGATTAAACATTTGTTTTGAAGGAACTAATTGTTAAGATAGAGGTTCCACAATGTTCTTCCTTAATAGGCAAGGCTTGACTTGTAGATATTATCACGGGGCCTGGGCAAAAACAGTCTTTTAAAACATATTGTTAAGATTGCATTTCTTCTCTTTTTTATATTGGCACAAACACAAATACAGTAGTTACCATTACATTCCTTTGGTTTCTCTTTTTCTGTCTGCAAAGTTTTTTGCAGTTTTCTTGTTAGGGTTGTTTTGGGGGGTGGGAGGTGGGGGGAGTGCTTTGTACTGTACATCTGTTTCTAAATATTTTTTAAAATCAGTTGAACAATTATTTCAACATTCATGACAAAGCAATCAGTTGGCAAAAACAGTCTATGAGTAGGCCTGTTGTTATTGACAGCAACATTTTTCACATTTTTCTTTGAGGCTTTTTGTTTATTATATTGTACATACATACTAGACACTTGTTGAAATGCAGACCGTCTTTGAGAGGAAGAATATCTAATTCTTAGTAGATGGTCTTGGGCAGTGTATTATGATTCCATCTGATTAGTTTGACAGCCCTTTTATGCGGACGGGTTACATGCTTTAGCTTTGTTTCACTAGCACTATCCCGTAAGGCAGAAGCATGGTTTATTAGATACAGAATATGTGCGGAAAAGAAGATTTTGTGACTGCAGATGTAATAAATTCTTGATTTGTCTTAGTCGATATAATCTTACTGAAATGCGTTTTCCTAATGAGGCTAAGTGTTCTGACCAAGATACATCACTGTCAGTATCTATCTATCTATCTATCTATCTATCTATCTATCTATCTATCTATCTATCTATCTATCTATCTATCTATCTACCTACCTACCTACCTACCTACCTATCTATCTATCTATCTATCTATCTATCTATCTATCTATCTATCTATCTATCTATCTATCTATCTATTATATAATGGGATGGGAGGGGAGCGGAAAGGGGGTGGGGGAGTGGTGGTGGGGAAGAAGGGACAGGGTGAGGGAGGGAGGGGGTGGTGGGGGAGTGAGGGGAATGGGGGAAGAGGGGGAACGAGGTGAGGGAGGGATGGTGGGGAAGGAGGGGGTGGTGGTGGAAATGGTAGGAAAGGAAAGGATGCAGGAAAAGGATGAAGAGGAAGAGGATGGCGGAGAGAGAGAACGGGGGAGACAGAGAGAACTCGAACTCGAATGATTTATTCACAAAAAGGCCATTGGCCCATACATGAAGGGGGTTGCCGAACTGCTTAGTATTTTGGTGGGGGTAAAAGCAATAGTAACGACAACATGTTACTGTATAACAAAAAGTCAGCTACAAAAATATGACTTAGGATAACAATACCTCTCTTATTCTGAAAGCTTTACACAAATATAAAGTGAGGCTGCGCACAACCTCAGGATGACTTGATGCCAGGAGTAAACAGAGTCTAAATAAATTAGGCTGTCTACTATATTTAACAGGGATGTAGTTCTGCCTAACATCCTCTAATACTGGTCAGCACAACACAAAATGTACTTCATCCTCCGGTGCTTGCTTACATAATGGGCATAGCAGCCTGAGATCGTCAATATCAAGTTCTCTGTATCTGAATTTATGAACATTTATATCTGATACACCAAGTCTAAACTTAGACATAATTCTTTTCAAATGTATATCCGTATCAAGTTTTAGATAAGGTTTGACAGAACTTATAAATTGTCTGTACATTTGAAATCTTTCACTGTTTTGTATATGATCACTCCATTGCTGCCATCGGCAGCCAATCAATCTTTGCCTGAAAGCGTTAATAAACTCTCTGCAATTTCCGATTCCTTGATCGAGCCAAACAAATCCAAACCCGAGTTCACACAAACAGGTACATATTTGTGTCGCCCAGTTGTTTTTCCCTTTGACATCTAGATCATAAAGCATCTTGTAGGATTTAAAAGGTAGCCTGCTTTCATTCATATGCAGAATCTTAATCCAATATCTAACGCATCTTACAGCAGCATTAACAGAGAGAGGATATCTATTAGTTTCACTATAAACAAGATCATTAGGTGTACGTCTATCTAAGCCTAAATACTGCTTTAAAGGAAAGAGGTGCAGATTCACATTGTGTTACAGCTGCATCCAAGCCCCAAATTTCTGCACCATATAACACAGGGGAGACAGAGAGACAGAGACAGAGAGGGGAGACAGAGACAGAGAGAGAGAGAGAGAGAGAGAGAGAGAGAGAGAGAGAGAGAGAGAGAGAAGACCAAGAGACGGGAAGAGAGAGAGAGGGAACCCCATCCATCTTAAGGGTATTCTCCATCCTCATGAAGAAGACAGACAGACAGACAGACAGTCTGAGACAGAGACAGAGACAGCGAGACAGAGAGAGGAACAAGAAGTATGGAAACAGGATATCAATGTTGTATTAATACATCTTGGAAAGGAGATATGTCGTATCACATTGTTTCATCAAAAGATCTTGATACATTGTTTTACATTTTTTCAGATTTGTTTCATTTTTTAGTTGGGAGGGAAGCCTATTCCACAGCCAACGCCCAGAATATGCTAGACTTGATTTAAATAGTGTAATCTTAGGTAGAGGTAGATTGATCAAATGAGAGTGTCTAAAATCATTTACTGTGAAGATGGTTTGTAATAAAGATGGAGCATTTCCGTGCAAGATCTTATGCATCAAAACTCCTTTATTGAAGATAAGCTTGGACTTAAGGGGAAGAATATTATCTGAATGGTCAGCAACTGTTAAAGATGAGAGAGAGGGGGACACAGAGGGAGGGAGCGGGAGAGAGAGGCGGAGAGAGAGAGGGAGGGATAGAGATAGGAGAGAGAAAGAGAGGGGGAGAGAGAGACAGAGAAAAAGAGAGAGAGGAAGAGAGGGAGAGAGAGGGAGAGAGAGGAAGAGAGAGAGTGGGGGCGAGAGAGGGAGAGAGAGAAGGGAAGAGAGGGAGAGAGAGAGAGAGGAAGAGAGAGAGAGAGAGAGAGAGAGAGAGAGAGAGAGAGAGAGAGAGAGGAAGAGAGACAAACAGAGAAAGAGAGAGAGAGAGAGAGAGAGAGAGAGAGAGAGAGAGAGGAAGAGAGTCAAACAGAGAAAGAGAGAGAGAAACAGAGAGACAGAGAGAGAGATCCACCCAGCTGCAAGGGTGTCCTCCATTGTCAACAACCCCCTTCATCATTAGGAGAAGAGAGGATTGAGTAAAAGGATGGAGTAAAAGGATGGAGGAGGATAGAGTAAAAGGATGGAGGAGAAGGATGGAGGAGGAGGATGGAGTAAAAGGATGGAGGAGGATGGAGTAAAAGGATGGAGGAGGATGGAGTAAAAGAATGGAGTAAAAGGATGGAGGAGGATGGAGATAAAGGATGGAGGAGAAGGAGGATGGAGGAGCAGGATGGAGTAAAAAGATGGAGGAGGAGGATGGAGTAAAAGGATGGAGGAGGATGGAGTAAAAGAATGGAGTAAAAGGATGGAGGAGGATGGAGATGGAGGATGGAGGAGAAGGAGGATGGAGGAGCAGGATGGAGTAAAAAGATGGAGGAGAAGGGGGAGTAAAAGGATGGAGGAGGATGGAGTAAAAGAATGGAGGAGGATGGAGGAGGAGGATGGAGTAAAAGGATGGAGGAGGATGGAGGAGGAGGATGGATATGGAGGATGGGCAACAAAGATGAAGGAGGAGGATGGAGAGGGAGGAGAAGGATGGAGGATGAGGATGGAGTAAAATGATGGAGAAGGAGATGGATATGGAGGATGTAGGAGGAGGATGGAGTAAAATGATGGAGGAGGATGGAGAACAAAGATGAAGGAGGAGGATGGAGATGGAGGATGGAGATGGAGGAGGAAGATGGAGGAGGATGATTGAGTAAAATGATGGAGAAGGATGGAGGAGGAGGATGGAGTAAAATGATGGAGGAGGATGGAGGAGGAGGATGGAGTAAAAGAATGGAAGAGAAGGATGGAGGAGGAGGATGGAGAAAGAGATGATTGGGACCTCAGAGGGGAGCGGAAGAGGATGGGGGAGGAGGGTGACGGGGGTCCCTGGAGGGTACAGGGAGAAGATGGCGGAGGAGGAGGATGACAGGTTGTTTCTTTTGAAGGAAAAAAATCGTTACAAAGAACCATTTCCACTGGTGCACAACAAGGCACTGTCTTAACTCCTGTACTTGTTACCCTGTATACAAATGACTCTACTGGTACATTACTACACCTGTTGTAAAATACTCAGACGACTCTGCTCTGTTTCATATATCCAACTCAGATACGGTTTATTTTGATGAAGTACAAAGGTTCTGTAAATGGTGTAAAAATAACTCTTGATTTAAACGTCAACAAAACCAGAGAAATGCTCATTGATTTTCGCAGAAATACATCCCCAGTTCCTGATCTGCTCATAGACGGAACAAAAGGAGAGAGAGAGAGAGAGAGAGAGAGAGAGAGAGAGAGAGAGAGAGAGAGAGAGAGGAGAGAGTACAAATATCTTGCTAAATTCTAGATAATAAGTTGAATTTTAATGCAAACACTGCTTTTATACATAAGAAATGTCAGTCAAGGATATACTGCCTTCAAAAACTGCGATCACTGAACGTTAACAAAGAAATTATGTTGCTTGTTTTATCGTAGTTTTGTAGAATCAGTTTTTTCATATGGGTTTTTATGCTGGTTTGGTTGTTATAATGTTAAAAACAAGAACGTTTGAATAAACTTGTGAATGTGTGTGGAAGGATTGTTGGAGAAAAGCAAAAGATGTTAAATTCAGTGTATGAAAGTCTGATGACTAAAAAAGCTGAGGGGATTTCTACTGAAAAAACCCTGGTCGAAGATTGCGAATGCCAAAATAAAAAAGAAACAGAAAAAAAGCAGTTTTATAAACAAGTCAGTTCAGCTTCTAATCCACTGTTAGTTTTTTTAAAAAAGGGTCTTTATATCAATCCATCAAATAACAGTGTGTGCATGAATATGCCTCTGAGAGAGAGAGAGAGAGAGAGAGAGAGAGAGAGGAGAGAGAGAGAGAGAGAGAGAGAGGGGGGGGGGAGAGAGAGAATGTGTGTGTGTGTGTGTGTGTGTGTGTGTTGTGTGTGTGTGTGCGTGCGTGTGTGTTGCGTGCATAGTCTTATCTAAAGTACCAGGCAAAAGAATAAATGCGAGCTGTAATGTGTGAAGGGGACATAGAGTGTTGAATGTTTTTTTCAAATGAAAATGTTTGTCATGTTTTTCATTTTAATGCAAAATCACTTATACTTGTGATATTTGTATTGATTATGTTGATGATATATTTCATGAGATGTGTTTAAATGACAATTGTGCTATAATTTCGCTTTGCTACTCTTAACCTTTACTAGTGTGTGCGTGAGCGCGCATGCGTGCGTGCGTGTGTGTGTATAGTAGAGTGTTGTCGGCTTTTAAAATATTGGGTTATTTGTTAATCTGTCCTGTTTAATAATGCATGCTGTGTAATTGTAATTTTAAAATGCCTCCAATAATTTCTTTTGTTGATACATTAAAGTATTATTGAGTCTTGCGTCTCTCTCTGTCTGTCTGTGAGTCTGTCTGACTGACTGTCTGACTGTCTTTGTGTTTACCATGTCTCCCAGGGGGCACAGATTC
>CM054153.1:44140039-44175039 GCA_028751875.1 Rapana venosa
ACTGTTTTTGCCCAGGCCCCGTAATAATAAGCCTATCAAAACGAAAAAGCGTGTCACCCGTCGCAGTCACAAGGCAATTGACATTCAATCTTTCTCTTCACAAGCTGCTGAACGCCTATCACAAATCCATGATCAAACTGACCCTTCTAAACACTACAACATTGTTCTTAGCCAACTACTTGATAAGCATGCACCCCCCACTGACCTTTTCCTGCGAAAACAAATAAACAAAGTAAAAACCTTGATTTATTCTGCAAAGACCAACTATTACTCTGCTCAAGTTCTTGATGCCACGTCCATGAAATATCTTTTTTCCCTCACATCGACTCTCCTTGGATCTGCAAAGGCAAGCCCACTGCCTACTGTCCACAGCCCCTCTGAACTTCCTGCTATATTATCTTCTTTCTTCTCTGATAAAATCCGCAACATTCGCTCCAGATTGGATCAGACTTCTTTCTACCCTATGCCTCCTGATCCCCAATTCACTGGCACTCCTCTCCTTTTCTTTCATCCACAAGCGAGAAAGAAATCAAGACGATTCTGAATGAAATGACAATAAAATCATGTGATCTTGATCCTATCCCTGCTTCTCTTTTCACTCAGTGCCTTCCACAGCTTATTCCCACTATCACAAAAATAGTAAACTCATCACTTCTTACAGGAATTGTTCCACCAGCTCTCAAAACTGCAAGAGTTACACCTCAACTTGACAAGTACAACCTCGATCCTAACACTCTGAAGAATTATAGACCTGTATCCAACCTACTGTTCATCTCTAAAGTCCTTGAAAAAGTTGTTCTGAAACAACTTAACAGCCATCTTCACTCAAATAGTCTTATTCCCCCTTTTCAGTCTGCCTATCGCATCAACCACCCCACCAAAACCACCCTAGTCCACACCTTAAACACGCTTCTACACGCCTCTGACCGGAAAATCTTCCTCCTCACTCGTCTCGACTTATCTGCAGCATTCGACTCTATAGACCACTCAATTCTTCTCTTCCGTCTCCAAAAACGTTTGGTATTAAAGGAACAGCCCTCACCTGGTTCAGTTCATACCTTACAGGCCGATTCCAGACAGTTGCAGTAAACAAGATTCAATCAACACCTGCCAAACTGGAATGTGGAATCCCACAGGGATCAGTTCTGGGCCCTGTTCTTTCCACTATTTACACTGCTCCTCTTTCACATGATATAATAAATCGTCATCAGATCAGCCATCATTTTTATGCAGATGACTCTCAGATTCTTAGCAGTGATGATCCTGAAAACCTGCCTTCTCTCTTGATTAGTATGTCCTACTGCCTTCAAGATATCCAAACTTGGATAGAAATTGTCGTACCGCCGAATTCCATTGAAGCTGTTGCGACAGGAGAGAGTTTGTGTCCGGTCCCTGCCAGCATGGCCCCGGCTTTATCTGCGTTTAGCTGTAGCCTGTTCTGTATCACCCAGCCTTGGATATCCTGAAGGCAGTAGTCCACATTTGTCAGGAGAGAAGGCAGATTTTCAGGTGTATCACTGCCAAGAATCTGAGAGTCATCGGCATAGAAATGATGGCTGATCTGATGACGGTTTATTATATGTGAAAGAGGAGCGGCGTGGAGAGTGAAAAGAACAGGACCCAGAACTTATCCCTGGGGGACCCCACACTCCAGCCCAGCAGGTGATGATCGAACCCTGCCCACTGCAACCGTGCAGAATCGGCCCGCAAGGCACGAGGTAAACCAGGCGAGGGCTGTGCCTGCAGTACCAAACGTGCTTTGGAGGATGGTCAGACGGGGGCCTCGGAAGGGAGAAGGAGAGGAGGAGCATGACGCCCTTCCTCCCACCCACCCCCCACCCGAAGATGTACTCTCCCCCCCACACCACCCCTGAGTATTTTTGGGTTAATTTTTCTTTTTGTTTGTGAACTTGAAACACACAACAAGAAAACCAACACATCACACCACCACACACACAGACACCACCACGCACCACACGACACAGCCAACACATGTACACACACATCTTGCGCACACGTTAAATCCTGTTTCGCTTTTCGTAAGAGTAGGCCATTGTGTGCCGGTGGGAACAGATGACAAAATTGACAAAACCGCATACACACGGGGACTGGATGTAAAAAAGCACGCGTGTGCTTATTCCATTATCTTCGATATAAAAGAATAAAATAAAAATAAATAGATAAATAAATGCACACACACACACACACACACACACACACACAACACACAGACACACACGCACACACACACCACACTGCACACACACGCAAACACATGCACAACACATACACACACATGCCACACACACAGCACACACACAACGCACGAGCAACACAAACAGCACGCGCGTGCACGGCATTCGGAAAATTGGATAAGGAATTATCAAAATCTCTCAAGGGTGATAGATGAGCACTTACAGATAAGCATTTAGTTTACAGTACCAAGAACCCACACACGCACGTACAAACCTTACATATATGCGTACTGGAGTCGTGTAAAGACATCTCTTTAACAATGTTGAGATTTTGGGGGATACATACACACATACATACGTACATACATACACACATACATACATGTATACATACATGCGTAATGCGTATATAGACACATACATCATGCATGCATGCATACCTGCAGCCAGCCATCCATCCATTGATCCATCCATCCATCCATCCATCCAACATCATCCATCATTCCATCCATCCATCATTCATACATACACCATCCATCACATCCATCCATCCATCCATCCATCCACCATCCATCCAACTCATCACTCCATCCATAATATACATACATCAATCATCACCATCCATCCATATATACAGCCATCCATCCATCATCCATCCATCCATCCATCCCTCCCTCCCTCCTCTCCCTCCCTCCGTCCTTCCGTACGTCCGTACATTCATACATACATCCAATCATTCATCCATCCATACTTACATATACACAGCCATCCATCCAATCATCCATCTATCCATCCATCCATCCATCCATCCATCCATCCATCCTCCGTCCGTCCGTCCGTCCGTCCGTCCGTACCTACATACCTACCTACCTACCTACCTACATACATACATACATACATACGTACATACGTACATAATACATACATACATACATACATACATACATATATCTAAACAAAGATAATCCATGATGGCGGTGGTGGTGATAAGCAGATCTGCTGCTGCTGATGATGACTGGGATTGCTGTTGCTCCTTACTAGCAATGTCAAAGCAAAGTTTCATTCTTATTGAGATACGGGGTGAGCCGAGACAGCGATAGCAAAAGGATTGAGGGAGATAAAAATACATGTTAAAAAAATGAAAATAAAGAAGAAAATAAATAAAAATGAAAACAGAAATGAACACAAAATTTAGAAATTTGAATAAAACATGATATATAATAATATTGATGAAAATCCAATATTGATAAAATTAAGAGAGAAGAGAGAGAGAGAGAGGAGAGAGAAGAGAGAGAGAGAGAGAGAGAGAGAGAGAGATTTACTTGTTGTCCTGTCAAGGTATGCTTGTATTTTTTGGTGACATTTTAGTGAATAAATTCTGTTTAAACCAGATAGGGAGAGGGGGGAGAGAGAGAGAGAGAGAGAGAGAGAGAGAAGAGAGAGAGAGAGAGAGAGAGAGAGAGAGAGAGAGAATGGTGGGGGATGGTAAAGATTAAAACAAAAGGAATGCTAGTGCGCGCGCGCGCGCGCGTGTGTGTGCGTGCGTGCGTGTGTGTGCGTGCGTATTTGTGTGTCTGTACCTGTGTGTCTGTGTTTTCGTACTCTTGTGTAAGTATGTAGTTGTGGCTGAAGATATCCTCATTACTTTAAGCGAAACGATACTAAACAATAAATCAACAGGTAAGAATAAACTTCAAAATAGAAAACAATGACATAACTACAACAAAAGCCTTATGGGAGTTAACAGTAAAACCTTAGCAATAGCAAACACTTACTTGACATTATCCAAAACTTGTTCGATGGAAATGTCAAGAAAACTAGGTAGGTAAGGTTTTAAAGTCTTGCATTCAAGTACAATATGTGTATTTTAAACATTATAGTTACGGGATAGCTCAGTGCTCGGAGCACTCGCTTTCTCCCAGCCAAGTTAAGCAGCGTCGAGCGTGATTACCACTTGGATGGGTGACCGTTTGCACGCCTTGGCTTCAGTACAGTCCCCATAGTTTACCCAGCTGTAAATGGGAACCTGCCTCTTTAAGGTCATGGAAGGTAAAGCAGCGAGGGAGAGGAGATGGGCGCCGCCCTCAATATGCTGGCCCCTAGAGAAGTGAGGTCTCTGACGCCTCGCTCCCCTACGACCTTATAGGTTATGCGACACCTTTACCTTTACAGAAGCATTTAACATCCTTGCTAAATTGTGTGATTAATGAATGCGTTTAATTGGATTCTAAAAATAATGCCTCAAGATGTCTTTCTTTGACAACATTTGTATGTCTTTGACTGATGTTTATGCTTTGAAAGACTTTTTCTGGTTGAAACAAACTGTTTTATTGCTGTATCATTTTAATCAATTTATTTGAAGATGCTTGTTCTAACATGTAGTACCTTCTTGGATAAAGGAAAAGGGGACGGGATAGCCTAGTGGTTAGAACATTGCGCTCGCAATCTGACAACCCGGGTTCGATTCCCGTTCAAGAGGACATTTTCCCCTGGAGTTAACATTAGTACAGACTCCACTCTCCCAAAAAGTCCTTAAAATGAGACTATAAACCGAGGCCCCGTGTGCGAACGCACGCAGAACATCTTGCGCACACGTTAAAATCCTGTTCCGCTTTTCGTAAGAGTAGGCCATTGTGTGCCGGTGAGAACAGATGACAATTTACAAAACCGCATCACACGTGGACTTGATGTAAAAAAGCACATAAGTGCTTATTCCATTATCCTCGATATAAAAGAATAAAAAAGAAATACATAGCTCAGTGTTTTCACTTTGTTTGCTTGCACCCCTTTTTGCAGCCCAATCAACCCATTCATTTGAGCACAATCCTATGTGTGAAAGTACCCAAAGCAGCGTGACAAATATACATCTTAAACTTTAAAGGTGTATTATGTGTTTTATATCCAAGTTTCGAATAATTCTTGTAATCTGCAGATTTTATGGCATGTAAAACTGATTTAGAATCCACACAAAGTATGACATGGTAAAAACAATATGGATGATCTAGCATGTATGTTAAAGCTGTTAAAACTGCAACCAGTTCATCTGTAAATACTGATAGAATTTCACCAATATAATATGATTTTTCTACTTTGAGTACTGGAATAACAAAAGCCCTTTCAGATAACTACAGTAGTTGTTATGAATATAAGATCAAACAGCAGCTGCCAAAACATTTGGATTCTCGCCCTTCTTCACGTCTGTGTAACCATAGTGTGCTGGATTCATTTCCTAAGAGGAGCAGGCTGGAACTACTTTTTGTGAGTCTACATTCATTTGATCAATTTCAGATTGCTCGTAAAGGTCCGCCTCGTAGGTATCAATAGTTGTTAAAGAACGTATTTGCTGCGCTCGTTTTGGGGGAAAAAAAGTATATCAGATTTTATTTTCACGTCTTCTCACGCAAACTTCTGTCAAATTTGGCGCATCCAAGTTTTCAGTATTCATCAAACGGCAGCTTTCTGACTTCATATCTATCTATCTATTTATCTATTTATCTATCTATCTATCTATCTATCTATCTATCTATCTATCTATCTATCTATCTATCTATCTATCTATCTATCTATCTATCTATCTATCTATTGTGTGTGTGCATATGTATTATGTTTGTAGGTGTGTATAAGTGTACTATCTTTGTGCTCATGTGTGTGAGTGTATGCGCGCTTGCTTATGTGTGTGTGTTTAGAAATTTCTTCCTTATTATTCCTCCAAGTATAAACAAAATGTTTGCTTGTAAGTTGCTTTATAACAATAGTAATTGTTAAATGAAAGTAGTTCATTATGTACATAAAGACTGAGACGGTTTACAAAGATCAATAGCCTCTAGAACAAGTTTCTCCAAGAAAAACCCCACCAAACTTATTTCTGCCTGAAGTATAGATTTTGACAATCTTGCGAGATTTTCCGCTTCCCCTCCCCCACCCTTCCCTTAATAATTAAGTGACTGAGTAAATAGTGAGTGCCTTGTGTGTGTGTGTGTGGAGGGGTGGGGTGGGGGGGCTGTGTGTGTGTGTGTGTGAGAGAGAGAGAGAGAGAGAGAGTGTGTGCGTGTGTGTGTGTGTGTGAGAGAAGAGGAGAGAGAGTGAGTGTGTGTGTGAGTGTGTGTATGAGAGAGAGAGAGAGAGAGAGAGAGGTGTGTGTGTGTGTGTGTGTGTGTGGAGAGAGAGAGAGAGAGGAGAGAGTGTATGTGTGTGTGTGTGTGTGAGAGAGAGAGAGAGAGAGAGAGAGAGAGAGAGAGAGAGAGAGAGAGAGAGTGAGTGTGTGTGTGTGTGTGTGCGCGCGCGCGCGCTTTGTTTTGTTTAATATCGTTTCAACATATACATGGTGTGCGCGCGCGCGTGCGTGTGAATGCATGCGAGCGCATGTGCGCGCTTGTATGTATGTATGTATGTATGTATGTATGCATGTATGTATGTATATGTGCGTGCTTGCGTGTGTGCATGTGCGCACGCGCGCGTGCTTGCTTTTAGAGAGAGAGAGAGAGAGAGGGATTGGCGCTTATAAACCATAGGTAAATGCACACTGGAGGTGATGAAGATAACGAGGAGGAGGGTAACAACGTGACGACGAAGATGATGATGATGATGATGATGATGATGATGATGATGATGATGATGATGGTGGTGGTGGTGGTGGTGGTGGTGGTGGCTTTGATAATGCATGATGATAAAAAGAACAGTATTTACCAGACAGTAATAAACTGGTATCTACAAGGCAAGAAGAGTGAGTGGGGAAGAAAAACTGTTTACAGTTGTTTGTTTTTTAAATGATATATTTTGTCCGTGTTTGTACTCGTGGTTTTACACAACTCTGTATAGAGAGAGGGAGAGAATCTATGAAGACATAACTGAGAGAGAGAGAGAGAGAGAGAGAGAGAGAGAGAGAGAGAGAGAGAGAGAGAGAGAGAGAGAGAGAACTTATATGCTTTAATATTCTTCTTTCTGTATTTGTACACTGTTGCTGCTACTGCTTCTGCTACAGCTACAGCTACTGCTACTGCCACAGCTTTCTTTCTTTTTCGTGTTTCTGGTCCTGCTAGTACCACTACTACTTCAACCACAACTTCTTTCTTTCTTTTTTTTTCCGTCTTTTTTTTTTTCTTCTTCTTCCCCCTCTCTTTTTGCTCTTCTTCTGTTAGTATTGCATTTACTACTTCTGCTATGTCACCACCACCACCACCACCCCCACCACCACCTCCATCATCACCATCTCATCATCATCATCATCATCCATCATCATCATCATCATTATCATCATCATCATCTCATGATCTTCTTCTTCTTCTTCTTCTTCTTCTTCTTCTTCTTTCTTCTTCTTCTTCTCTTCTTCTTCTTTCTTCTTCTTCTTCTTCTTCTTCTTTTCTTCTTTCTTTTTCTTCTCCTCCTCCTCTTCCTCCTCTTGTTGTTGTTGTTGTTGTTGTTGTTGTAGTTCTTTTTTCTTCTTTTTTCTTCTTCTTTTCTTCTTCTTTCTTCTTCTTCTTCTTTCTTTTTCTTCTTCTTCTTCTTCTTCTCCTCCTCCTCCCCCTCTTCCCTTTTCTCCTCCTCCTCTTCTTCTTCGTTACTAGATAAGGAGTCATTCAGGTGCTTTACTGTACTGAAGAGCTTTTTTTTGGTCAGATCCATCGATTTATGTCAGTTAAATGTGAGAGTAATAATAATAATTAATAAATAACAACAACAAACAATAATAATAATAATAATAATAATAATAATAATAATAATAATAATAATAATAGCGATGCATAGTATTTATATAGCGCTGAATCTTGTAAGCAACCAAATCGAAGCGCTTGCAGTTAAATCTGGTGGAACTGGAAGGTCAGTTCAAGATTGACACCCATGTTACATGCATTAGATAGGCTCCTGGATTGCTAGAGTGAGATGTGTTGCAGTAAATCAGAACAGACCCATTAATATTTTCTTAGCGCGGGGGCACCCATGCACCTCCACTTCCATATAATAATATATATTATATATATATATATATATATTATATATATTTTATATATATTTTATATATATTGTTGTGTGTGTGTGTGTGTGTTGTGTGTGTGTGTGTGTGTGTTGTGGTGGTGTAGTCTTTCGCAATTCCACTTCCAAAGAAAGGTAATCTAAGGCAGTGGCAGAAGTACAGGACCATTTTGAGCAGAGTAACCCCGCCCCCCACCCCCCCCCCCCCCCCCCCCGCCCCCGTCCCAAATCCGAAAAAGTACTAGCAGAGGTACAAGCTGGCCTCAGACCTGAAAGATGCACAACTAAGCAGTTGCAGTTTTTATAAATCTAGAAGCATCTCCAACACTAAAATACCTGTTCCACAACTTTATGGATTTAAAGAAAGCGTTTGACAGAATCTGGCCTGATGAATTGGGGGCAGGCCCTCAGAACATTCAACGTTTAGGACGGTTTGGTGCAGATCGTACTGGCACCTGTGGCCCCCCTAAGAAAACACAGTCCTGATAACAATCCAGGTGGACACTTCTTTCCAACAACAGTAGGAGTCAGACTGGGCTGCACACCGTCGCCTGTTTTCTTCAAGCCTTTTTCTGGAAAGTATAATGAAAGAAGACGCCCCTTGAATGCCACACCACTCTATCTCTTGGTGGCACATCCATTTGCAATCTGTGGTTTGCTAATGGCAGTGAAACTCTTTTGAGGCAGTAACAACTTTCAAGCTAGAAGAGCATGGTGTTGAGATCAGGGCAGGGAAGGCCAATGTCAAAGTAAACAGCATCAGCAATATTACAACCGGCCTCGCCACGTCAGTGTGGGTGTTCTCTCGATGGCGACATGGGGCAGGAGGGTGGGCATTGCCCTCAAGCTGCGCCGAACGCGACACCGGCGCGGACAACCAGCACGATAACAAAAGCAGTTCTGAAATCCTCCGTCAGGGGGGCCACCGGCAAACTGGTGACCAGCTCCCTGAAGGTCGGAACCTGTGGCTGAGGCTGGCGGGCAGACCCTTGAAGAGTCTCCAAGCGCAGGAGAAGACCAGGCACTGACGGCCCACACATTAACCAAAACAAAAAACAAAAAAATAAAAATAATAATGATGATGATGGGGATGAATGGGTGATGATGGGTGATGAAAAAATAATAATACATAGAATTTATAGATGGAATATTGGAATATAATGGAATATTATACACAATATCGCCATGTAGCGAGGAAGAAGCAAAAGGAGAAACAAAATCTTTCAGACGGCTCCTTCACATATTATTCTGGAAGAACTAAAAACAACGCACGAGTGTGGCAAGAGGGTATAAAAGGTAAAGGTTATAACAGCTAGGAGGCACCGTGGTCGAGTGGTTTAGGCGGTCAACTCGTGATCCAGAGGTCGCGGGTTCGATCCCCGCTCGGCTCGGTGTTGTGTCCTTGGGAAAGACACTTTACTCCTATTTTCTTCACTCCACCCAGGTGTACAAGTGGGTACCAGCTCTGCTGGGGAAGTATCTGGCGACAGACTAGCGTCCTGTCACAGGGGTGGTGAAAAACCATCAGTTCGCTTAACGCTACAGAAACCGGGATAAGCTCCGGCTCTATGGGCCTTCTGGCTCGAAAGAACATACTTTTTACTTATAACAGCTAAGCCACGGGGACTCTTTGTGGCTGCTGTAAAGAGGAGGAAGTCGGCGTGGTTTGTTCGCGTCATACGTCACAGCTGTCTTGCCATGTCTGTCCTGCAGGGGACACTAGAGGGAGGAAGGTCAGAGGAAGAGCTAGACAGAGGACAGTAAAAGTTGGACCGACTTTGATGTGGCGATCTGCAACAAAAGGCTGAAGACAGACCAGCCTGGAGAAAACTGTCCACTAACGCGTCCCTCGTGTTCCCCCCCCCCCCTCCCACTATCTATTTGTCTAGACACTGATACAGTAATGACGATGAATATATATATATATATATATATATATATATATATATATATATATATATATATATATATGTATATATATATATTGTGTGTGTTGCGCGCGCGCGCGCGCGTGCGTACCTGTGTGTAATGAGTGATGTGCATAGTGCGAGCTTGCGTGCATGCGCACGTGCGGACGTACGTACATGAATGCTGTTCGTACATGTGCGCGCGCGCGCGCAGGCCGGCTTTTGTGTGTGTGTGTGTGTGTGTGTGTGTGTGTGTGTGTGTGTGTGTGTGTGTGTGAGAGAGAGAGAGAGAGAGAGAGAGGAGAGAGAGAGAGAGAGAGAGAGAGAGAGAGAGAGAGGAATGCAAAAACAAAGGCAAACACAATGGACATAATATATGTATAGAAACAGAGAAAGGTGACCAGTAGAGCGAAAGAAATAGACGAACCTTGAGGCCTGGTTTCTATTCTTTTTGTTGTTGTTGTTGTGTTGTTGTTTTTGTTGTTGTTGTTGTTGTTCTTCTTCTTCTTCTTCTTCTTCTTCTTCTGCATTCACATGCTATACTAAAGTTTTAATCCGGCGTGGACGGCGAAGTCTGCAGTATGTCGTAGTAACCGCGCCGGCCCCATACTTTTTCTTGGAACTCTACTGGGCTGGGTCATGTCTGGTGTCTCAGAGTGTTGACAGTAGGACAGGACTGCGGGATATAGGAGGGGGGGGGGGGGTTGTGGGCGTGTGCCACAATGGCATAGGACAGGTGGGATATCTTAAGGCAGATGGGATAGGAGCAGGCAGTGTCCCGTTCGTACTGTAAAGATGGCAAATTGAGCAGCTCCATCTAGCTCAAGAATGCCATTTTTTCATCCTTTGGCCTGGCGTCCACTCGCTGGCGCCTGCTTTCCTGAAGCTGCTTCTCAGGATTGTCCTTGCTTCACTGCAGGACACTGGGTGGGCTGGCTGCTCCAAGTTGCTGCCTGTCTTGAACAGGCGTTCCGCCTCTTTGTTGCCCCCTATACCACAATGGAAAGGGATCCATTGCAGCACCACCATAGTTCTCTGGATGAGGAGGCTCAGTTCTTGCTTGATGTCTCACAGGATCTGCTTCCCCCCTTCCCCTGGTGCCTGAAGACTCTGTAGGATATTGTGTTGGTTGGTAGAGTGTCCTCCTGGTTGAAAGTTTGGGATGCAAGCAGCAGAGCACAGGCCAGGGTACATGAGACCAGAGACTTAAAGAGGGTTCTGCTACCAGGGAGTCTGATATACGTCCACTGTCTTCCATTTTCACTTCTGTGTATGCTTTTGCCAAGGAAATTGGGAGGGTACTAGATGTTCAGCCCCTTGATGAGATGGTTAAGGTTCTGTCGCTTCAGCCAGATCTTCGTGGGCGATTTCAATTTGGGGAGGAGGGGGTGTGAGGGGAGTCTCTCCCTTTTGAGATATTTAAAGATTTCGTATTCGTATTCGTCACTTCAGCATGTCATTTTGCCCAATGAGTTCTTCTTGTTTCCTTTCTTCAAGTGAGAGGAGGCCTGCTGTTTTGTCCATAGCTGACACAGGAGAAGTTTTCATGCCTCCTGTGATGAGTCTGAGGCTGGCGTTCTGCGTCTTGGTAAGTTTGTCGAGGTTGATCTTAGCAGCAAGTAACCAGACATGGGAGACATGCCAAATGGGGTCTGACAGTTGCGGTGTATATTTACCTCATTATTTTTGTGTGTTGCCCCAAACTCTTTTCCTGCAAGCACCATACCATTTTTATGAGGCTTCCGCTGTGTATGTTGCTAATTTGTGGGAAAGTTGAAGATGAAATGATTAAATCTCATTCGTTGTTCGCATTTGATCGAGAGAATGATTGACAGATTATGGATTGATGGATGGAGGGTGAAGACTGGATGGATGGAGATGTGCATACATACATTCATACAGTCACCTGTACATGTAATTATACAAGCATATTCACACTCATACACTTATACTTATAAACACACATTTTCTCTTGAATGCATTGATATGGAATATTGTTGTTTTCTATTTTCATCATAGCTTTAGTTGTGGTGGGTTTTTTTAAACCGAATATCTTATACAGATCAATCATGAACAGCTCTTCAAGCGAAGATGTTAACTCAAAAAGCAACACTACACATCAGACGGACGGATCAGCATACACCGAATATCCCGAATACCAAGCAGCTATGCTCCTGTGGAAAGCGTATCCTCCGATCATCATTCTTCTGGGAGGCTTTGGAAACACCGCCACCATCTTTGTCATGCGTCGTACTAAGGATCATAACTCATCGCAGCATGCTATTCTTATGGCCCTTGCTGTGTCTGATTTAGTCTTGCTCTTCAGCTCTGCGACAGTGGCGTGGATTTGGTACGTTTTCCATGTGGATCTGGAACTGTTGCATACAGCATCGTGCAAGCTTTTAAAGTGGATGTTGTACACTAGCAACACTTCCTCTGCCTGGCTGGTGACGTGTGTGACTGTGCAAAGAATGATGGCGGTTTTGTGGCCACACAGGATGCGGGTGATGTGCACGGTGCGAAGAACGTGGATCGTCATAGTAGTTCTTGTCCTTGCGGCTTGTGCCCTTGATTCCTATGTTCTGCTGATCATGGACATCAGTGAGGCAACTGCTTGTAGAGCCAAGCCGGGCATGGATGAAGAGTACAGTTATATGTCGTGGGTGGATGCGTACATGGCTTCTATCTTTCCCAGCGTCTCTATGTTTGTTTGCGACATTGTACTCTCTGCCACCCTGTTCAAAGCAGTTTCTTCCTCTTCCGTGACAAAGCGTTTCAACTCGACTTCCAGCACTGTGCAACAAAACGCTGACAGCCGCAGGAAAACCTCTTACCGTACGATAGTTGTAGTTTTGGCAATATCCTGTGCTTTCTTGGTCTTAACATTGCCCTTGAGTGTTTACGCTATCTTGGCGAGCTATGGAAACACGGACATAAGTGCGGAGGCAAAAGCTAAGGATGAGTTAATGTTTTCTGTTACACACCAGCTGTGGTTCACCAACAGCGCCATCAACTTTCTCCTCTACTGTCTGACTGGGACCAAATTCAGACGGGAGTTTCTGAACTGGATCCGCTGTAGTGCTTAGAGTCCCTCTGCTCCATGTGTCCATGAGGCAGCTTCAGAAGCATCAAGGGGAAGAAAGTACAAACATCATGGAAACAGGTCATTGAAAGAATGACTTCATCGTGCCTGCTCCAAACAATAGTTGTATTGCGTGTATTATTTCACGTGTTGCTTGAAAAAAAAAAAGCTTTTATAGAAAAGAAACCAACTCTGTGTTAAATCATTAACCTTTATTTGTGTTGATTTGACTTGACCTCCTTTGCTTGTTTTCATGATTTAGCTGACGGGACTAGTCATCTCAGGAGACTGGACATTGGGGCACTCCTGGCACTCCTATTCTGTTCTTTCATCCAACAAGCGAGAAAGAAATTATGACAATTCTGAAAGAAAATGACTATAAAATCATGTGATCTCAATCCCATACCTGCTTCCCTTTTCGCACAATGCCTACCACAACTTATACCCACTATCGCGAAAATAGTAAACTCATCTCTTGTTTCAGGAAATGTTCCACCAACTCTCTAAACTGCTGTAGTCACACATCTACTCAAAAAGCATGATCTTTTTTTTTCTTTTTTTTTCTGCGTCATCTTCTGTGACGTCCCCCGTCCTGCTGTTCCCACGCCGCTCATTTCAATCTCCCTGCCACAACCATACCCAGATTTGTTATGTCTCATCCTCAGGGTCGGAGGCCCACAGGGAGCCCATCACTATCAGGCTGCCGCGGGGCCACCAGCCAGAGGGGCCTGCACTGCTGCTGGGTCACTTTGGCGGTGTTCAGTGGTGCCTGTTTTGAGCTAACATATGCAGGACACCACCTACTAAGCCCCCTTCTAATGACAGTATTAGCTCAGTTGCGGAGCCAGCCTGAGTGAGTTGCCCACCCGAGGTGGCAACCACCACAACGTCCCTCCCAACGACCGTCCCCCGCGAACCTCCAACCCCAAAGGCTTTGACACAAACCCACCACAGGCACAGAAGTGTATGGGCAAACCGAATCTGAGGTCACCATGAGACCAGAGAAACTGGGACCACCGAATCAGAGGCAATTTTTTTAATTGCATGATGATCAATGACAATGAGGATGTCGTAATTATGCTGCTGTGGAAGTGCATATGCTTTGAGACTACTTGACAGGGTTGTACTCTACGCTTACTATCATAATATATCCCGGCGTCAACCGGGCCCGAGAGATACAGACACCTGCAGTGTTGGTCAGGTAATTTGAGCAACACTCTCAAACTAGCATCCGTAAAGTGGATGAAGCTCGACTGTGTGGTCCCAGTCTTCCCACTGAGCCCACAGCACACTCACTCTGGGTAGGAGCCGGCCGGAGTCCGAAAAATCCCTATGACTCTTACGGGATTCGAACCCGCGACCTTCCAGTCCGTAACCCAAGGCGCTAACCACTGCGCCATGGCGGCTGGTCAAAAAGCATGATCTTGACCCTAACATCCTGAAGCTGAACAACCACCTTCTCTCCAACAGTCTTCTTCCTGTGTGTCAGTCTGCCTATCGCGTCAACCACAGCGCTGCCACAACCGTAATCCACACCGTAAACAGGCTTCTACTCGCTTCTGATTCAGAGAAAATTTCCCTCCTCACTCTACTCGACTTGTCGGCAGCCTTCAACAATATAGACCACTCGATTCTTCTCTCCCTTCAAAAAAACGTTTGGTGTTACTGGCACAGCCCTCACCTGGTTTAGTTCATACCTTACGGACGATTCCAGACAGTTGCAGTAAACAAGATTGAATCAATACCTGCCAAACTGGAATGCGGAGTCCCACAGGGTTCTGGTCCCTGTTCTTTTCACTCTCTACACTGCTCCACTGTCACATATAATAAACTGTCATCAAATCAACCATAATTTTTTACGCAGATGACTCTCAGATTCAAAGCAGTGTTACTCCTGAAAATCTGCCTTCTCTCTTGACAAATATGGACCTCTGCTTTTAAGATATCCAAAACTAGATAATAAATAACAAATTACAGCTAAATGCAGATAAAACACACTCTCTATGCAAAAATTCATCACCCAGACCTGTCAGTCATGCTACTATCAATTACGGCGTATTGGTGCTATTCGAAAGTACCTGTCCACTGATGCAAAATCCAAACTTGTCATGTCTCTCATTCTTTCACGTCTGGGCTATTGCAATTCTCTTCTGGCTGGTCTGCCAGCTTCATCTATCCACTTCCTTCAACGTATACAAAACTATGCAGCTCAACTAGTCCTGAGAAAGGAAAAAATCTGAGCACATTACCCCTCTCTTGCGATCTATCCACTGACTGCCTGTGCTACAGAGAGTAAATTATATCAGCACCTTCTTTTACAAATGTCTCCACAAAACAGCACCCTCCTACCTCTGTGAATGTCTTCACCTGTGCACTCCTTCACGTCTCCGCTCTGCTGCAGATACCTTGTGCCTTACGAATACCTAGATTCACCCAGTCCACCGTTGGCCGCCACTCTTTATTTCTGGTCCATCGACCTGGAATGGCCCCCCTCTCTCTCTTCACCAAAAGCCTACTTATGACACTTTTAAATCCAGCGTCAAGACATATTTATTTCAAACCTATGATTTTCCCCTCCTGTTTCATATAAGAACTGTCCCTTCCTTCACTAACCGATGTCCCATCACCCTGCCAAAGTGCATGACCTGTGTGTGTGTGTGTGTGTGTGTGTGTGTGTGTGTGTGTGTGTGTGTGTGGTGTGTGCTATTGAAAAACTGATTTTGACTATTGTAATTTTTATTTCATACATTTGGTCTGCAGCGTACATATTTGTAATATCTGTTTGTTTAAACTATTGATTGATTGTTATTGGTTGCATGACTGTAAGAATAGGTTGAATGCAAACGCTTTGATTGGTCTTTGTAAGATATGCACTATATAAATTCTATCTATTATTATTATTATTATCATTATTGTTAATGCCTGGTATTTAGGGGATTTTTGGTTGATTTTCTTTTTTGGAAGAAACTATTTCGGAAAAAGGGGACATGTGTAATTTATTGTATTTCTGAGATTTCCTTATCGTTTTTTCTCCTTTAGTAGATGCCTTTTTGAATGAGGGAATCTTTGTAATACACTGTATTTTGGGGACTTCTGTTTCATTTTTTTCTTTGATGGATACCTCTTCGTGATATTGTAGCTCATTTCCTAATATTACTGACTGTATTTCTTCTTCGTCAAAAGCTCAGACAATAATTTTTTATGTCTGTCATATGAGTAAAATTGCATTGCGCTGCCATTAAGCGCCTGGCAAGTCAGACCCAGTGCATCTGACTTCTGCGTGGCCCAAATGTAGACTGCGAATTTCTTTCTTGAAAGAATGTAAGAATTTTCGTTTTCTTGTACAGCGATTCTTAATTTTCTCTCAGAAAGAATGGCAAGTCTTCAACAAAGCGATGACATTTTAAAACAGAACGGGGATATATACCTTGATTGCGCTTCTTTCCTGTAAGCGGTTGTAGAATACCGGCAAAACTGAGATGATCCTGTTGATACCTACCCAATTGTGTATAGATCTGACAGTTAGCCAACAATCATTCATGGTTGTTATGCAGCATATATGTCATCTGTAAATTGTCCTGGTGTCAAACTTGACGCAGCAAAACTTTGTCAGTGCTGACATTATCTGGTGTGCTTGGTTGTATTGGACTAAGGTACATTGCCTTCATTAAGAGCCTGGTATATAGTTGTTTTCGACCTTGTGGTTCAGACGGACCGTTCAAACCTGTTCGCTCCAACCTGTCAGTGTGAGCAGGACAGACTGCCTCGCAAAACGTTTGAAAGTTGTTAAGGGGAAGGTCGATGTGCACGCACATACAGCGCGGCAGTTCCTCCTCTTCACATTAACACGTCCAAACGAACAGGTTGGAAAGGTCTGTTTGAAACGCAAGGATAGAGCAAGCCCTCTGACAACTGAGCTATCCTGTACAGTAGTGTCCTCTATATTCATAGTCTGTATATGATTATGACTGTCTAGATTTTGTTCTGTTATTCTGCATGAGAGAGACTAGACTATGAGACGAAATTTCGTTAAGTATAAACAAGAGAACTATCCCCGTCGAGAAGCTGGGGGCCACTCAGTATTAATAGCATCCCCACCATCTGGAAATTCTGTGCCATGAAATTCCTCCTCCCCCCCCCCCCCCCCGCCTCCTTTCTTTTATCCCTCTCTTTGTTTCTGCCTTGTTCCGTTATTCTGACTTGTTCCTTGTTATTTCCTGTCACCTCCTGCTTGTCTGTTTTCTGTCTTCGTCCATTCTTCTGCCTTTGTCTATAAAGACTTGATATATAACAATTTTATCCTTCGCTGAAGTGGGATGCGCTCGGCCCGACTTGTCAGGCGCTTAACGGCAGCGCCACAAAGTTTCGCTCATATAGCAGACAACAATATATGCTGTCTGTTCGACGACGAGGAAGAAGAAGATACAAGAGAACTAGCATTCGCTTTCACCCAATAAACAAAGGCACAACACTTCAAACCAGAGATGGTAGTTTCTCAGAAAATGGAATATCGATCTGTCCCCCAGTAATTGTTGGTTCCCTGTGTGCTAACTTGTGGGCTCCATAAGAATCATTAGTGTGACTGTATTCGCTTTTGTGTGTTAAGGGAGAAAAATGCAAAAAAGATCATCTTCATCTTCTTTACATTTATAAACTCTCTCACACGCACGCTCACACCTCACACACTCACACAATTTCACTCATATACTCACGCTCTCTCACTCATTCACACGCACACACACACACACATACACACAAACACACCCCACACACATACACATTAACACACACACACACACACATACAAACACACACACACATACACATTAACACACACACACACACACATACAAACACACACACATACACACAAACACACACACAAACACACACACACACACAACACACACAACACACACACACACACACACACACACACACCACACCACACACACACACACACCAACCCCGACATGACCGTTACATTCATTGTCTAAATGAATTGCGTTTTTATTTCTTTAAAAATTCAGATTACTCAGCCATTGTATATAGCCCAAACGGAACGCAGTCAGACCTCTGGCAATAATTATGTTATTTAAACCAGAATTAAATCTAATAAACCCAAAGCTCTTTATAACTGAAATCCAAATAACTGAATGTAAAGACGCCAATTTTATGATAGTTGCCATGGAAAGAGGGTATCATGTACAAGGAGAGTTTACTTGGCTGTAGTCTCCCAGCCGATACGCTAACGTCTGTCAAATGTAGTCCAAAAGATGACACGAACAGATCTGTAAACTGCTGTCCAAGAACCACATTTAACGGTCTTTAGAATGGACAGTAAAGGATTATGTGCACAGTTCTCCGAAATACGGTCGGAAAGACTGCAGGCAAAGATTCTAATCTGTAGAATGAATGGCCGTAGGAAAGTTCTTTTAAATGTGACCCATAGACTGTGCACTGAGTTCCCAAGAACGCAACCTTAAAGCCTGTTATGTCAGATTTTGATTCTTGACTTACTTGACTTATACCTCTTGGTTCCTTGGGGAACATAGGGCTGCAACAACACCCCTCCAACGAACTCGGTTTTGGGAGATCCTCTTCAGCTCGGCCCATGTCATTCTGGCTGCCTTCGTTTCTTCGTCAACACTTCTGTGCCAGGTCTGTTTTGGTCAGATTTTGATTCACGTACCTGAAACTGACCCAGAAGAGTTTGGTTCTAGCCTTACCATGTGGTCAAGAAAGACCGCCAGAATTTGATTCACGAACCTGTACTTGATCAAGAAGAACCATTAGATTGTGATCTACGTGACCTTGTACTTGTTCTTGAGAAATTCTCAGACTTTGGTCCATGAACCTGTCTGTGTTTGAGTGTGTCAGATTTTGATCATTGTCCCTGTCCTGATACAAGAAGAACTGTGAGGTTGTGGTCCTGTGTGATCCTGTGATCTTAATATTGTTTCAGAACTATCGGATTTTGGTCCATGACCTCCCTCTCTCCCTTCGCCAAAAGCCTACTTACGACACTGTTAAATCCATCCTCAAGACATATTTATTCCAAACCCAAGATTTTTTCCCTCCTGTTTCATCTCATATCTGTCCTTGCCTTCAACAGCCGAAATCCCCACCACACTGCCAAAGTGTAAAACCTTTATGCGCGCGTGTGTATGTGTGTTGTGTGTGTGTGTCTGTGTGTGAGCGCGTGCGCGCGCAGGCGCGTGCGTGTGTGTATGTACATTTGATTTTGTTTACATTGTTAATTGTTCTTGGTTGTATGTGTAAGAATGTGATGAATGCAAGCGCTTTGATTTGTTTTTACAAGATATTGCGCTATATACATTCCATTTATTATTATCATTATGATGATTACTATTACCTGTACAAAAAGAACTGTTATATTTTGGTTCCTGTAATCTTGTACTTGGTTACAAACTGTCAGATTGCGGTCCTACTTCTGAACTTAATGAAAAACTGTCACAATTTGAACCATGCCTCGGCACTTGTTCAAGAACAAAGCTGAGTTTTGAACCTTGCCCAGGCACTTGTTCGTAAAAACTCATACTCGGATGAGGGTACGAGGGTAGATCTAGTGGGAAGAATCATGGGGAACACCAGAGATCCACGAAGAGCACTTGCGCTTCGTACCTGAAGTTGACAAAGGTGAGGCTGTAGAGAGGCAGAGGAAGAGTGTCATTGGTGTAGAACTTTCTGTCCACCAGCACCTGCAACAACAACACCACCACCCGGAACAAAGTTAGTTAGCGGAGTTGCTGAGTGGCGAGAGTACAGGACTTGAGACCTGTTGATAATCAGAGGGTGCTGGTTTGAATCCCCGTGGGCTAAGCTGTTCATCACAGGGCATTCTTCCCTAGGAGTCAGCTTTCGTTCTGACCCCTTTCCCATACAAGTCCTTTGGATGAGACTACAAAAAAAAACCCAAGGTCAGGTGTGTGAAGGTATGCAGAACATCTTGAAGAGTAGGTCAGTTATGACTCATGGCCTGGCTGACATGAATGTGGCCACTGTGCAGTCTGTGACCTGGAGAGGGATGGGCGTGATTGAGACATCACGTACACACACACACACACACACACACACACACACACACACACACACACACACACACACACACACACACACACACACACACACAAATGAACAACTTGACAAAATAAGAAAATAAGTAAAAATAGAAACATAAATGAATACAAATTTAGAAATTGAAAAAACTTACGATAAAAATAGAATAATATTGTTGACAATCAAAATATTGATCAAATGAAGAGAGAAAGGGAAAGAGAAAGAGAGAGAGAGAGAGAGAGAGAGAGAGAGAGAGAGAGAGAGAGAGAGAGAGAGAGAATGGTGTGTGTGTGTTTGTTTGTTTGTGTGTGTGTCCGTCTATTACCTAACTTGTCTGTCCGTTTGCCTGTCTTCTCTCCGTCTGTCTGTTACCTGTCTGTCTCTCCGTCTGTCTGTTACCTATCTTGTTTGTCTGTCTGTTACCTATCTCATCTGTCTGTTACCTGTCTACCTGTCTGACTGCCTGTCTGTCTCTCCGTCTGTCTGTTACCTATCTTGTCTGCTTGTCTGACTGCCTGTCTGTCTCTCCGTCTGTCTGTTACATATCTTGTCTGACTGCCTGTCTGTCTCTCCGTCTGTCTGTTACCTATCTTGTCTGCTTGTCTGACTGCCTGTCTGTCTCTCCGTCTGTCTGTTACCTATCTTGTCTGCTTGTCTGACTGCCTGTCTGTCTCTCCGTCTGTCTGTTACCTGTCTTGTCTACTTGTCTGACTGCCTGTCTGTCTCTCCGTCTGTCTGTTACCTATCTTGTCTACCTGTCTGGCGGCCTGTCTGTCTCTCCGTCTGTCTGTTACCTATCTTGTCTACTTGTCTGTCTCTCCATCTGTCTGTTAACTATCTTGTGTACCTGTCTGACTGCCTGTCTCTCCGTCTGTCTGTTACCTATCTCATCTGTCTGTTACTTATCTTGTCTATCTGACTGCCTGTCTGTCTCTCCGTCTGTCTCTTAACTATTTTGTCTACCTGTCTGTCTGTCTGTCTCTCCGTCTGTCTGTTACCTATCTTGTCTGCTTGTCTGTCTCTCCTTTTGTCTGTTACTTCTCTTTGTCTCTCTTACCGATCTACCTGTCTGTTTGTCAACTAATTCACAATCAGCTCCGTCCCTACTAACCCTTCTTTCTCTGACGCAGACGAACCACCTGGATATTGAAGAATCAAACCCCGAAATCAGAAAACACCCTCCGCCTGTCTTCCTGTACCCACCACACACGGCTCCTCACCACCACCCTCCCCTTCTCCCCGCCAGATGCATTTTGCCACACATTCCACAGGGGAGACTGATGACGTCATCATCATGGCGGTGGAGACGGAAAGGGGGAACCACCCACCGGATGCGGAAGTGCCAGTCTGCCAGAGGGGAGTGTGGAAAATGAGGAGGGTTCTAATTTTGGAGTGTGATGCCGGCAGTTTGGAGGAAAATATAGGGACGATCATGGCTAAGATGGCGGCTGCAGGCAAGGTGGAGGGCGCCATGATGGTAACCTGGCTTGGGCCGCACACCCGTATTAAAAAATCACTCGTTTCTTTCTGTTTTTCTATGTGACTCTTATATTCATACCGCACGTACTAAGGCATCCACAGAAATAAAAACCACTCTTTGTGAAAGACTAGCCTCAGACTCAAAACTCGTGTGATTTTGAACAAATTTGGTAGGTTTGAAATTGTTTCATTTTTCAGCAAACACTCTACTCCCTCGGTCCTTTGTCGTGTGCTAGCTTCCTTACCGCAATATGCATGCGCGGGGTCAACGCTGTAGGAATACAGGCAATCCTCATTTGATGATTATTTCCAACTTTCTCGTGACTACCTGGTATTGCTCTATGCCCTCAATCCCCAAAACAAGTGCACAGTGCATTTTTTTTATACTTAAAAAAGCTGTGAACATCACCAATATTTTTTTGGACTCGCGTTCTATAGAAGATACTATATGACCCCCAAATTAATACCGGTGTGTAGCCTTGCAGAGGCTAAGAGGGATACAGTTTATATCCTTCAGTATGTACTGTACAAGGAATGGGCTTAACTTTGCTGTTCGTTTATTTGCAGTGGTTCTTAGCTTAGCTGTTTGTCTATTTTCAGTGTTTATGTTATCTTCCATTGCGTGAGTATTAACTGTTCTAAAAAACGACAACAACAGTTAACGGATTGTTTAAGATAACTGGAGTGGAAGGTATTGTGAAGTGAATAATACTGTTGTTTTTGTTTTGCTCTGTGTGTGTGTGTGTGTGTGTGTGTGTGTGTGTGTGTGTGTGTGTGTGTGTGTGTGTGTGTGTTTATTTTATTCTTTTATTTCGAGGAAAATGGAATAAACACTCATGTCTTTTTTGTGCGTGCATCAAATCTTCATGTGTATGCAGTTTTGTAAATTTTGTCATCCGTTCCCACAGGCACACAATGGCCTACTCTTTCGAAAAGCGGAACGGGTTTTAACGCGTGCGCAAGATGTTCTGCGTGCGTTCGCACACGGGACCTCGGTTTATAGTCTCATCCGAAAGACTTTAAGGGGAAGTAGAGTGGGCACTGATGTTAACTCCAGAGGAAAAATCCTCTTGAACGGGATTCGAACCCGGGTCAGCAGATCACGAGCGCAGTGCGCATCATTCTAACCACCAGGCTATCCCGTGTGTGTGTGTGTGTGTGTGTGTGTGTGTGTGGTGTGTGTGTGTGTGGTTCTTCAAGGCTATTCCGATCTTAGTGATATGCCAGACAACCTTATAACAGGAGATGGGACTGGTATATGCACGCACGCGCGCGTGTGTTTGTATGTGTGTGTAGGTGTGCGTACTCGTGTGTCTATCTGCAGTTGTTTGCTAGTTTCGTGAATCACTTCTCTCTTCCTTGCAACCCAGGTCACTGTGGTTTTCACTGTGGGAAGCATTACCAAAAATTGTCAGACTTTGTGAACTCAACCCTTTCTCTTTCTTCTTTTCTCTCAGCCTCAGAGAGAGAACAATCGAACATTTTGGGGGGAACAATTTTTTAATATTTTTCAGAGGGTAATAGATTAAGCATCACATTGCTTTTTTACACCCAGCCCTCGGAGAAAAAGGAGATAAATAATAAGGAAAAAATATGCATAATGACGTAGAATTGCATGGAAAACAATACACACACATACGCGCGCGCATGCGCGCACACACACACACACACACACACACACACACACACACACACACACACACACACACACACACACACACACACACACTGAAAAGCAAGCAAGATATAGAAAACATCAAAGAGAGAGACAGAGACAGAGAGACAGAGAGAGAGAGTTTAGATATACATAGAAATGATGGAAAACAAGCAAAATTAATAGGAATGCATAATAACAAAAACTAACTATACCATCTGGGGAGACAATTTATGTGACTGAAACTACTAGCGGTTTGATCAAAACATTTGCGGTGAAAACAGTGTGACATTTTCATGAGTCATCAGAAAATCATAGAACAGACTCTTAAATCTTGAAAACTTTGTTCCCAAAAGGTTGGGAGCCTATTCCAAAACCAGCTCCCAGAATATACTAGACTTGATTTAAACAGAGTAATAGCTGGTAACATCAAGTCACTGAAATCGGGCAAAGCAGCAGGCCCAGACGGTATACCACCTGAAGCACTGAAGGCAGACACCCAAACTTCCACTGAGATGTTATACCCACTCCTATACAAGATCTGGGAACAAGAGAGTGTACCAGAAGACTGGAAGAAAGGCCATCTCGTAAAGCTGCCAAAGAAAGGGGACCTGTCCTCATGCAACAACTGGAGAAGAATCATGCTACTGTCCATCCCAGGGAAAGTGCTGACAAAGATCATGCTAGACAGACTGAAGACAGCACTGGACAAGACACTTCGGGATGAACAGGCAGGCTTTAGGCAAGACAGATCATGTACAGATCAAATCGCCACAATGCGCATCATCATTGAGCAGTCCCTGGAGTGGCAGACCCCCCTATATTCAGTCTTTGTCGACTTCCAGAAGGCATTTGACAGCGTCGACAGAGATGTCATTTGGAAACTGATGCATCACTATGGCTTTCCACCAAAGTTCATCACCATCATCCAGCAGCTATATGAAGATGCCACCTGTCAAGTCATCCATGAAGGGAAACTGACGGAAGCCTTCTCCGTACAGACCGGTGTTCGTCAGGGCTGTCTGTTGTCGCCAACCATCTTCCTGTTGGTGGTTGACTGGATAATGCGGCAGGCCACAGCAGGCAGGAGAACCGGCATACAGTGGACCCTCGTGAAGCAGCTGGAAGACCTGGACTTCGCAGACGACATCAGCCTTCTCTCCCACAGGCAACAAGACGCACAAGAGAAGCTTTGTCGTGTTGCTGACGAAGCTGAAAAGACTGGCCTCCAAATCAACATCGGGAAGACAGAGATCATGAGGGTGAACAACAAAACACATGACCCAATGCGACTGCAGCAAGAAACCATCAAAGAAGTCAGCAAGTTTATTTACCTGGGCAATGTCGTCAGTAAAGATGGGGGAACAGATGAAGACATCAAGTGCCGAATCAACAAAGCCCGTCACGCCTTCAACACCCTTCGGCCAATTTGGAGGTCAACAGCCCTCTCATTTCAAAACAAGATTCGGATCTACAACACCAATGTCAAATCGGTCCTACTTTATGGCTCAGAAACCTGGCGGGTAACAAAAAACCAACACCCACAAACTCCAGTCTTTTACCAACAAATGCCTCAGGTACATCCTCAACATCAGGTGGCCGGAAGTCATATCCAACAAACAACTGTGGGACAGGACCAGACAAACCCCAATCGAGTACATTATTAAACAAAGGAAGTGGGGATGAATCGGCCATACACTCCGCAAGCCTGCGTCAAATGTCACCAGACAGGCCCTTGACTGGAATCCACTAGGGAAGCGGAAAGTTGGTCGACCAAAGCAGACCTGGCGCAGAAGTGTTGACGAAGAAACGAAGGCAGCCGGAATGACATGGGCCGAGCTGAAGAGGATCTCCCAAAACCAAGTTCGTTGGAGGGGTGTTGTTGCAGCCCTATGTTCCCCAAGGAACCAAGAGGCATAAGTCAAGTAAGCCAATAGCTGGTAAAGGAAGGTTAATTTTGTGAATATCGAAAACTGTTTTTGCTGAACATGCTGCTCAAGGAAGATGGGGCACTACCATGGAGAATTTTATGCATTAGTACAGTCCGCCAGCGCCTGGGCTTTATCACAGTTCTTGATTAAACCATTGACGCTGGGGCAACAGCAAAGTGAGAGGCTGTATGACCAGTGGCTTTTCCACTCATGGAATTCCACTTTACAGCTTAGTCTTTAGTGATCGACTATGACTCTCTGATGATGATGATGTTGACCAGCCATCATGGAGCAGTGGTTAAGGCCATCAGTTACGGACTGGAAGGTCGCAGATTCGAATTTAGTCAGAGCCAAAGGGATTTTTCGTTCTCTGGCCGGCGCCTACCCAGAGTGAGTTTGCTGTAGGTTCACTGCAAGACCAGCACCTCATAGTCGAGCTTCATCCAATTTAGGGATGCAATGTCGAGAGTGTCGCTCAAATTATCTGATCAACAATGCAGGGATCGGTATCTCTCGGGCCCGGTTGATGCCGGGATACGTTATGACAGGACGCGTAGAGTACATCCCTGTCAAGTAGTCTCAACATACAGGCCCTTTCGTAGCAGCAGCATTGCATTCTCCTCCTCCTCCTCAACATTGTTCATTATGCAATAACAGAAAATCATCTCGTATTCGGTGGTCCCGGTTGCTCTTGACTCATGCTGACATCAGTTTTGGTTTCCCCATACACTTCTGTGCCTGTGGGGGGACTGTGTGTCAAAGCGTTTGGGGTTGGACGTTGAAGAAAGAAGGTCATTGGAGGGATGCTGTGGTAGCTGCTATCCTGGGTGGAGGTTTCACTCAGTCTGGCTTCGCAACTGAGCTAATTACTGTCGTCAGTAAGGGGCTTAGTAGGTGGTGTCCTGCGCATGTTAGCTCAGAAAAGGCACCGCTAAAAAAACCAACCCAAAGTGACTCAGCAGCAGCGCCGGGCCCTTCTGGCTGGTGGCCTGCGGCGGCCTGACATTGATGGGCTCCCTGTGGACTTCTGTCATGACCCTGAAGATGCAACATAACGAATTTGGATTGGGGGGGGGGGGGGGGGGGGGGGGGGACGACGTGGGAACAGTAGGACGGGAACGTCAGAAAAGACGAGGTAGCAGCAAAAGAAGAAAAAGAAAAACCAAGAAAAAAAGATGAACACAAAATAAATATAAAAATAACCTTTTTTGTAATACCGTTTTATGCACTGTAGTTCATGACCTACACACTTATGAAGTGTGGCCTCAACAGCCTATTTTTCCTAGAGAGAGAAAGATACTGATTGCCTGGAAGGTTTCAAAGAAACAGGAAATGAAAAAAAATAAAAGAATAACATCTGCACTCTTGGTGGATGAATAATGTATTGTGTTACTCTTGTAACAACTTTCCTGTTTCAGGAATAGCCATAACAGTGATTATTTGTCCTCTGTCTGTCTGTCTCTCTTTTCCTCTCATCCTCCCTCCCCACTCTCTCCCCCTCCCCCTCTCTCCCTCGTTGTCTGTCAGTCACCTTCTCTGTTTTTCAATCTGTGTCTGTCTATCTGTCTGCCTGTGTTGTGTGTGCATACGGTTGTCGGTATTTGACACGTTTATTATGTAAAACGTTTCGTGCTGTCTCTGTAAAGAGGAACGAAAACACTCTACAAATATGCATTATAATTATTATCATCTGAAAATGAGGACATTGTGAAATCATGAACGGCATGTTTAGATCTCGCACAATGTATTAGAAATGCAAATCAAATATTCTAATTGAGTTAGCGTCTGTTGAAAGATCATAAACCGAAATTTGGTGTGTGAATTCGAGCTGGATATTTTACATATCTGAACAAAATCCATCAATCTTTCATAAAGATTAGGCCAGCTGTGACCGGTGGAATGGTTGACACGAACATACCTAGCATGCAATCTGTCATCTGGAGATAGATGGGCTCTGCCAGGGTCAGCTTGCCCAGGATATAATTTCTGGGAAGCTGTTAAATACCACGCCCCAACAACTTCTCAATGAGTTAAGGGAGAATTCGGCCACACTGTGACACAGCAAACATTTGGCAAGGCTATGTTTTGCCAAGGACAATTTTTTATAAGCTTACATACTTTCATATTGCAATAGCGAAAACACAGAAATTACAGAACAGAAATTGCAGAACAGAAATTACTTAATTTCTTGAAGGATCAAACACGTTTTTATTGCATTCATGAGTAAAAGTAATACACGTAGCCACAACAAGCAACAATGGCAGTATACTTTACACCAGTGAAAGCTAAAAGTACTGTCATTCCATCAGCATATACTTCAAAACCAGCGCAGGAACACACGGCGATCACCACCCGAAAAGTCACGAGCACAGCCGAACAAAATGCGTCGCCTAAAAGGTCACACAAGGGGAAGTAATGCCAAACTCTGATGATGGGTTCTGTGCATGAAACCTCCTCTCCACTTAAAGTTCTAAAGGAAGATATTCTACTTGCTACAGTTTTCATGTCCACAATGTCTCCCTTGGAATTTTCGGGTTGAACATGTCTTTCTAACAAAGACAACATGATGGTTGAACTCATCATAGGTAAAAAGTTTACAGTGAACTGACTAACTATGACGTAAGCGGCTGTAGATGATGTCACTCGATTGTATGACGTGGTATAATACGCACAAAATTCTTCAAGATCGTCCTACATGGCCCTGAAGAATGTTTTTGGAGAAAGCGCAAAGTGTAGTAGAAAACAAACCACAATTTAAAAGGACAGAGAAGGCAAGAATTTTGCCGTCATTCGGGACCTTGAGATGATTCCAAGAGGAAGGCAGTGTGGCTGTCTCCATCTTATTTTCAGCGTTCGCTCTCCAATACAGCTGCAGTATGCGGTGAAGGCAGAGCGCTGATTGGAGGAAGAGGAGGAGGAAGAAGAAGAGAAGGAAGAGGATGTGGCAGGTCTGGAGGAAGAGAGGAAGAAGGTGAATGTCAATGAGGAGGCAGCATACGATAAAGGAACAACCCATGTCCGATAGACACAAGATGGCCTCTTTGGGCATTTGGGCTGATATCTTCCACGCCATTTGCCCCCTGTTCATTTATTCATCAATTTTTAAATTTTATTTTGTGGTGTTGTGGGATTAATTAACTGATTAATATGTTGTGCTTCTTTACTATATTATGTACTACTGATCAATTCATTTTAAGCTTTCAATTTAGGTTTCACAACTTGGTTTTGCCTGCCTTAACAACTTTGTAATGAATTCGAAAGCTGCTTGGAGTGACTAAGAATGCCGTTTCAAAGCAGTTTTCCTTAGTCGTTTTCGTTAAGTCGTTAGTTTTCCTTTTCCTTAGTTTTCCAGTCGTTTGTTTGTATTTGCAGCTTTACTCTTTGTTTATTAAAATGTCTCTATAAAAATGGAATTCCCTAGCATCAGATCAGCGTTATGAAAGAAAAACAAACTAGGCTCTTTGGTGGGTTGACATTTCTCATGGAGAAATTACCCGAAGAATCTGAGGCCTTATGAGCTTCCTGGGTATTGGTTATTGGTTATAAAAGCGACGGATGCTGCTGCTGCTGCTGCTGCTGCTGCTGCTGCTGATGCTGATGATGATGATGAAGCTAGGACACAGAAAATCATTTCAGGAGATTGCTAAATCGATTACCACGCACTCAACCGAGGAATATTCAGTTACTATTGAACAGAATCATGGTCTCCGAACAATAGGCCTGCACCCTCCTTAAAAGAAGAGAGAGCACTTAAAAAATAATCAAGACTGTGCTTGGTAGGACTACACGAGACTAATTAAATTAAATTCTAACACTGTAACAATTTTTCTTGTTTCCGACATCAAGTTTTCATTCTTGGAACTCAGAAATTCCCGAAATGAAAGCTGTTCATCGAGGTTGCGTCACTTCCGGTGTCAGCTAGGGGCAATAACTGTGTTTCCTGTTGACGCCGAGAAGGGAGGAAGAACAGACTAATGACTGTACTGCAGGCTGTTGACTGTACTGCAGGCTGTTGTTTTCTTCTTGTCCGTAGACTGAAACTGGAACTACTGTACCCTGGGGGGGGGGGGGGGGGGGGGGGGGGGATGCGTAATCACAGGGAAATGCCACCCGTGTTTGCCTGTTTTTGAACCCTTTGTGTGTGTGTAGTTGCTTACAAGAAGGAATTTTCATCACACAATTTTGCCAGGTAGACAGAACTCTTTTCGTGTTGTTGTGGGTTCTTTTACGTGTGCCGGAGTGCTCCTGCATGCATACCGCGCCATCAGTTTTTTGGTCTGGCTCAGCGCGTAAGGGACTTGGCCTTTTTGTTGGGGTCTGGCGCCTGGTCGTTCCTCAGACTGACTGCAAACAATGAAAGCTTTGATTGAGAGAATTGCCTCAAACAACAGTGGTGGCTACAACGGCACCAGTATATTAACAATAGTGAATATAAGAATGCTAATGATGATTCTAAATATAAGGCTAAAAAAGATGATAGAAAATAATGATGATGATGATAATGATTGTAATAACGATGATAGTATAGCGATTGTATTGAAGACAATAATGATAGTAGCCATTGCTATCATGATTACTAATAGCGCTTTCCCCCACCCAAGTTAAGCAGCGCCGAGCGTGGTTACCACTTGGATGGGTGACCGTTTGCTTCAGTACAAGTTCACCCAGCTGTGGATACCTGTTACCTACCTCTTCAGGGTCAGGGAAGGTAAAGCAGCGAGGGAGAGGAGATGGGCGCCGCCCTCAATATGCTGGCCCCTAGAGAAGTTGAGGTCTCTGACGCCTCGCTGCTCCTACAACCTTATAGGTTATGAGATACCTTTACCTTTACTTAGAAGTGGAAGTGGTAATATGACGATGATTATGATGATGATAATGATGATGATGATGATGATTAGCATGAATATAAGCATCATTATCCTTACCATTATAAAACTGCATGCTCGGGGACTAGACGTATAAACCCCCCACATGAGTGCTTATTCCATTATCCTCGATATAAAAGAATGAAATAAAATAAAGAAGGAAATAAATGATGACAACAATTTTCATCACACACACACACACACACACACACACACACACACACACACACACACACACACACACACACACACACCACACACACACACACACACACAAAAACACACAGAGTTTCTTTCTTTCTTTCATTCTTTCTTTCTTTTTTCTCCTTTCCTTCCCTTTCTTTTTCTTACTTTATGTCTTTCTGTCTTTTTCCCCTTTCTTCTTTCTTTTCTTTCTTCTTTCTTTCTCTTTCTTTCTTTCTTTCTTTCTGCACGTATTTTCCCCATCCTTCGCTATTTCCTTTTTAAAAAAAAATCATTTTTCTTTCCTTTCTTTTTTCCCGCCTTCCTTTCTTCTATTTTTTCTTCCTTATTTCTGTTTCTTCCTTTCCTTCTTTCTTTTCTCTTTTTTTGCCTTCTTTCGTTCTTCCTTCCTTCGTTTGTTCCTTGTTTCTTTCCTTCCTTCCTTTCTTCCTTTCTGCCTTTTATCTTCCTTCCTTTGTTCCTTTCTTTTTTTCTTTTTCTTTGTTATTATCCTTCCTCCATTTCGTCCTTCCATCTTTCTGTCCTTTGCTTCCTTTCTGTATTTCTTCCTTCATTCATTCTTTTCTTCCTTCATTCCACATTCCTTTTTTGTCTTTATCTTTTTATTTATTCTTTCCTTCCTTTCTATCTTATTTTTTTCTTTTCCCTTCCTTCCTACCTTCTTTCTTTTTCTTTCCTTCCTTCCTCCCTATTTCCTTTCTGTCGTCCTTCCTTCCCTCCTTCTTTCCTGTCTTCTTTTTTTTCTTTTTTCCTTTTTCATGTTTTCATTCTTCCTTCTATCCTTCCTTTCTTTCTTTCCCCCATTCCTTCCTTTCATATTTCCCACCTTTCTTTCCTTTCTTCCTTTTTTCCCCCTACATTTTCTTTCCTCCTTTCCATCCTTCTTTCCCCCTACTTCCATCCTTCGTTCGCTCCTTGCTTCCCCCCCTTCCTTCCTTTCTTTTTTCTTTTCTTTCTTCCTTTATTTCGTCTTTCCTTCCTTTCTTTTTCTATTTTCTTCCTTTCTCTCATTTATTTCTTCCTTCCTTTTTTCCTTCTTCCTTACTTCTTTTTTTGCTCTCCTTCCTTTTCCCTCCCTCCCTTTCTTTTTTTCTTTCTTCCTTTTTTCTTTCGTTTCCCTGTCTTTCTTTCTTTTTTGATCATTCCTTCCATTCCTTTATTTCTCATTCCTTCCATACTTGCTTTCCCTTTTCTTCTTTTTTTCTTTTTTGCCCTCCTTCCTCTCTTTTCCCCCTCCCTCCTTTCCTGCCTTCCTTCCATCCATCCTTCTTTTTTTTTTCATCCTTCCTTTCCTTAATTTTCTTTCTTTAGTTCTTTCCTTTTTTCCCAGCCTTCTTTCCTGTCTGTCTTCCTTTGTTTGTTCATTTCTTTCTTTCCCCCTCTTTCTTTCGTTCATTCTGTCAAATTTGTGTCTTTTTTTTTTCTCTTGTCATTCCTTCCTTTCTTTTTTCCTTCTTCCTTTCTGTCTTTCCTTCTTTCATTCCTTGCTTCCTCCGTTCATTCCTTCATTTTTTTTCTTTCTTACTTCCTTATTTCTTTTCTCCCTTTCTTTCCTTTCTTGTTTCTTCCTTACTTCATTTCTTCCTTTCTTCCATTCTCTCTTTCTTTCTGTCTTTATTTCTTTCTTCCTTCCTGCCTTTATCTTCTTTCCTTTCATTCTTCTTCTCTCCGTTCTTTCTGTTTTTCTTTTCCTTTCTCTTTCTTTCTTTCTTTCTTTTCTTTCTTTTTTTTCCTTTTCTTTCTTCTTTTCTTTCTTTCTTTCTTTTCTTTCTTCTTTCTTTCTTTCTTCCTTACTTCTCTGCTTTCGTGTTTTTTCTTCCTTCCTTCCCTACTTTCTTCTTTTTTCCCCCCTTCCTTTCTTTCTTCCTTCCTTTTTTCTTCCTTTCTTTCTTCCTTTCTTCCATTCTCTCTTTCTTCCTGTTTTTTCTGACTTCCTTTCTTTTTTTCTTTCCTCCCTTTCTCATTCTTTCTTTCCTTTTTCGGTCCTTTAGTTTCGTTTTATTCTTCCTTCCATTCCCTCCTTCCTTACTTTCCTCCTTCCTTCCTTCCATTATTTCTTTTGTCTTCCTTTCTTCTTTCCTTTTTCCCCTTTCTTCCTTCCTTCCTTTCTCCTCTCCTTCTTTCCTTCCATCTTTTCTTTCCTCCTTTCCTTCCTTCACTCCCTTTTTTCTGTCTTTTAAAAAATTTATTACGTCCTTTCTTTCTTTTCTCCCTTCTTTCCTTCCTCCCCCCCCCCCTCCCCCCCTTTTTAAAATCTTTATTCCTTTTGGGGTTCCTTCCTTCCTTCCTTCTTCTTTCTTTCTTTCTTTCTTTATTTCTTTCTTTCTCTCCTTCTTCTTTGCTCTTTCCTTAATTCCTTCCTTTCTTCCTTTCTTTTCTGTGTCTATTTCTGTTTTTCTCATTCTCAATTCTTTCCTTCGTTCTTTTCTGTCTTCCTCCCTTTCTTCTTTCCTTCTTTCTTCCTTCTTTCCGTCTTCCTTCCTTTGTTACTCTCCATTCTTCTTTCCTTCTTTCTTTCTTCCTTCCATTCTCTCTTTCCGTCTTTTTTCTTTCTTTCTTTCTTTTGTCCTTCCTACCCACTGTTCTTTCTTTCTTTCTTTTCTTTTCTTTGTTTCTTTCTTTCTTTTCTTCCTTCTGTCTTTTTGTCCCTTTCTGCCCATTTTATTCTTCCATCCTTTTTTAAAAACTTCTTGTTTGCTTTCTTTCTTCTGTCCTTCATTTCTTCCTTCCTTTAATTTTTTCTTCCTTCCCTTTTCGTCTTTCCTTTTTTTTCGTTCTTGCTTTCTTTTCCCCTCTTCTTTCCTTCCTGTTCTTTCCTTGTTTATTTCTTTTCTTTCTTTTTTTCTCCCTTTCTTCACTCCTCTGTTCCTTCCTTTTTTCTTTTTTTTCTGTCTTCCATCCATCTATCCTTCCTTCCTTCTGTATTTTTCTTCCTTCCTGCCTTACTTTATTTTTTCTTCTTCTTCTTTTTCCCCCTTTACTTTTATTGTTCCTTCCTTCCTTCCTTCCTTCTCTTTTACCCTCCTTCCTTGCTTTCTCTTTCTTCTTTCCCTCTTTCATTTCTTCCTTTCTTCCTCTTTTCTTCTTTTCTTCGTTTCTTCCCTCTTTTCATCCTTTCTTTCTCTTTCTTCCTTTCTCCCCCTCAGTCTTCCTTCCTTCCTTCCTTCCTTCCTCTCTCTCACTCATACAATTAATTAGCGAACAAAAACATAGATTACTTCCATTCATTCAGTAGATAATGTGGGAGCAAGACACTGACAGCAATGCAAACATCAACCTAAACTCGCCAGACAGTCTAAGGGAAAGCACCGTAGTTTAAAAAGCCCATTCCTTAAGTAAGAACACATTCGCCTCCCTTTTATCAGTTTCGGTCTCGGACGTTGCTAATCCCGGCAGTTATAAATCGAACAGCGCAAAGCTGAATGTGCCGATACACTCTCGCATGCATGCAGAGTACAAAGACAAGATACCATTCTTACTGTGTATATTTTTGATCTCCTGGAAGAGTATACAAGAGAAAACTTAAGGGAATGGCAGGTCTGCACAGAAGTGGAACTGGGAAATCGAAATAATCTTAATTCTGCTTATTCCATCCAGAGCTATTAAGTTTTACACAAACGACCACACACACGCACACACGCTCGCTCGCGGGCAAACGCATGCACACTCGCACACAAACACACGCACACATACGCGCACGCAAGTACACGCACACTAGATAATACGTACTGATACATCCGACTTTTTACACACACACACACACACACACACACACACACACACACACACACACACACACACACACACAACACACACACACATGTACACATGCAGGCACGCGCGTGCACGCGCGCGCATACACACACGCACGCACGCACGCACTCACGCACGCACAGTGTCTTTCTTTCCTCTTCTTTCTTTCTTTCTTATTCTTCTTCTTTCCTTCCCTTTCCTTTTTTCTTACTTTATGTCTGTCCTCTGTCTGTCTTTTTCTTTCTGTCTTTCCTTTCTTTCGTCTCCTCTTCTTCTTCTTCTGCACATATTTTCCCTATGTTTTTTCCTATTTCTCTTTCTTTCTTTAAAAATTCCTTCCAATCTTTCTTCCTCCTTCCTTTCTTCTATTTTTTCTTCCTTTTTTTTTTTCTTCCTTTTCTCTATTCTTTCTTTCTTTTTTTTTCTTCCTTCGTTTTTCCCCTTTTTTCTTTCTTTTTTTCCTTCCTTCTTTCTTCCTTCCTTCCTTTGTTCCTTTTTTTCTGTCTTTTCTCCTGCCTTCTTTCTTCCTTCCTTCCTTTCTTTCCTTTCTGTCTTTTTTCTTCCTTCCTTTGTTCCTTTCTTTTTCTTTGTTATCATCCTCCTCCATTTCTTCCTTCCATCCTTCCTTTTCTGTATTCTTTCTTCCTTAAATCATTTCGCCATTCATTCCTTTTCTCTGTCTTTATCTTTGTATTTCTTTTCCCCTTCCTTTCTTCCTTTTTTTCCCTTTCCTGTCTTCTTTCTTTTCCTTCCTCCCTTCCTTTCTTTCCTTCCTTCCTTCCTTCTTCTTTCTTTCTTTCTTCTTTCCTTTTTCTTTGTTTCATGATTCCTTCTATCCTTCCTTTCTTTCTTTCCCTTTCCCTTTTCTTCCTTTCATATT
>CM054153.1:44180039-44187539 GCA_028751875.1 Rapana venosa
CTTTCTCTCATTCTTCATTCCTTCCTTCCTTTCTTCTTTCTTTCTTTCTTCCTTCCTTTTTTGCATTCCTTCCTTTTCCCCCCCTTCTTTTCCCTCCCTCCCTACCTTTCTTCCTTCCTTCATTCCTTCCTTTTCTCTTTCTTTCTATTTTCTTTCTTTCTTTCTTTTTTCATTCTGCCTTCCATCCTTCCTTTCTTTTTTCCTCATTCCTTCCATACTTGCTTTCATATTTCCTTCCTTCCTTTCTGTCTTTTTTCTTCTTTCCTTTCTTCCCTTTTCTTCTTTTTTTCTTCCTTCCTTCCTTCCTCTCTTCCCCCCCCCCCCCTCCCCTCCTTCATTTCCTACCGTCCTTCCTTCCATACGTCGTTTTATATTTTTTTCATCCTTCCTTCCTTCCTTTCCTTCCTTCCTTAATTTTTGTTTCTTTAGTTCTTTGCTTTTTTCTTCCTTCTTTCCTGTCTGTCTTCCTTTGTTCATTTATTTCTCTCCCCCCCCCCCCCCCCTTTCTTTCGCTCATTCTGTCTTTTTGGGGGTCTTTTTTTCTCTTTTCCTTCTTTCCTTCCTTTCTTTCTGTCTTTCCTTCTTTTATTTCCTGCTTCCACCGTTCATTCCTTCCTTTTTTTCTTTCTTCCTTCCTTCCTTCTTTTCTCCTTTCTTTCTTGTTTCTTCTTTACTTCCTTTCTTTCTTCCTTCCATTCTCTCTTTCTTTCTGCCTTTTTTCTTTCTTCCTTCCTGTTTTCTTCTTTCCTTTCTTTCTTCTTCTTTCGGTTCTTTCTGTCTTTGTTTCTTCCTCTTTCTGTCTTTCTTTCTTTGGTTGTTTGTTTGTTTCTTCCTTCCTTCCTTCTGTGCTTTCGTTTGTTTGTCTTCCTTCCTTCCTTCCCTACTTTCTTCCTCCCCCCTTCCTTTCTTTCTTTGTTTCTTTCTTCCTTCCTTCCGTCTTTCTTCCATTCTCTCTTTCTTCCTGTTCTTTTTCTGTCTTCCTTCTTTCTTTCTTTCCTTTTTCGGTCCTTTTTGTTTCTTTTTATTCTTCCGTCCTTCCCCTTTTCCTTCCTCCCCCTTCCTTTTTTTCTTCTTTCTTTCTTTTCCTTTCTTTCTTCTTTTCCTTTCTTTCTTCTTTTTCCTTTTCTCTTTCTCTTTCCTTTCCATTTTTTCTTTTCTCCCTTCTTATCTTCCTTCCTTCCTTTTTTTCTGTCTTTTTTCTTACTTCCTTTCTTTCTTTATTTATTTTCTCCTTCTTTCCTTCCTCCCCCCTTTTTTTTCTTTATTCCTTTGGGTTCCTTCCTCTTTCTTTCTCTTTCTTTCCTTGTTCCTTTCCTTAATATTCCTTCCTTCTTCCTTCCTTTTTTGTGTCTATTTTCTGTTTTTTCTTCTTCTCTTCAATTTCTTTCCTTCCTTCCTTCTTTCTTCCTTATTTCTTCTTTCCTTCTTTCTTCCTTCTTTCCGTTTTCCTTCTTCCTTCCATTCTTTCCTTCTTTTTCTTTTCTTTTTTTTCCTTCCTTCCTTCCATTCTTCTTTTTTTTCTCTGTCTTTTTTTCTTTCTTTCTCTCTGTCTTCTTTCTGATTTCTTTCTTTCTTTCTTTCTTTCTTTTGTCCTTCCTTCCTTCCTTCCTTCCTACTGTTCTTTCTTTCCTTCTTTCTTTCTTTCTTTCTTTCTTTTGTCCTTCCTTCCTTCCTTCCTTCCTACTGTTCTTTCTTTCATTCTTTTTTTCCCTTTCTTTTGTCCTTCCTTCCTTCCTACTGTTCTTTCTTTCCTTCTTTCTTTCTTTCTTCTTCTTTTCTTCCTTCTGTCTTTTTTTTTCTTTCTGCCCATTTTATTCTTCCATCCTTTTTTAAAAACTTCTTGTTTGCTTTCTTTCTTCTGTCCTTCATTTCTTCCTTCCTTTAATATTTCTTCCTTCCCTTTTCGTCTTTCCTTTTTTTCGTTCTTGCTTTCTTTTCCCCTCTTCTTTCCTTCCTGTTCTTTCCTTGTTCATTTCTTTTCTTTCTTTTTTCCTCCCTTTCTTCACTCCTCTGTTCCTTCCTTTTTTTCTTTCTTTCTGCCTTCCATCCATCCATCTATCCTTCCTTCCTTCTGTATTTTTCTTCCTTCCTGCCTTACTTTTTTTTTTTTTCTTCTTCTTTTTCCCCTTTACTTTTATTTTTCCTTCCTTCCTTCCTTCCTTCCTTCCTTTTCTTTTACCCTCCTTCCTTGCTTTCTTTCTTCTTTCCCTCTTTCATTTCTTCCTTTCTTCCTCTTTTCTTCTTTTCTTCGTTTCTTCCCTCTTTTCATCCTTTCTTTCTCTTTCTTCCTTTCTCCCCCTCAGTCTTCCTTCCTTCCTTCCTTCCTTCCTTCCTTCCTTCCTTCCTTCCTCTCTCTCACTCATACAATTAATTAGCGAACAAAAACATAGATTACTTCCATTCTTTCAGTAGATAATGTGGGAGCAAGACACTGACAGCAATGCAAACATCAACCTAAACTCGCCAGACAGTCTAAGGGAAAGCACCGTAGTATAACAGCCCATTCCTTAAGTAAGATACATTTGCGTCCCTTCTATCAGTGTCCGTCTCGGACATTGCTAATCCCGGCAGTTATAAATCGAACAGCGCAAAGCTGAATGTGCCGATACACTCTCGGATACATACAGAGTACCAAGAGAAGATACCATTCTTAACGTGTATAGTTTTGATCTCCTGTAAGAGTATACAAGAGAAAACTTAAGGGACTGGCAAGTCTGCACAGAAGTGGAACTGGGAAATCGAAATAATCTTCATTCTGCTTATTCCATCCAGAGCTATTAAGTTTTACAGACACGACCACCAACACGTGCGCACGCACGCACGCACACACACACACACACACACACACACACACACACACACACACACACACACACACACACACACACACACACACACACACACGCACGCACGCACGCACGCACGCACGCACGCACGCACGCACGCACGCGTATTTGTCCATATGCGTACTCGCGCACGCACACACGCACGCACGAACACGCACGCACGCACGCACGCACGCACGCACGCACGCACACACACACACACACACACACACACACACACACACAACAGGCGCGCGCGCGTAAACCGAGGTTCTCTGTGTGAACGCACGCAGAACATCTTGTGCACACGTTCAAACCTGTTCCAGTTTTCGGAAGAGTAGGCCATCGTGTGATTACAAAATTGATAAAACTGCATGTACACAGGCACTGGATGTAAAAACACTACAGACGTGGTCATTAAATTATCCTTGCAAATAAAGAAATAATAATATGAATAGATAAACACACACACACACACACACAAACACACACACACACACAGACACACACACACACACACACACACACACAACCACATCGGTAATCTAGAGGTAACGCGCCTGTCTAGAAAGCGAAATGTCCGGGCCGGAAGTGCGCGGTGGTTCGAATCCCGTTTGGGCCCGAAACTTTTCTCCCATCCATTAGACCATGAGTGGTGGTCTGGGCGCTAGTCTTTCGGATGAGGCGATAAACCGAGGTCTCGTGTGTTAGACATAATTATTTAGCGCACGTAAAAGAACCCACGGCAACAAGAGTTGACCCTGGCAAAATTCTATAGAAAAAAGCCTCTCTGGTAGGGAAACAAATACAGTTGCAGACAGGGAAAAAAGGGTGGCGCTGCGCTATCCCCGGTGAGAGCAGCCCAAATTTCATGCAGAGGAATCTGCCGTGACTTAAAATGGTATAGATAAATATCTATCTATCTATGTATTTAAAAAAATGTTTTGGTTATATTAGAATCCCAGCGGAGCTATCCCATATAGGGACTGTGGTAACCGCAAGTCATCCCACTTTGGCGGGGACAAACCTAAAAAAATCAACGCCTCAAGTCACAATTTTAAACCAATGCAATGATAAGCAAGTATTGTCTGTCGGTCTGTCTGTTTGTCTACCTGCCTGTCTGCCTGTCTGTCTGTCTGTGTATCTGTTCTATTTGTCGTCGGTGCATTTCTTTCTTTGTCTATTTCTTTATTTATCTATCTGTGTGTTTAGTGGGTTTTTTTAATAATCAAGACAAAGACAAGTAAACGAAAACTCCGTTCTTCGCGACCGCCGAAAACTATTTAAGGGAGGTCAACGTGGATTGACTCATAACATTGCTCTTTAGTAAAACAGAGTTGTTTCTCTTATACCAGTTCCTGACTTAAAGTTGCCTGCTATTGCTAGATGACGATCCCAATGAACGGGTTGCGCGAGTTTGGGAATCACACACACACGCACGCACGCACGCACGCACACACAAGCGCACGCACGCACGCACACGTACGCATGCACGCACGCACGCTCGGTCGCGGGCAAATGCATGCACACGCGCACACAAACGCACGCACATATGCGCGCACGCAAGTACACGCACACTAGATAATACGTACTGATACATCCGATTTTTCACACACACACACACACACACACACACACACACACACACACACACACACACACACACACACACACACTCACGCACGCACGCACGCGTGCAAGCACGCACGCACGCACGCGCGTGCACACGCGCGCATACCACACTGGCTGACAAACGGGGCCATTTGTTACTATTTACACACACACTCATACACATACGCACGCACGCACGCACGCACGCACGCACGCACACTCACTCTTTTCTTCCTTTCTTCCTTCCATTATCTTTTTCTTCCTGTTGTTTTTCTCTCTTCCTTTCTTTTCTTCTTTCCTGCCTTTCCTTCTTTTTTCTTTCTTTCTTTCTTTCTTTGCCTTTTCTGTCCTTTTTGTTTCTTTTTATTCTTCCTTCCATCCCTTCCTTACTTTTCCTCCTTCTCTCCTTCCTTCCTTCCATCCATTATTTCTTTTTTCTTTCTTTTTTTTTTATTTTTATTTTTTTAACTTTCTTTCTTCCTTCCTTTCTCCTCCCCTTCTGTCCTTACATCTTTTCTTTCCTCCCTTCCTTTCTTCCTTCCTTTGTTCCTTCCCTCCCTTTTTTGCTGTCTTTTTTCTTACGTCCTTTCATTCATTCTTTTTTTCCTTCCTTTCCCCCTTTTTTTCATTCTTTATTCCTTTTTGGGTTCCTTCCTTCCTTCTTTCTTTCTTTCTTTTTTTTCTTTCTTTCTTCTTTGTTATTTCCTTCCCTCCTTTCTTCCTTCCTTTCTTCTTTCCTTCTTTCTTCCTTCTTTCCATCTTCCTTCCTTTGTTACTCCCCTTCTTCTTTCTTTCTTTCTTTTTTTCTTTCTTTCTTTCTTCCTTCCTTCCTTCCTTCCATTCTCTCTTTCGTCTTTTTCTTTCTTCCTGTCTTCTTTCTTTCTTTTGTTTTGTCCTTCCTTCCCCTGGTCTTTCTTTCTGTCTGTCTTTTTGTCTGTCTGTCTGTCTGTCTCTCCGTCCGTTCGTCTTTCTTTCTTTCTGTCTGTCTGTCTGTCTGTCTTTTCTTCCTTCTGTCCTTCCTTTCTTTTCCTTTCTGCCCATTTTATTCTTCAATGCTTTTTGTTTTGTTTTGACTTCTTGTTTTCTTTCTTGCTTCTTTCCTTCATTTCTTCCTTCCTTTCTTTAATCTTTTCTTCTTTCCCTTTTCGTCTTTCCTTTTTTCTTTTTTGCTTTCTTTTTTCTCTTCTTTCCTTCCTGTTCTTTCATTGTTCATTTCTTTTCTTTCTTTTCTCTCTTTTTTCTTTCTCCCTTCCTTTCTTCACTCCTCTGTTCCTTCCTTTTTTTCTCTTACTTTCTGCATTCCATCCATCTATCCTTCCTTCCTTCTGTATTTTTCTTCCTTCCTGTCTTCCTTTCTTTTATTTTTTTTCTTCTTTTTTCCCTTTACTTTTGACTTTTCCTTCCTTCCTTCCTTCTCTTTTACCCTCCTTCCTTGCGTTCTTTCTTCTTTCCCTCTTTCATTTCTTCCTTTCTTCCTCTTTTCTTCTTTTCTCCGTTTCTTCCCTCTTTTCACCCTTTCATTCTCTTTTTTCTTCCATTTCTCCCCCCTCGGTCTTTCTTTCTTTCTTCCTTCCTTCCTTCCTTCCTTCCTTGCTTCCTTCCTTCCTTCCTTCCTTCCTCTCTCTCACTCATACAATTAATTAGCGAACAAAAACATAAATTACTTCATTCATTCAGTAGATAATGTGGGAGCGAGACACTGAAAACAGACTGCAAACGTCAACCTAAGCTCGCCAGACAGTCTAAGGGAAAGCACCGTAGTTTAAAAGTCCATTCCTTAATTAAGAACACTTTTGCGTCCCTTCTATCAGTTTCGGTCTCGAACATTGCTATTCCGGCAGTTGTAAATCGACCAGCACAAAGCTGAATGTGCCGATACACTCTCGGATACACGCAGAGTACAAAGACAAGATGCCATTCTTACTGTGTATACTTTTGATCTCCTGTAAGAGAATACAAGAGAAAACTTAAGGGACTGGCAGGTCTGCACTGAAGTGGAACTGGGAAATCGAAATAATCTTCATTCTGCTTACACCATCCAGAGCTATTAAGTTTTACAGAAACGACCACACACACGCGCGCGCGCACGCACGCACGCTCGCTCGCGGGCAAACGCATGCACACTCACACACAAACGCACGCACACATACGCGCAGGCAAGTACAGGCGCACTAATAATACGTACTGATACATCCGACTTTTTACAACACACACACACAACACACACACACATGTACACACATGTACACACACACACACATGTACCACGCAGGCACGCGCGTGCACACGCGCGCATACACACACGCACGCACGCACGCACAGTGTCTTTCTTTCTCTTCTCTTCTTTTCTTTCTTTCTTTCTTTCTTTCTTCTTTCCCTTCCCTTTCTTTTTCTTACTGTATGTCTGTCGTCTGTCTGTCTTTCTGTCTTTTTTCTTTCTATCTTTTCTTTCTTTCTTTCTTCTCTCATCTTTTCTTTCTTTCTTTCTTTCTCATCTTTCTTCTCTTTCTTTCTCAACTCTTTCTTTCTTTCTTTCTGCACATATTTTTCCCCATCCTTTTCTATTTCCTTTTAATTATATAAAAAAAAAATCCTTTCATTCTTCTTCCCTCCTTCCTTTCTTCTATTTTTCTTCCTTATTTAGTTTTCTTCCCTTTTCTCTCTTTTTCTTTCTTTTTACCTTCCTTCGTTTCTTCCTTTCTTTCTTTTTTCCTTCCTTCTTTCTTCCTTCCTTCGTTCCTTTTTTCTTTTCTTTTTTCCCTTCCTTCTTTCTTTCTTCCTTCCTTCCTTTCTTCCTTTCTGTCTTTTCTTTTTTCTTTTTCTTTATCATCTTTCCTCCATTTCTTTCTTCCATTCTTCCTTTCTGTATTTCTTCCTTCCTTAATTTCATTTCGTCATTCATTCCTTTTCTCTGTCTTTATCTTTTTATTTTTTTTCCCTTCCTTTCTTCCTTTTTTTTCCCTTTCCTGTCTTCTTTCTTTTTCCTTCCTCCCTTCCTTCCTTTTCCCTTCCTTCCTTCCTGTTTTCTTTCTTTCTTTCTTCTTTCCTTTTTCTTTTTTCATGA
>CM054153.1:44192539-44205039 GCA_028751875.1 Rapana venosa
GGGGGGGGGGATTTTTAATTTTTTTTTAAGGCGGGGGGGGGGGGAGGGGGGGGGGGGGGGGGAGCTGTTTAAAAGGGTTTTCCTTGTTTTTTGGGAGGGCGCGTATAATTTTGGGTTATATTTTAAGATGATCCCTAACGGGCGGGGAGGGATAAAAAAAAGCACAGTGTGTTAATTCCTCGAAAAAAAAAGAATTTGTCATGTCTTGTCTTTGTCTCTTTCTCTCCTTTACGGCACCATACAACATAACATACATTGCAGGCACGCAGCGCCACCACGCACATACGTATGCCAACGCACGCCAAATATGCCCCAAACCACACTGGCTGAGAAGGGGGGCACTTTGCTTTATTTAACACACACACACACACACACCTCGCGCGCCCCGATGCACCTCGAAAACACCGTCCCCACACACACACGCACGCACCACACACACAACCAACTCGGCACACTTTCAGTACACTCCGCGCGCGCCCCACCGACACTTTCGCGCAAGCATGCACATTGGCTGTTTTAAACACAGTCAACTGACTCTTTACGCCCCAAAACTGCGCGCCGCGCATCACGCAGCACAAAGGGCCGTATCCGCACGTGCACTGGTAACACGCGGCACAGCTGATTTTACACACACCTCACACACCCATAAAACACCCCACACACGCCACAAAACCCTCCACCCCACAAAACACTCTTCACACACACCACACACACACACACCCCCACACACACAACACACACCACACAACACACAAACAAACGCCATACAACACACACACACCACACACACCAACCACACAAACACCCACACTCAACACCCAACACAAAACCACTACACACACACGAACACACACACAAACACACACCACCACACACACGCACAACAAACACCCCACACCACACACACAGAGCCCACGCAGGCAGATATGCACGTCACACTGTACGCCTTCTCTTTATGCAACCCACACAGCCGGGGGCAGTTTATTTGTCGTCTGAAACGGAAACTGTTTTCAAGTGTTGTCTTTGTTAATTTGTTTTTTTGGTAGTTGGGTTGGGTTTTTTTTCAGAAACCCTCACACTTTTTAAAAAAATTTTTTTTTATCTATTGTACGTTTTTGCTTTTGGTTTTTTTAAAAAATATTGTTATTAAAGAATGTGGATACAGAACAAAAAAAATGAATGGATTAATTTGTTTTTGTTCCTCCTAGATCTCCGAGGTTTATCAAATTAATTTTTGCGAATGCGACCTTTTTTTTCCCCATCATGAGGGGCCACATTCGACTTGGGGGATGCTTTGGGGGTATGTTCGTTTTTCTTAACCCCCCCCCGAACGCTTGACACTGAATGACGGGTTTTTAAAACCGGCTTGTCTCTTTTGCATTTTGAATGAAACGTGGGGAACCGGGCATGGTTTTTCAGTTGTTGTTGACCGGGAAGGTTTGTAAAAACCCCCCACCCTTAAATTTTCCCAGTCCTGCCGAATTCGAACCCACGCTTCAGGGGACCCAGGAGGAAATGGGAAAGGGGCTTAACCATCGGCTAAGCCCGGAATAACGAATTTTAAAAAAGTTCTGTTGGAAAGGGGCTTTTTTGAGCCTAACAATGGCTTGATTTTTTATATAGTAGTAGTCAGCTGTGTAAAAATATGTTTTCTAGAGGCCATAGTTTAAATACGACCACCTCTGAAGTCGGAATGCGGCTACCTTCATGGTGGGCAACATTTCGCATACGCATAATCTTACCATTGGTGAACCCTGGAGTTAAAGCCGAGGAATGGGTGAAAAAAACACCCTAACCCCAATTTATGGCTACAATTAAAGTTCGTAGCAGCTGTGTAAAATATATCGTATTTTACTGTATGAAAATGAAATTATTGCCGGCAGTTTTAGTGTAGTGCAGTGCAGTGCAGTGTAGTGTAGTGTAGTGTAGTGTAGTGTAGTGTAGTGTAGTATGGTGTAGTTGTGCGTGTGTGTGTGCGTGTGCGCGCGTGTGTGTGAGTGTGTGTGTGTGTGTGTGTGTGTGTGTGTGTGTGTGTGGCTCTCTCACTCTTACACACACACACACACACACCACACACACCAACACACACACACCACACACACATATTGTAATTGCCCTTCATGGGATGATTAAAGTTTTTTTTGACTTGACTGACTTCACACACACACACACACACACACACACACACACACCACACACACACACACACAACACACACACACATTGGCTGTTGATGAGTTGTTTTTTTTGTGGGTTTTTTTTGGTCGCATGTGAGTGTGTGTGTGTGTGTGTGTGTGTGTGTGTGGTTTTTTTTTTCGTTTTTTTTCTCTGTTTCTATATTTCTTTTGGAGTTAGTTTTATTATTATTATTGGTTATGGTAATAATGTAGTTAGATAATATTGATTTTTTAAAATTTTTTTAAAGATTTTTTTAAAGTTGCTTTTTTTGTTCCTAGATAGATGGCTTGATGAAAAAAAAAGTAAATGCATTGCTTATTCCAATGTACCATCTGGAAATAAAAATGACTTGACTTCACACACACACACACACACACACACACACACACACACACACACACACACACACACACAACACACACACACACACACACACACACACACACACACACATTCCATTATCCTCGATATGAAAGAATAAAATAAAAAATAAAATAAACAAAACACACTCACACACACACACACACACACACACACACACAAAACAGACACACACACACACACAGACACACACACACACACACACACACACACACACACACACAACACACACACACACACACAACACACACACACTAACACTAAACACACACACACAGGCAAACACAACAAAATCGAAGAATATAACAACGACACAGCTTACCTTTTGTTTCAGAAATCATCAAGCGTTTGTGTCCACCTCTCCTCTAAACAACACACAAGTATGGACTTCACAATGCAGACCACTCACTGCCAAGGCCCCTCACTTCGCACTGCGCCAAGTTACCAGGTAACACTACCTGGCTCTCAGGAATCTGCTATCGTTTTAAGTCTCTGCTAACTGGTAGCGCCTCAGGTAGATGAACAGAATGCAGCTTAAAACTAAACCCAAAAAACTGAAAAGAAGCAGGAAAAACTACACGAGGCGTGTGTGTGTGTGTGTTGTGTTGTGTGTGTGTGTTGTGTGTGTGGGTATGGTGTGTGTGTGTGGTGTGTGTGTGTGTGTTTTGTATGTGTGTGTGTGTGTGTGTGTGTTTTGTGTGGTATGCTGTGTTGTTGTGTGTGTGTTGTGTTTGTGTGTGTGTTGTGGTGTGTGTGTTTGTGTGTGTGTGTTTTGTGTGTGTGCTGTGTTGTGTGTGTTTTGTGTGTGTGTGTGTTTTTTTGTGTGTGTGTTGTGTTGTGTTGTTTTTGTTGTGTGTGTGTTTATTTATTTATTTTATTCTTTTATATCGAGCATAATGGAATAAGCTCTTATGTGCTGTTTTACATCCAGTCCCCGTGTGTATGCGGTTTTGTAAATTTTGTCATCTGTTCCCACCAGCACACAATGGCCTACTCTTACGAAAAGCGGAACAGGATTTAACGTGTGCGCAAGATGTTCTGCGTGCGTTCGCACACGGGGCCTCGGTTTATAGTCTCATCCGAAGGACTTTTGGTGTGTGTGTGTGTGTGTGTGTGTGTGTGTGTGTGTGTGTGTGTATGTGTGTTTTTGGTGGTGTGTTGTGTGTGTGTTGTGTTGTGTATGTTGTGTTGTTTGCTGTGTTGTGTTTGTGTGTGTGTGTGTGTGTGTTTTGTGGGGGGGGGGTGTGTGTGTTGTGTGTGTGTGTGTGTGTGTTGTTGTTATTTTATTTTATTTGTTATTTATTTTATTTTATTCTTTTATACCGAGGATAATGGAACAACCACTGATGTGCTTTTTTACAACCAGTCCCCGTGTGTATGCGGTTTTGTAAATTCTGTCATCTGTTCCCACTGGCACACAATGGCCTACACTTACGAAAAGCAGAACAGGATTTAACATGTGCGCAAGATGTTCTGCGTGCGTTCGCACACGGGGCCTCGGTTTATAGTCTCATCCGAAGGACTTTTGGTGTGTGTATATATATGTGTGTGTGTGTGTGTGTGTGTGTGTGTGTGTGTGTGTGTGTGTGATTTTATTTTTTTTTAATAATAATTTCGAGGATAATGGAATAGGCATTCACGTTGTGGGTTTTTTATTACTATTATTTAATTTCTTTTACATCCATACCCGTGTGCATGCGGTTTTGTAAATTTTGTCATCTGGTCCCACCGACACACAATGTCCTGTTTCCAAAAGCGGAATAGGTTTGACCTTGTGCGCGAGATGATGTTCTGCGTGCGTTCGCACACCGGGCCTCAGTTATTGTCTCATCCAAATGGTGTGTGTGTGTGTGTGTGTGTGTGTGTGTGTGTGTGTGTGTGTGTGTGTGTGTGTGTGTGTGTGTGTGTGTGCGTGCCGTGCGTGCGGTGCGCGCGCGCGCGCGCGCATGCGCACGGGTGCATGTATGTGTATGTATTGTATTTTGTATTGTAGTCATATGTTGTGTTGTATCGTATTCTATTGTGTTACTGTATTCTGTTGTCTACCACTTAGAGACATGGCATATTCATTCCTGTGTGAAATTCAAGCTGCTCTCCCCATGGAGAGTTGAATGGAAATGATGTTCCCGGTTTCTCGCCTAGGGCTCTGAGGTTCATCAAGGGTGAGATTTTGCTTATGCGGCCGTTTGCATAATAATAATAATAAGAAGAAGAAGAAGAAGAAGAAGAACAATAATAATAACAACAACAACAACAACAACAACAACAATAATAATAATAATAATAATGATGATGATGATGATACATGGAATTATACAGCGCTAAGCCTTAAAGATTATTCCGTTAACCATGCCGTCAGCGCCTGGGGTTTATCACAGTTCTTGATTAACCATTGACGCTGGGGGCAACAGCAAAGTGAAAGGCTGTATGATCAGTGGCTTTCCCACTCATGGAATTCCACTTTACAGCTTAGTCTTTAGTGATCGACTATGACTCTCTGACTAGGAGGCTTGACTTGCACTGTCCTTATGTGCTGCAGCCCTGGGGGCTGGTTGGCCTTTGGAGAACATCTCCAACGCTGACTGTCCTTATGCCCACTTGGCCGAGAGAGTGGGGATGTACTGTGGGCAAGGCATCTCCACTATAATCAAATTTCTGCCCAGTTTCCAAAACAGCAGCTGCCTCCTCTGCTGCTTTGGAGGTCATCGTCGGACACGACGGACAAACAAATTTCGTTAACCCACCATTAATGTATCCGTATTCCATCTTCGGCACTGGTGTCTCAACACGACACCTGGTGCCTGTGTGTTCTTTTAAAAAAATAATTGTCATTCGTTGCTACCAGCAAGAATGAAGGTTGGTTGTCTGTCGCTCCCCCCCCCCCCCCCCCCCCCCATGTAGTTTATTTATATTTGTCCTTGCCGCCCACACGTTTTTACTGCTTGTCTGTCTATCGGCATCTTTCTTTGCGTCTACATCATTTCTAGAAGGAAGGTCAGGCGGCAGAGTAGTTAAGACGATCCTCTGCCTAACAAGTAAACCGTGAGGTTCTGGGTTCGAATCCCAGCCTCGCCCTTTCTTCCCAGTCTGATGGGAAAATCGAACTGAATGTTTAGTTTTTTGGAGGAGACCCTAAACAGTAATGACCTGTGTAGGCTTACAGACTTGTGCATGTCAAAAAGAACCCACGACTGATGAAAATATAGGAAAGAGCGGGAAGGTAGCTCGGGACTGTGCATGCAAAATGAGTAAGTTGAACTTTCAACTGTATCCTCAAATGGGGCTAGCTTAATGCGGGGATTAAAACAGTCGCATAATTACCACAAATGACACTATTGGTGAACCTCGGAGCTCTAGCCGAGGGAAAGCCAAAAAAAACACAATTCTCCCACCCCTCTTCCCCACCCCCTTTGTCATTGTCTCGCAGTGTCAGGGTTGCTAAAATTGTCACCTTCAGACTCGGTAAGAGTGTGGGTGGTGGTGTGCGACACACACAATGACTCCACGTGGACTTCAACGTCAGCAATTTTTTTTTTAAACGGGGAGGGCCCCCAAGGGAGAGCTCTTTCGTCCAGTGTACCTTCGGCCTATCACGGACCGAACGCTGGCTCGTGCAATCGCTGTGCCGGCCCGTTGTGTCTTCTCCACGTGAGATCGTGCTGCTACGTCAGTGAGCTCTCGTACATTGCTGAGGAATTCTGCAGCAACACAGCAGTTTGATGCAGACTTTGGAGAAGAGAGACTGTACTGCTAGGTTGTTTTATAGGAGGAGCTGGTGGCGGCCTAATTTAGAGACTGTGTGGTCACCAACCAACCGGTGGAACTACTCACCTACCTGTCACTCGATCAACTGACCGACCTATTTATCTACTTATCCACCAGTTCGTCTTCGGGTAGATAGTGGCCTACTCGTCTACCTTACGTACCATAGCGGAGTTTCTTGAAGGAGGTTCAGTGTCTTGTGTTACCCGGCTTGTTGGGTTTCAGTTGAGGATTCAGTGTTGTTGAATTGTTCCAGCCAATCCACTTCAATCCAGTCCAACTCACTTCAATCCAGGTCACTGCTATACAGTCAAGGCCTATAGTTCAGGACCCCGCCGACCACAGGGGCCATAATTATCAGGGCTGGTCAAGGGCTCGCAGTTTTTGATTATACAGTAGTATGGTAATTATTCTCAGTTCGCTGGACATGTTCGTGCTGCCCATACCACTGGCCGTCATTGACCTATTCAAGGTAAATTCATGTACTTCTCTCTCTGCCTGTCTGTCTCTCACACACACCCTGTCTCTGTCTCTGTCTGTCTCTCTCTCTCTGTGTGCATAATATAATTGTATGTTCGTATAGAGAACATGAGTGTGTCGCCTCATTTCAAAAGCTCGCAGAAGAGAAACTTTGATAAAATGTTAACTCTGGGTGAGATTTCTTCCAACATACGACTCAGTGCCACCCTCACCTGCCTGCCTTCACCTGTTTCCTAGTTGGGATATAAGAGGTTTAAAGTTCAACCCACTTAACAAAGTCCTGTGCAGTAGTCTTCCTCGGGTGAAGTGGTATACTTTAAAAAAACCAGATTGATTAGTAGCAGATTTGAATTTACTCCTACTAGGAGCTAGCCAGAAGAGACTACACTGTGATGTACACAAGTTTGGCACAGCCTGTAAGAGGAACCTTCAGCTGCTGGTCCCACTTTCTCTGTTCACATTTGTGTGCAGTTTCCTTCTCTCTCTCCCATCTGTGTGCCACATTGGCACAGTCCCCTGTGTTCGCTGCCCTTCTCCCATCATTTCCAACTTTTCATTCCTTCCAATCTTTCCATCCTTCCCAATCTTGCCATCCTCCAAGCTTTCATCCTTCCAATCTTCCATCCTTTCCACCTTTCCATCCTTCCAATCTTTCCATCCTTCCAATCTTTCCTTCCTTCCAACTTTCAATCTTTCCATCTTTCTATCCTTCTACCTTTCCATCCTTCCAATCTTCCCATCTTTCCATCCTTCCAATCTTTCTATCTTTCCAATCTTTCCATCCTTCCAATCTTTCCATCCTTCCACTTTCCATCTTTCCAATCTTTCCGTCCTTCCAGTCTTTCCATACTCTCATCCTCCATCCTTCCACCATTCAGACGTCATAGCAAGGGCCAGAACTTTGCTGTAGCGACATCTTTGCCCTCAAGGAACAGAATATTTTGCCAGTTCCTTTTGTTGCAAGTTTGAGTTATTTATTGGATTATTTAGTCGATACATAATCTTTATATTTCTCTGTCCATGATATTTTCGTTCCTCGGCTAGAGCTCTGAGGTTCAGCAGCGGTGAGATTTTTGCGTATGTGACCCCCCCCCCCCACCCTCTCCTCCGCGCCTTTGCCATTTAGGTATCCGCATTCCTACTTCAGGAATGGTGTCTAAACACACCTCAGTGCGTGCATTTAAAAAAAAGTTTGTTCACGCCGGCAGACAATGGCCTAACTCATCCGAAAGATAGAACGGGTTTTTAACGTGTGCCCAAGATGTTCTGCGTGCGTTCACACACAGGGACTCTGTTTATAGTCGCATCCGAAGGACTTCGACATTCAGTTCGGTTTTTTCTCGTCGAACTGGGAAGAGAGAGAGCAAAGCTGGGAATTGAACCCAGAGCCTCACGGTTTACTTGATAGGCAGGTGAACGTCTTGACCCTCCTGCCACCTTCTGTCTTATCCATGGTTTATTACTTTTATTTATTGTCCTTTGTAAAACACGTTTTTACTTTTTAAGAATTTTATATATGAATGGAACAATAGTAGTAGTAGTAGTAGTAGTAGTAGTAACGGGACTGGCTCAAGCCTAAGCCTCAGGGCTTAGTGAATGTCCCATCCATGATTATTTTCTTCGCGTGGATGCTTATGTTAGGGATGCCAATCAGTCCTTTATAAATGCTTACTTGTTAAATCAAAAACTGCTTGAAGTTGTTATTGCTATCCAGAAGATAAGCACACTAGCCGTGCAGCATTCATCATCACAGACACTGCACAAAAGTATTGCTTTTTAATCCTATTCACAATGCAATCAATACATCAAAACACATTTCGTGGTAAAGGCAATCATTTCTTCGTCGAACGCTCAGACAGCAGCTATTGTTGTCTGTCATATGAGCTAAAACGCCTTGCGCTGCCGTTAAACGCCTGACAAGTCGGGCCAAGCACATCCGATTTGGGCATGGGGAAAAATTATCTTTCAAGTCTTTCTGGAAAAAAGGCAGGAGAATGGACCAAGAAGGCAGAAAATAGACAAGATGACAGGAGGAAAAGGAACAAGGCAGAAACAAAGAGAGGGATAGGACAGAAAAACAATTCTTAGCACAGAATTTCCAGTACAGGTGGGATGCTATTTATAATGGCAAGTTCCCGGCATCCCCACGGGGAAGTAAAGGATAGTATGGAGCCTTTTCCGTATGGACATACAACGTAATGGTTGTCTCTTCCGTCAAAAAGTCCCAAAAGGGGGTGTGGGTCATAGTCTTTGGTAATTCTTCAACTGGACACTCCTGTTTGGTGAGATTTTGTCGCACAGTTGTTGTGTTTGGTATAATCGTTTAGTTTTTTTTCTTCTTCTTTGTTGTTGTATTGCTTTTCTGTGTTGCAATGTTCTGTTTTGCTTTTGCATTTGTTGTTGGGTTTTGTTGTTGTTGCTGGTATGTGTGTGTGTGTGTGCTGATGGTCTGAATGTTTATAGTTAGGGGTAGGGGTACTGGAGTTGGATACATAGTGTTTCTAAACGCGTTATTGGTGATTTAGTAATTAGTTCAATGAAAGTATAATTCCATTTTTTTCTCTCTCCAAAATACTGGTCTGTGATTTACGCAGTTGTGTACAAACACCCCCCCCCCCCTCCCACACACACACACACACACACACCCACTGTTCCCCCCACCCCCCACCCCTCCTTACCCCCAATATCTTTCTCTCTCTCTCTCTCTCTCTCTCTCTCTCTCCTCTCTCTCTCTCTCTCTCTCTCTCTCTCTCTCCTTTGTACAAAAAAACATTCTGAAAGAACTGAAGCCAGTTTGAACGACCTTTTCTGTGCACCAATCAGAGTCCTGTATCGATGATGACGTCAAATCTCTGGAGTCTGGAAGTGGAGCTGGCACCAGCAGACGACACGCAGCGAGAGGTACCGGTACTGCATCGATCGATCCCTCCCTCCCTCCCTCCCTCCCTCTCGCCACTCCTCTCGCTCACAGAAACTGCGCTGCGCTGGCACTCACTGGCAGGGACAGAGACAGAGACCAGGGGGCGAGACAGAGACAGACAGGAAGAAGGGGAACGATCTCTTTTCCAGCCGCCATATTGAAGAACCAACACGATGGCTTGCTTGTAGACTCGGTCAAGGTGTTGATATTTTCACCCAACCTCCGCAAAATCTTTTTTTTTTTTGCGGAAAGAGTGGACGGGAAGTCTTGAAAGGGAAAAAAACAAACAACCCCACCACCACCACCACAGCTTGGGCTTTTCGACAAAAGGTTTCGGAACACCTTTGAAGAGATCTCCATTATCTTGTGAACCAAGTACCATGGGTCCGCATCCTGAAACAGTGGCCGTGCATGGAGGTAAGTGACGGGAATCTAGGTTACAACAACAACAACGAAGAAGAAGAAGACTCCTCTATGTTTTGGGTGGGCTTCTGTATTCTGTGAAGGCTCACTATCTATAATATTCAGGTTTGGTGGTATCGGTTTTTCTCCCTCCCCCCAAGTGGGTTATAGAACGTCCAAAACACTCGCCGCTTCTTTGTCAGCAACAGCAACAAGGCCATTATTAATTCATAATCAACGTACCGCTCGTGCTGCTGGCTGGCACTTGGGAGGGTTTGCGTACGTGCGCTGTCCAAATCTATAGCCTTGTTTAGGGGAGAATGGAGCAGTTCGTTGGCCTGAGTGACGGGGGAGTGTGTGTGGGGGAGTCACTGGGAGTCAGTCCGTCCCAGGGGGGTGGTTAACCCGTGAAGGTGTCTAGTGGTCTTGTGTGCTTGTGCGAGATGCACGCAGGAGTGAGGCAATTGACATAATCGATCAGTGTACTCCCCGAACGCAATTTTTCGGCTGGTAGAGCTTGGGTCGTTGGCTTGGGCTGTTTTTTGTTGTTGTTGTTTGGGTTGGGTTGGGTTGGGTTGGGTTGGGTTGGTTTATTTGTTGGTTGGTTTGTTGTTGTTCTTCGTTGTTGGATGGTAATGATGGTGGGTATTTTTTGTTGGTCTTTTTTTTTTTGGTCTGAAATTTTAAGTTTTCTGTTGAAATCTTTTGTTTGTAGTTATTTGTTTAGCAACCACGCATCAATTACCTTGTCGTTTTATATGTAAGTAGTGGTCGTTCTTACGTACGTGAAATATTTTTAATAGTTGTTTAAAGTTGTTAAGTTGAAAAAAAATCCAGATAAAATAAAACAACTTGATACATAAATGAATGAATAAATGAATAAGCACCCCCCAAAAAAAAAAATTAAAAGAAAAGAAGACCCCCCCCCAAAAAAAAACCCCAACCCTACCACCATCACATTCGTTTCACTGTGTGTATACTTATGCATAAGCAATCGTACATATTCCCTCTAGTTCTTCTTCTTCTTCTACTTCCTTCTTCTTTTTCTTCTTCTTCTTTTTCTTCTTCTTCTTTTTCTTCTTCCTCTTCTTCTTCTTCTTCTTCCTTCTTCTTCTTCTTCTTCATCCCCATCTTCCTCGTTTCCTTCCTCCAAATGGTCTTGGTTCTCCCGTTACAATTTCAGGTTTAGTGTGTGGAGGGATCGTCACTGCACGTGGTATCTCCACTAACACGTGATAGGGGCATTGCTGGCCCAGGCTAAAAGCGTCATCAGTAATGGATGCAGGCGAAGTGCGGAGGCCTAGATAATAGTGCTGCTGTGCTTCGAAACGTGTGCTGAGATTGCCTTCAGCCATATTCAAGCTTTTAGCAGCAGAACAGCCTGTACTCTCCATTAAAGAACAAAAAAATCCTCGGCCTCTGCAGTCGGAGTATGGTTGGCTTTGGGCAAGGTTCTTAGAGCAGTACACTTCTCATCCAGCGTGTACTTATACTCTCACAGTGATTCCCAGGTGGGATGAAGTGAGCCAGAGTACATGTTCTGGGTGACCCCCATGGTGTTAAGCTGGGGAACGCCCAACGACAGAACTCCCCGTCTGCTGAATCATATAAAATGTGCGAGTGGAAGAGGTAGAGGGGAAAGAAAGGTGAAACATTTTTTCGAAATTTACAAAGCATCTGCTTGACCAGCACGAACTCAGTGCGCTGGTCAGGCTTTGTGGTCTTTTTGTAGGTTTGTAGCCATGTGGTCTTTTACAAATATAATTATTACATCTATATACTAGCACACAGGTGTGTGTGTGTGTAGGTGTGTGTGTGTGTGTGTGTGTGTGTGTAGATGTGTGTGTAGGTGTGTGGGCGCTCATGCCTAGTCGTGTATATGTGAATGTCTTAACTCGCTTTCAAGTTATTGTTAGTAGTGGTAGTGATGTTGGTAACAGTTCATCTTTTTCTCCTCCTCCTTCTTCTTCCTTTTCTCCTCTTCATCCTTCTTCTGGTTGTCTCCCCCCTTTTTTTTTCTTATCTAATCCTCTTCTTCATCCTTCTCTTCTTTCCATCTCTTCACTCTTTCCGCCGTCTCCTCCTCCTCCTCTTCTTTTTTCCTCTATTTTAATCATTCTTCCTTTTTGTTGTCCCCCCCCCTCTCTCTCTCCTTATTTCCCCTTGTTTCTACTGTGAGACTGTATGTGTTGGGTTATTATTAAGATGTATCCCTACGGGCGGGGACTGGATGTAAAAAAGCACATGAGTGCTTATTCATTATCCTCGAAATAAAAGAATTTATTTGTCATTGTCATTGTCTCTGTTTCTGTCCCTATCTGTCTGTCTATGTTTCCTGTTTCTGTCCTTGTTTGTCTGTCTGTTTGTCTGTCTGTCT
>CM054153.1:44207539-44217539 GCA_028751875.1 Rapana venosa
CATCATCATCACCATCATCATCATCATCATCATCATCTTTTTCCTTCTTTCTTTCTTTCTCTTTCTTCCTTTTATTTCTTCTTCTTCTTCTTAATTCTTCTTCTTCTTCTTCTTCCCCTTTCTTATAAAAGGGATGATGATAAAAAAATAATGGTGATGATAATGATAGCAATGACTACAACAGCATTAACAATGATGATGATAACAGTAGTAGTAGTAGTAGTAGTAGAAGTAGTGGAGGTAGTAGTAACGGCCGTAGTAGCGAAGAAGGTAGACATATTATTTATTTATTTATTCTTTTATATCGAGGATAATGGAATAAGCACTCATGTGCTTTTTTACATCCAGTCCCCGTGTGTATGCGGTTTTGTAAATTTTGTCATCTGTTTCCACCGGCACACAATGGCCTACTCTTCCGAAAAGCGGAACAGGATTTAACGTGTGCGCAAGAAGTTCTGCATGCGTTCGAACACGGGGCCTCGGTTTATAGTCTCATCCGAAGGACTTTGACATTCAGTTCGATTTTTTTGTCAAACTGGGAAGAAAGAGCGAGGCTGGGAATCGAACCCAGAACCTCACGGTTAACTGTTGGCAGGCGAACGTCTTAACCATCATGCCACCTTTCTTCCACGTAGAAGGGAGAAGAGGAGGAACAAGAACAAGAACTGACGCACGACACTCCAACTGCTGCCAATACGAAGTAAAACAAACTTCTACAACTACAACAGCAAGAATGATGACACTGACCCCTATAGTATCCCATACATTCTGCAGCGCCAAAAGCAAATCTCATTATACGCTCACTGGAGGCAGTCCAGCCTGTCTGAAAGAGCTAGAGCGTTATTGTTAATGGCCTGCCCTCCCCTCCCCCAACCCCCCCCCCCCCCCCCCCCCCCAACAACCCCCCCTCCCCTGGGGATGCCGGGGATCTTTTACCAGAAACAGCATTCCCACCTCCTGGACATTCTGTGGCCTCTGGTCAGCTCATTTGGGAGAGTGCCAGGTCTGGTTGTTGGTTTGTTTTTTTACCGAGGTTCAGGGTTCGACACCCAGTGGCCCCTGATGTATAGACGCCTTGGCCGAGTGGTTCAGACCACTTAGCTTCAGTCCCCCTGGATCCAGGAAGGAGCGGGTTCAAATCTTGGCCGCGGCGACTGCAGAATTAAGGTGTAGGGATTTTTACGATCTCCTGGGTCAAGTGAAAAGTAGAGACATGACAGTGCCTTGTTCTTGAAAGGTTCTTTTTCCCCTATCACACGCTTCGTCTTCTTCTTCTTCGTCGTCGAACGTTACTTTGTCTAAGTCTTTTGGATGACACTTTAAACGCAGAACATCGTGCGCACGCGAAAAAACCCTGTTCCGCCTTTCGGAAAAGTAGACCATTGTGCCAGTGGGGACGGATGACAAAATTTACAAAACCACTTGCATGCGGGGACTGGATGTGAAAAAAGCGCATGGCAAATTCATGAGTGCTTATTTTAGTTATTCTCAAAATAAAAGAATAAACGAAACAAAAAGAAAGAAGAATAGTGTTTGCCTGGGCTTTTTGCCTTGCCTGGAGGGGGGGGGGGGGGGGGGGGGGGGCGTGTACATCTACAATAATTTTTGCTAGGTTACTTTCTACATTTCTGATACCTTCATCTGACCTTTCTGTCTCTCCAAATTTAGGCAAGCTTTAGTCCTCCCCTCCTCATTCCTTCCCTAGCAGTACTGTTCTAAGTGCTAGGTAGGGAAACTGAAACTTAGGAATGGACACCACATGTTCACGCTGAAATATTGTTTGTCATTTTTCTGTCTTATTGTACCTAAAGCGGCTTTTCAGTTTTCATTCCTTTTGCAAACCGGGTTCAGTTCACCAACATAGTGACTGGTGTTCCGGTTCACCATGGCCAAATATTATCTGCTTTTATTTTTTTTCCTTCTTCGGCTAGAGCTCCCAGGTTCACCAAGGGTGAGATTTTGCGTATGCAACCGTTTTTGCCCACCGTGAAGGTAGCGGCATTCCGACTTCAGGGATTTATCTGCTTAAACAATTCATTTGTTACGATGATTGTTATTCAATGTGTTATTGTGCAAAACGACCAAGTTGAGTCATGCAGAATGTGTGGTTGATCGGGTTCGTAGTTTGGTTGTGTGGGGCTTTTGCGGTTGGACTCCATACAGTATTAAACAGCAGTCAGTTGATCAAGTATTTAATTGTTCAATTAGTCAGTAAACCAACTTTTCTTCCAACCAATCAACCAGCCAATTAACCAATAACCAAGCAGACAAGCGTGTAAACCAAACAACCAGCTATCCATCCAACCAACCAACCAACCAACCAACCAAACCCACCCACACACCAACCAACCAACCATCTAAACCCACCCATCCACCAGTCGCTTAACCCCTCCAGTCCCCGAGGGTCACTCAAACCGCCGCTCCCCCAGAAACACACACACACACACACACACGGGTGTAGCAGAAAAACCTTTCCCCTTTCCCCATCTCGCTCCTCATCCCGCGGCGGCCTTCCTCTCCTCTGTCCTTGCAGTGTCGGCAGGCGTGGTGGTCGGGATCACCGCCGGCTGCGTGGTCTTCCTGGCGGCGCTGACGGCCATGGCCTACAAGTGTTACCGCCGGCGGGTGATGCGCAACGCCCAGAACCGCCTGTCCTCGGCCATCAAGAAAGGGCTGCAGGAGAGCAGCTCTGGCAGCTTCAAGAAGAGCGTGCCGGTGCGAGGGTCGGGCGCCGGGCCCAAAGTGATGAAGTCGAAAGCCACCAGCCCCATCACGCCGCCAGGGGGCGACGCCTCGTCGCTGGAGCGCATGCCCATGACGGGCTTCCAGTCCATGAGCGGAAGCGGAAGCTTCGACCCGGTGCACGTGAAAGCCGCGGACGTGTGCCTGGAGAACGAGAAGGACGGGGCCACTCCGGAGAAGGAGGACGTGCTGAGAGGGGACCCCGGAGGGGAGATGCTGTCTTTGGAAGGCCAGCACGAGCCCCCGGCCCGCCCGCCTCTGCCCACCAAGCTGGGCACGCTCAGCTTCTCGGTGGAGCATGACGAGGCCAGGTCGGCCCTGCTGGTCAGCATCGTCCGCGCTGACGACCTGCCGCCTCGTGACCCCAGCCTGGGCGGGTGCGACCCGTACGTCAAGCTGCAGCTGCTGCCGGAGAAGAAGCACAAGTGCAAGACCCGCGTGGTGCGGAAGACCTTGACCCCCAAGTACGACGAGACCTTCACCTTCTACGGCATCAACGCCAACCAGATGAGCGGCGTCACCCTCCACTTCGTCGTCCTCAGCTTCGACCGCTTCTCCCGGGACGAGATCATCGGTGAGGTCATCTACCCCCTGTCAGACACGGACGTGGAGAAGAAGGAGATGACGGTCACCCGCGACATCACCCCGAGGCATCTGAAGGTGAGAGGGTGTGTGTGTGTGTGTGTGTGTGTGTGTGTGTGTGTGTGTGTGTGTGTGTGTGTGTGTGTGTGTGCGCGCGCGCGCGCGCGCGCGCGTGTGTGTGTGTGTGTGTGTGTGTGTGTGTGTGTTGTGTGTGTGTGTGTGCGTGTGTGTGTGTGTGCGTGTGTGTGTATGTGTGCGCGTGCGCACGCACGTGTGATAGGTTTCTTATTTTTATGGTTCGTATTATGACTTCGAATCTTGGCGACACTTGGTATACTACTTCGTCGAAAGCTCAGGCAGCAACTATTACTATCTGTCATATGAGCGAAAATGCGTTGCGCTGCCGTTAAGCGCCTGACAAATCGGGCCCAGCGCATCGGACTTCGGCGTGGGAGAGAAAATCTTTTAAGTCTTTCTGGGAAAAAAGGCAGGAGAATGGATCAAGAAGGCAGAAAATAGGCGAGAAGGAGGTGACAGGAAGAAAAGGAACAATATTGAAACAAGGAGAGGGGTAGAAAAGAGGGAATTCCAAGCACAGAATTTCCAGGAAGTGTGGATTTTTCCCGATGCCCTAAGTCAATGTATAAAGAGACTTCATACAGGTGCTTCATTGTCGCATATGAAGAAGATCTAGCATGCATGTTAAAGATCCCATATTTCAGGTCAGTGTTTGAAAAATTAGCATTTGTGTGGTGGATTAGATGTGGAGTGGCGTGTATGAACTGTTTCGAACAGTGGTGGTTGCCTCTTCGGGGATATGGACTCTGAAAATGTTGCCGTGTTGTAGGATTCGGCCTAGGAAGGAAAAGAGGATAGTGGCGAGGTTCATTTTGGAGAGGGCAGTGTTAATATTGGCTCGTTTTGAGTTAATGTGTAAAAATCCTGATACAGTCTTGATACCGCTGGTTTAATTATAAGCGAGCAGGATTAAATGATAGTCTTTTATGCTGTCTGTCCATCTGACTTAAGTGGGATGGGATGGCTCAGTGGTCAGAGCACTCGCTTTCCCTGTGCTAAGGTTAAGCAGCATTGAGCGTGGTAACTAGGTGGATAGGTGACCGTTTGTGTGCCTTGGCTTCATCACAGTCCCCCAGTTCACCCATCTGTCAATAGGTACCTGCCCTCTTTAGGGTCAGGGAAGGAAAAGCAGCGAGGGAGAGGAGATGGGCGCCACCGCCCTCAATATGCTGGCCTCTGGAGAATCTGAAGTCTCTGACATCTCGCTCCCTAATGACAGCATAGGTTATGTGAACACTTTGACCTTTACTTCTAACTAGTTTTCAATTTCTGTGTTTATCTTTCAGTTCTGTCTCTGCAATAGCTCTACAACGCGGTAACCACCCTAGGCTGACCCTGAGAGAGAGAGAGAAATAGGGAGAGAGAGAGAGGGAGAGAGAGAGAGAGAGAGAGAGAGAGAGAGAGAGAGAGAGAGAGAGAGAGAGAGAAGAGAGAGAGCAAAACAACCTATTAACCTTTTTTTTTTTTTACCTCTCTTCACCACACATTGTAGTCCGCTTGCCTAGCCCCCTTCCCACTCTCAGCTCTCGTTCTGAACTCCTGAATCGAGACTCCATGAACATTTCCCAAGACATCGATCTGATGTACGAAGTGCTATAACCAGCTCTCGTTTACTCTGTCGTCTGGTGCTCATCACATTCGTCTGTATCTTTACAAATCCTTTCTCCTTTCTTCTCTCTGTCTCTCTTCTCTCAGTTCGCCAATCTCTGTCCCTCATCACCTTCTTTCCTGCTTCCCCCCCTCCCCTCCTCTCCCTCACAACCCCAATCTCTTCTCCTCCTCTCTTCTTCTCCCTCTCCTCCCCCCCTCCCCCCTCAAGCTCTCTCTCCTCTCTCTCAACTCTATCTCTGTCACCTTCTTCCCCGCCACTCTCCTCTCTCTCTCTCTCTCTCTCTTCTCTTCCTCTCCCCCCACTCCTCCCCTCTCTCTCTCTCCCCTCCTCTCTTTCTTTCTCCCCTCCCCCCTCCCTCTCTCTCTCTCTGTCTCTCAACTCTTCTCTGTCACCTTCTTTCCCCCCCACTCTCTCTCTCTCTCTCTCTCTCACTCTATCTCTACTTCTTCCCACTCTCTCTCTCTCTCTCTCTCCTCTCTCTCTCCCTCTCTCTCTCTCTCTCTCTTCTCTCTCTCTCTCTTCTCAGTGAGGTCAAACGGAAATCAATAGGTCCCGTGGGGTATCCGTCAGGTCTTGATGTGGTGAAATAGAAACCAGCTCTTCTAACGCCCCGGGGTTCGTTAAAAAGGCCGAGAAGAATGAGAGAAGGAAGAAATAGAAGGAAACCAAAAAAAAATGACTAAAAGAAAGAGGAGGGGGGAGGGGAGGGGGGGGTGGGGGGGGGGGGTAAGGAAAGGATGGAAAAAAAACTACTTGAAAGGAAGAAAGAAAAAAAGACAGGGTAGGGCGGGGGGGGGGGGGGGGGGGGGGGGGGGGGGGGTAGAGAAAGAGGGGAATAGAGGGGAGAAAAAGAAGGAAGAAAAAAGACAAGAAGAGAAGGAAGTGAAGAAAGACAATGAAAAGGAAAGGGAGAGAGGAGAAGGAAAAGGGAGACAGACGAAAGGAAAGGGAAGAAAATGGAATAACGGTAGGAAGAAGGCACAGAAATCGAAAGACGCCTGGGAAGTAAGGAAGGCAGGAAGACGAAGAAGAAGAAGAAAAAGAGAAAGCTCTGACCACTAGGCTATCCCGCCTTTCTTTCTTTGTAAACTTTTTTACTACCATATTTTCTTCCGGATTTTTCCTTCTTCTCTCTCTATCTCTGAAAAAGAGAAAGGGAGAGAGAGAGAGAGAGAGAGAGAGAGAGAGAGAGAGAGAGAGAGAGAGAGAGAGAGAGAAACTCTGAACTCGGAACTCGGAACATTTAATGTACCAGGCCATATGCCCATGACATGAGGTTCAGAACATCTTGAAGCAAAACAAATGAAAGCGAAACACTTCACATTGATTTGTCAACAATTTCAAGTTGTTCGTAGATGTGCTCCCTCCTCTCTCTCTCTCTCTCTCTCTCTCTCTCTCTCTCTCTCTCTCTCTCTCCGTCTCTCTCTCTCTCTCTCTCCGTCTCTCTCTCTCTCTTCTCTCTCCCCTCCCTCTCTCTCTCTCTCTCTCTCTCTCTCTCTCTCTCTCTCTCTCTTTCATAGATAGAGAGAAGAAGGAAAAACCAGGAAGAAAATATAGTAATAAAAAAGTTTCCAAAGAAAGAAAGGCGGGATAGCCTGGTGGTCAGAGCTTTGAGCTCCTGATCTGACGGTCCCAGTTCGAGATCACCACCACCACTGAGGCGTCCGTTCAAGAGGATTTTCCCCCTGAAGTTAACACCAGTACCGACTCCACTCCCCCGAAAGCCATTCGGATCAGACTATAAACCGAGGTGCCGTGTCCGAACGCACGCGGAACATCTTGCGCACACGTTAAAACCCGTTCCGCTTTTTGGAAGAGTAGGCCATTGCGTGCCGGTAGGAACAGATAATTAAAAAGAACAACACGCCTGCATACACACTGGTGTTGTGTTTAGACAACATCCCCGATGTCGGAATGCGGCTACCTTCATGGTGAGTTAAAACGGTCGCTTAGGCAAAATCTGGCCATAGGTGAAACTGGGAGCTCCAGCCGAGGAACGAAAAAGAAGAAGAAAGAAAGAAAGAAAGAAAGAAGGACAGAAAGAAAGGTAGGAAGGATAAAAGAGGAAATAGCAGAAGAAGGAAATCGGGAGACTAAAAAGAGATTTGTTCAGAGAATGGAATGTAGGTATTTAAAAAAAAAATTCTTTTATATCGAGGATAATGGAATAAGCATCTTGTGCTTTTTTACATCCAGTCCCCGTGTTTATGCGGTTTTGTAAATTTTGTCATCTGTTTCCACCGGCACACAATGGCCTACTCTTCCGAAAAGCGGAACAGGATTTAACGTGTGCGCAAGATGTTCTGCATGCGTTCGAACACGGGGCCTCGGTTTATAGTCTCATAGGTAGGGAACAGAAGGGCAGTAGGAAGAAAAGGAGGTCCGTCAAGCAGCCAGATGTCTGTAGCCCTGCACACCTCGGAGGCCCTATCAGGGTTGTCGCCGTGTTAATTAAAGCGTAACACTTTGAATCTGCTGTGCTGTGAAACTATCTTTAAATCGTGACACTGTATACACATTAAAATGCCACCATTGTAACTTCATTTGTTCCTCATCTCAACGCCCAGTCTAAAAAAAAATGTTGAATTTGTCTGCCAGGGTGCTTAATCCACTTTTTGTAGACGAGTTACAGCTCTTTGCCTCTAGCGCCATGTGCCAGGCTTTTGGTAGCTACAGTGATCAGGTGGAACAGAAATCAATAGGCTTTTTGGATGCTTTGACAGGTCCTCATCATAAGGGCAAAATGCAGACCTCCGTTTCATTCTTTTTTTCCTTCTTCTCCTTTTGTTGCTGTTGTTGCAAATGTGTTAATCAATATACTCCATGGTAAGTTTGCGTTGTGTTGTGTTTATTTTACTGTAGTGTGCCGAGCTGTGTTGTCTTGTAGGGTATTGTATTGTACATCACTTTTAAATTTAAATCATGGCAGATTTTTCTGAATGAAGGGCTGCTGTCCCCGGGTAGAGCGCGTCGCCACAAGAACAGTGCCACCCATTTCAACATGTTTCCCCCTGTCAGACATGTATTTGTTTCTCTTTGAGGGAAACTTTGTTCTACAGGGTTTACCAGGGACAGCGCTCTCGTAACTCCTCCCTGTGCAAAATGTGTGGCTCACGGGATCTGGGTTTATAGTCGCTCTGAAAGACCAGCACCCAGACCACTTCCCAAGGTTAAGTGGACGGGGTAAAAGTTGGGGTTCAGTAGGGATCGAGCCTGCAAGGAAGAGAAAGAAGACTGTGTGGCCCAGGCTGCACACGGGTTATTCTTCCACTACTCATGGCAAAGGAGCTCCTTGCTGTATGGCTAAAATCCACGACACAAGCACGGAAGCAGCCTGTTGTTGATTCCTAGTACATTGGGGACAGGGAAGGTAAAGCAGCGAGGGAGAGGAGATGGGCGCCGCCCTCAATATGCTGGCCGCTAGAGAAAGCGAGGTCTCTGACATCTCGATCCCCAACGACTGCATGGGTTGTGGGACTCCCTTTAATTGGAATTTTGTGTTCGGTGTTGCTTCACTGAATCTAATTTTCATATTCCCCTTACCTCTGTGAAGAGTCATGGGTTGTCGTACTTAAAGAGATGTGTACCAGATTCTCTACTTATGTCGTGTATGTGCCAAAGCCTGGTTCTCAACAAATGGTTTTTAACAGATGCCATTTTTGAATTCTTCAAAGAATCGAACATTTTCTTGTTTGATATAAATATGGCGTTATAAATTTATAGCTAAACGTGTGATATTTTGAGTTCTAAAATGACCTTGTTTTTTTCCAAATTTTATTGATGCGTGTTCTTCACATTCTAGTGGTTTTCCTAGTATAGGGCACGTGAGATTGACTACGGACCTGAGGTGAAGAAAGGAATTAAGAGGGAGAAGAGAGAAGAGAATGACGAAGAGAAAGAGAGAAGAGAAAGGAGAAGAGAGGAGAGACGAGAGAGAGAGAGAGAGAGGAGGGAGGGAGGGGGGGGCAGACAGACAGACAGACAGACAGACAGTTCTAGAATACACCATCAGCAGCCAAGTAATTTAACGATCTTCAACCTGTCCAAGTCACACTTTCTTCACCCATCCCCCAGTTTCTGACCCCTTGATTCCCATCCTTAACCCCCCAACCCCTCCTCCCCCTCTCCACCTTCTTTTTCCCTTCAAAATCTTAACTCGGACGATTGAAAGTGCTGTGCAAGTGCTCAGATAATCGATCTGCAGAGGCCACAGAAGTGTTGTCTTTGTCTTGTCTTTTTATTTAATTACAGCTGTGGGGGTGGTTGGTTTTTTTTTCTTCCTATTTCTCTCAACTTTTGCCTTTACCACGTCTGTCTGTGCCCCAAGTCTGTCAGTCTCTGTCTTCTGCTTTTTTTTTCTTTCTGTCTTCCAGTCTCTAACTCGTGATTTGGTGGCTTGGGTTCGAACCAAGGTTCGTTCCACCACTGAGACCCCCGATCAAGGTGATCCCCTCACCTCCCCCCCCCCCCCAATCCCCCCTCCTCTCTGACGAAATCGCAGGTACACGGGGATTGGACGTAAAAAAAGTACAAGAGTGCTTATTCCATTGTTCTCGATAGAAATATTTAACCTACTATCTATTTTTGTGTGTGTGTTTTTTTCTGTCTCTCTTTCTCTCATTTTCTCTCTATTTTGTTTATGTATGTATGTTTGTATTTGTTGCTTTTTTCCTTACATTCAGCTTTCGGCTTTATTACGGATTAAAGTGTGGAATTTGAAGAAGAAAAAAACCCAACAAAACAACACTAGTGGCACAGAAAACAAGAAGGCTGCAACAAAAAACGAAAGTAAGCCCAGAAAAAATCAGAGAGAGAGAGAGGAGGAGAGAGAGGAGAGAGAGGAGAGGAGAGAGAGAGAGAGAGAAGAGAGTTCTCCAAGAGAGAGAGAGAGAGAGAGAGAGAGAGAGAGAGAGGTCTCTCTATTTTATTGCAGGCGTGTCCTTTGAACTGTCTTTTTCTTTCTTTCCTTTCTTCCGTCCTTTCTTT
>CM054153.1:44225039-44325039 GCA_028751875.1 Rapana venosa
CAGTAGATTTGGGTCTGTATCAAGTAAGTAGCATGGGCTGTAGACAGTTACTGTGAACAAGAATCTATTACATTATTCAAGTGAGATTCCAATGCTCCTGAACCAGATAGATATCAATCATCAATTCTGTGTGCTTTTGTTTCTGTCTGTCAGTGACTTTGTGTTTTCCTTTTTTGTTCATTGCTGTCTGTTTCTCTCTACCCCCCAGCTGTACTTACTTCCATGTCTTCATGGTGTAAACACGATTTCAAGATGTAACATTCATGACCACAAACTGAGGCGTTTGCAATAGTCAGGAGTCCGAAGCTGAACTTGGGGAAGACGCTGTCTATTTCTGCCTCTCTTCCTCTGTTCGTTTCTCTCCGTCTTCCTTTCCACCCCCCAAAAGTAACGTGACCAAACTACACTCGCTGACAGTTTACTTCTCATTTAATCCTCCGTGTACCCTAACGCTGGATTGTCTGCCCCTTGTCCTCAAATTTGACCAATCAGCTTAACGCATGCTCGCGCTCTCAGTTGGCTAAGTAGGATCGATTTGATTGGTAGAATTTGGTATAACCATGGAAACGAGGCAGGCAGTGGAAAGAGAGAGAGACTGAGACACAGAGAGAGAGAGAGAGAGAGAGAGAGAGAGAGAGAGAGAAGAGAGAGAGAGAGCTCAGAGCACATTTAGCAGTCCCCGAAGGATGATAATTTGCCGTGGGTACTACAAGATGATGGATGGAGCTGTTAGAACAGACCAGCCTGACCCTCACCTCAATTCTTACCCTGGGGGAATAAATAGGCCTAGTTGATGAACTGGAGATAAAATGGTGTGTGCGTGCGGGCGGGCGTGCGTGTGTGTGAGCTCATGGTTAGCTAGCTTCGTGGGTGGGGTGTTGGGCTTTTAAAGGGTCGCAGGTTTGAATCCTAGCTGTCTCAGATATCATATCACTTTCAGTTTCCATCTGAATACAGTGGTAGCCTGGTTGTGCAAGATCGTATTGGATAGTACCCGAACACCCCCCTCCCCATTTCATGACCTCCTGGGATGACAGCTCCCCTGGGCCAGATCACCAACATGGGTCAAGGTTGAACATAAATGAAATGAGAAAGAAGCGCGTACATGATGAACAAGCAGAAAAAAGTGTTGCGGAATCCTAGGGTTGTGGATACATAGAAGGGTACTATAATAAACATGGCGCATTTTACACGTTGAAAAAAACACTAACAAAAACCTTGACCGCTGAAGTCTCCGCTGAAAGCCTGGGCCTGATATGTTAAAAAAAGAAGGAAACTCGAGACATCTGTAGAAAAAAGAACTCGCGTAAACCATGGTAAAAGTGAATTCTTCCATTTTGCTAATCCGTCTGCAGACAGAAACTTGTGTTCCGCCTGTTCCGAGTCGGTAAAGAGTCTGAGACCGTAGTAAGAGTCTGAGACCGTTGTAAGAGTCTGAGACCGTAGTAACCGTAGTAAGAGTCTGAGACCGTAGTAGTCTGAGACCGTAGTAACCGTAGTAAGAGTCTGAGACCGTAGTAGTCTGAGACCGTAGTAACCGTAGTAAGAGTCTGAGACCGTAGTAGTCTGAGACCGTAGTAACCGTAGTAAGAGTCTGAGACCGTAGTAAGAGTCTGAGACCGTAGTAACCGTAGCAAGAGTCTGAGACGGTAGTCTACTATCACTAAATGTGAAGTCTTTAAGCATACAAGTCTGGGATCCTAGTCTACTATCTCTAAGTGTGAACAGACTTCGAGCATACAAGTCTGGGATCCTTGTCTACTATCAGTAAGTGTGAAAAGGCTTTAAGCATACAAGTCTGGGATCCTAGTCTACTATCTCTAAGTGTGAACAGACTTCGAGCATACAAGTCTGGGATCCTTGTCTACTATCAGTAAGTGTGAAAAGGCTTTAAGCAGACGACAGCAAGTCTGGCATCCTGACAATGAAGCCATTGGAGAAAGGACGTGAAAGGAAAAATAGGGGCAAAGAAGAAAGAGATTTATTTATTTATTCTTTTATTTCGAGGATGATGGAATAAGCACTCATGTGCTTTTTTTCCCCATCTAGTCCCCGTGTGTAGGCCTATGAAGTTTTCTCAGTTTTGTCATCTGTTCCCACCGGCACACAATGGCCTACTCTTCCGAAAAGCGGAATGGGTTTTACCGGTGTCCAACATGGTCAGTTGAGCGTACGACAACTGAGGACCGGTTAATGATGAACAAGAGAAAAAAGTGTAGGAACCCTGAGGTTCGAGCGATACTAGAAGAGATAGAAAACATGGAGATTAAGAGACAAAAAACCGAAAAACGACCGCTGAAGTTCGCTGAAACTTGATATGTTAGAAAAGAAGAAGGAAATCGAGAAGTAGTAGAAAGAGAGAGAAGAAGAGACAATGCAATGACAAATTCTATGGATAAGTGAATTAACCCATTTTGCTTTCTTTCAACAGAACCTGTGTTCGCCTGTCAGGGATAATCTATAATAAAACCAGTCTTGATACAGTCAATAAAAACCCAAAGGGGAACCGTTTCAAACGCCGCAGCCACCCAGCTCTAACTATACCCCCTCCGAAAGCAAGCAATAAAAGAAATAAATCTACCGCACCAAGCCCTAGCACCCGAATAACCTTAACCAAAGCAAGACGAGATCATAGAGAAAATGAAACCACAGTTATAAATAAAAGAAATCAGGATCTAGCTACAACAACTAAGGAACAGATCGAGCATACAAGTCAGGAACATCTACTACATAATTAAAAGTTAAAGATAAGTACATGTACCATTGTCAATGTCTACTTAGTTAACATAATTAAATCAATTATCATTAAACAATCATTCATAAATGAAAAGTTTATGCAACACACATCTCATAGTGAAAATGAAGCAAATTCGAGAAAAGGAGTGAAAGAAAAATAGGCAAAGTAAAGAAAAAAAGATATTATACACTCCCTTCCAAGAAAGCCTCATGCTATTATCACAACCCCAACCGGTGAGCTAATACAAGTTTTCCGTTTCGTCGCGTTCCACCACACACACACTTCACACACAAACAATGGTTTACGCACGTATAGCGCAAGATTCCCGTCACGCACCCACACACACTCTTTCACAGTCCATCCAAAGACAGTATACAGACGAGAGAGAGAGAGAACACACACAAACGAGACGAGCAACAACACAGCAACAAGAGAAGAACCCAATGATGAAATATCGTAAGAATTTCCTCGCAAAATGGAAATAGCATGTTATATATAAGAGAGAGAAGTAGAGAGAGAGAGAGAGAGAGAGAGAGAGGAGAGAGAGAGAGAGAGAGCGAAATGGGAGAAACGATTTGGGTTGAAAGTAGAATATGGGAAAATCGTTTTTGAGGTTGAAATGTAGAATAGCGTTTCGAGACAGAAAGGAGGACGAGACTGAGAGATTGGAAAGATGACCTAGATCTCGCTTTCTGGAAATGCGAGTGCAGGCTGGAAACATGATGTTGTTGTGGTTCTCAAGTGGCCCCAGCCTCCAGGTAACGTGTATTTCTATGTTGTGACTCTTAAGGCAAAGTTAGGTGACATTATAGGAGGACTTGCAACGAGGGATTAATCCCTGCTGATGCTTTCGCCAAGTCTGAAATATGTCACCCTCAAGTCTAGATCATTTCCGGGCTCTTGAAATGTTAATGTTCTGTGCCAGGGTTTGGTTTGAAAACTCTGTCCAGTATTGAGCGTGGAGCTTTTGCTTTGTTTTTGTATGGTGTTTACTTGTTCGGGATTAAAAAGATGTAAGCATGAAATGAGGCAAAAACTGTATTGAGGACTCGGCCACAGAAAGAGACTCCAGAAAATGGCTGTTTCGAAAATGGCAATGTACAAACTCGCGCGCGCGCGCGCGCGCGCGCGTGTGTGTGTGTGTGTGTGTGTGTGTGTGTGTGTGTGTGTGTGTGCGCGCGCGCGCGAGTGTGTGTGTTTATTTTTTTATTTATTTATTTAATTTTTAAAAAATTCTTTTATATCGAGGATAATGGAATAAGCACATGTGCTTTTTTACATCCAGTTACCAGGTGTATGCGGATTTGTAAATTCTATCTGTTCCCACCGGCACACAATGGCCTACTCGTACGAAAAGCGGAACAGGATTTAGCGTGTGCGGATGTTCTGCGTGCGATCGCACACGGGGCCTCGGTATATAGTCTCATCCGAAGGACTTTTGGGGAGAGTGGATCTGCACTGATGTTAACTCCAGAGGAAAATATCCCCTTGAACGGGAAATCGAACCCGGGTCGCCAGATTGCGAGGTTCTAACCACTAGGCTTTCCCGTCCCCCCCAGTGTGTGTGTGTATGTGTGTGTGCTGCGCGCGCGTGTGTGTGCTTTACACTATCACCTTTGTCTCAACGTATTATAAGTTCTGGTCTCCCAGCATCATCTATCCACTCCCTTCAACGTATACAAAACTCTGCAGCTCGCCTAGTCCTCAGAAAGGAAAAAAATCTGAGCTCATTTACTCCTTTCTTGCGATCTCTCCCCTGGTTGCCTGTACCACAGAGAGAGTTAACTATACGATCAGTACCCTCTGTTACAAATGCCTCCATAAAACAGCACCTTCCTACTTCTGTGAATGTCTTCACCTGTACACTCCTTCTCGTTCCCTCCACTCTGCTGCAGATACCTTGTGCTTAAGAATACCTAGATTCAACCAGTCCACCGTTGGCCGTCGCTCTTTCTCTGTTTCTGGTCCATCGATCTGGATTGACCTCCCTCTCTCCCTTCGCCAAAAGCCTACTTATGACGCTTTTAAATCCGGCCTCAAGACACATTTATTTCAAACCTAAGATTCTTCCCTCTTGTTCCATTTCATTTTTGTCCCTGATCTCAACAGCCCAAACCCCATCACCCTGCTGGAGTGTACAACCTTTATGTGTGTGCGCGTGAGTGTGCGTGCCAGCATGCGAGCGTGTGTAGGCCTATATACATTTGATTTTGTAAAAACCCCAACAACTATTAATTGTAACTGGCTGCATGTGAATGAGTAGGATGAATGAAAAGTGCTTTGATTTGTTTTGTGTGTGCAAGATATACCACTATTTAAATCCCATGTATTATTATTATTGTAACACAAACGGCAAAACAAAACAGAATAATGCTATACTTTTAAGGCAGGTACGGCAGTGTGGTATGCTATAATACGGTACAGCGTTGTGCAGTGCAATGCTGCATGCTGTAAAAACCACAGCACACTATACCTCTCACTTGCACACCAGTACACACCACACCAAACCAACCATAAGGGTCAACCTGGAACGGTCACCGCATTGTGGGACAACCATATAAAAGAGACATGAAAGGATATACACGTGTGTGTGTGCGCGCGCGCGCACGCGCGCGTTCTTTCCCCGTCTCTTCGCTTTCAAACTTTTTTTTTTTCTTCCTTTGTTTTCCCACCATCCTCACCTCTCTCGTCTCGGCTTAAAAAAACAACAAAATTTGGTTAACTCTCTCTCTCTCTCAATCCCGGCGTTCTCTATCTCTCTCTGAATCTCGGCGTTTCTCTTCTCTCTCTCTCTCTCTCTCTCTCTCTCTCTCTCTCTCTCTCTCTCTCTCACTCTCTTCCATCTTCTCTCTCTACACACTCGGCTTCAATGCAAACAAAAGATGGTTTCAACCTGAGACGTCCACACAGTTCCCATGCCCTATGTGTGGTCATATTCTTGATGATGAAGTGCATTTCCTGTTTCATTGTCAATCATATGTTTCCATACGTGAAAACTGTGGTGTTCTCAATCTAGAAGCTTTCCGAAGGCAAGATATTTTTTCTATCTTATCGTCCGATGATGATATTGTGATCAAATCGGTTGCAAAGTTTATTGCTGAAGCACTGAAATTAAGACAATTACAGCTAAGTTCCAATTAGCTTAACATTTGTGACTAAACTAAAGTAACATTTATATTATGTAAACTCCAGCATTTTGTGAAACACATAAACACTTATAATTACGCTGTAGTCTCCAGCAAGAATATTTTTTGAAAATTTCACATACAATGTCAATGGATGGTATAATATAGCATTCTAGAATGTTCTTTTCATTATTTTAGTTATTGCTTATTGGTTCCTATTGTTCATCCTTGTTATTACTTTGTGTTCATTTTGAAACTGAGTTTACGTCAGAGCTTAAAGTCGTATCCGTTCATAAGAGCTCATTTTTGGTTTTTTGGTTTTCATTACGTTAAATGCATCATGTGCTTTTTCTTGTATTTATTTGTATTTACAAAAGAAAGTCGTGTATAACACCCCCTTGTCAATAGGCCACTTTGGGCAATGACAATAAATTGGTCAAAGCGTCTCTCTCTCTCTCTCAATCTCTCTCTCTCAATCCCGGCGTTCGTCTGTCTGTGTCCTTTGGTGGGGGTTTCCATGGCAACAGGTGGGCAGGGTGGAATGACCAGTCAACGTGTGGACAGGCGCAGGGTGCTCCTCCTGTGTCTTCAGTGATGTGATGCATCTGTCTCTCCACGACAGTGTTCCTGTGCCTCACGTCTTTCTGTCTCTGTCTGTCTGTCTGTCGGTAGCTGTCTCTTTCTCCCGTCTCTTCCTGTCTTGTGAATTTTAAAAACTTTTTTCAGTTTAACTTTCTCTCTTTCTCTAACTCAGAACATCTTGCGCACACGTTCAATCCTGTTCCGCTTTTCGTAAGAGTAGGCCATTGTGTGCAGGTGGGAACAGATGACAAATTTTACAAAGCTGCATATGGACGGGGACTGGATGTAAAAAGCACATAAGTGCTTATTCCATTATCCTCGATATAAAAGAATAAAATAAAAAATAAAACAACTCTCCCCTTCCTCCCTAATTCTCTCTCTCTCTCGAGAGAGAGAGAGAGAGAGAGAGAGCGTGCGCATGTATATGTTGATCACCATTGAAGTATAACTGCAGCTGTCCACTCCTCCATTCTGACACTTTTTTTTTTTTCATTCTTCTGCTCATATTGTTCACCCTGTTTTTCTTTCCCTCCTCTCCCTTTTTACAGACCACTCTCCCAGATCTCTATCGATTTCTCAGTTCATTTCTTCAGTCTTCCTGACGTATTGATCTTCCTCACCATTCTTGATGACTGACTTTCTGGTCACCCCTGGTTCCTAACACTCTGCCAGGGGAGTGAGGGAAGGGGTGGATGGGTGGGTGAGAGAGAGAGAGAGAGAGAGAGAGAGAGAGAGAGAGAGAGAGTAATGGGAGTGATGATGATGATGACTTTTTTTTTTATATCGAGGATAATGGAATAAGCACTCATGTGCTTTTTTACATCCAGTCCCCGTGTGTGAGAGTGTGTGTGTGTGTGAGTGTTGGGAGAGAGTGAGTCAAGTCCAGCCATTTGCTTCATGTGCATGTTATTATTTTTCAGTAAGGTGACAATTCCGATGTGGCCTTCATAGATGATTGGTTTTATAAGTATTGGGATCGGATTAACTGATTGATTGATTGAGTGAGTTTGGCTGATCACATGGCCGCCTCAGAGCCGAGACTGATAGGCGGGCAGAGAGACAGACAATACAGCATAAAAGGCAGGGAGAGAGAGGAAGACAAGTGGCTGTTCTGAACAACATCTCTTCTTTTTGAAAAGGGGACGAAGTGGGCTGACCCACAAGTTACCCAAGTTAGTGTCCCGCATCAAATCCCACATGGGTCTCAGACAGAAAGCAGATAGGCACAGCCTGCCATCTAATGGAATGAAGTCAGCCTCTGTGCAGTCAGACAGAGGCTGATGCAGGGTGCGTTCTGTCGCGTTCAGCTTGCTCAAGACGGATGAGCATTAACAGACTTCTCTGCTGGCCTCAGATTATCACAGTCGTTTTGACTTCACTTCTGACTTCAACTCTTTCAGAAGTTGTTCGGGCACTGCATTGAAGTTTGTTTTTGTTTCCCCAGGCAGTGTGTCATGGGAATTGATTCTGGTTTCATTGTTAAGATTGTCTGATTGGTTAACCTTGTAAAAAATTCACCGAAATTGCATCTTGGTAATATATTGGTATTGATTCCGATGTAAATGAGTTAAGGGCCTACACACACATCAACACACATATTCATGCCAACCCAATCAACCCATGCGCATACACACACACACTGTACCACATGCAGTAGAACTGTTACAAGTTCTGAAACAATAAAAAAGGAATTCCTCTGTGTGTGATTCAGATTATTTTATTGCCATTTAAGTCAAGTAGACTTATTTGACACAACAACAAAACAAGCAAACATCAGTTATAATCATCTCTTTGGCTCAAATTGATGTACACTAAAGCATGTTGCATTTTACTTCTCTTTTCTTAAAACATTCATACACATATTTGATGATATCTGCTTGATAGATATCAACTGTGATTATGTCACTTAATTTATCTGTACAAATGTTACGTTTTTTGTCTTTGGTTGGAATTTTTAATAACAAATTGTTTCTGAGTTCATCATATGAGATACATTCATCGAGTAAATGACATTCATCTTATGTTACGATAATATCTACATGTGTGTGTGTGTGTGCAGTACCGGAATCAGGGTCGGGGAGAGTTGCTGGTGTCGCTGTGTTACCAGCCGGCGGCCAACAGACTGGGGGTGGTGGTGCTCAAGGCTCGCAACCTGCCCAAGATGGACATCACTGGACTGTCCGGTGAGTGTTGGGCATCTACTTCTTGCCTCCGTAGTTATGGACGACCAGTTTTGTTGCGTTGTCTCATCTTCTGTGACGTTCCTGTCTGTCCTGCTGTCCTCAGCATTCCCATTTTACCACTCCAGTCAGAATGAAGCTTGTCATGTTGTATCCCCTTGGGAGTTTATCAGTGTTTGATGGCTGTGGGGACACCAACGAAAAAAGGCCCTGCATTGCTGCTGGGTCACTTTGGAGGTGTTCAGTGGTGCCTGCTCTGAGCCAACATACACAGGACAATATTTAGCCGAGTCACAGAGCCAGAGTGAGCGGCCCACTAAAAGTGAGGCTACCATGAGATCAGACTAACAGGGACCACGGGATCAGAAACAACTTTGTTTCATTGAACGTGGGCCGCTGAATATAATATAACCATGATGCTATGGATTGCACCAGAGTTGAGACTACTTGACAGGGCTGTACCCAATGCTTCCTATGTCCAACTGTGAGATAGAGCAGATACCTGCAGTGTTGGTCAAGTCATGCGAGCAACTTTAAAATGACACCTTTAAAGTGGATAATGCTGGACTGTGTGATTCTGGTCTTTCCAGTGAGCCCATAGCAAACTCACTCTGGGTACGAGCTGGCTGGAGTGTGCAAAACCCCATGTACTGTGTTTCCTTTTGCTGTGTTGCAATCTGTATTGTGTTTCGCTCAAGGGGAAAGTAGTCTCAAATGAACTGATAGACATTTTCTTTTTATAAAAGGCAATAAATTTGAGATTTTGTAATGTAGTTCTAGATCACAGACAGAAATCTGCAGCAGCATATGCAATGGTCATATGAAAATGAAAAAGCAAAATTAAACCAAAAAATATTATTCACTGTGCATCTCGTAGACTGGCAGGTCAGTTAAAATCATATTGCAAAATTATAGGAAGTCGTAAAGAGAAACCAGAGTAGGCTTAGTCAGTTGTGCACAAACGCAACCTTTTTTTCTCTGCTAGATTATTGCCAGAAAAGGCCTTTCAAATATGAAGAGTATAACAGCAAACGTTAAAGTTGGCTGATTTTTAGGAGAAGATATGCCACCGTTTAGCAGATGACTTGACGTTGACTTAACCTCTCCTGTTAACTCCTCCTGAACAGAAATATTCAGGCAGTGTGTCTTGGGCGAGTTGAACCTGGTGAAGCTTATCTCTCTCCTGGTTGTAGACTGTATATAAGGTGTGTTCCAGTCATCCGTATGCATCACAAAATAAAAAATAAATAAAAATCAATACATAGGTGTGTTTTTTCAACTTGTGTGCTGGATGGTATGCAATGGTTTGTATATGATGGGACCTCAGTTTATAGTCTCAATGGAACAACTTGCAGGTGAAAAGAATCAGAACCAATGTTAGCTCCATGGGGAAATCTTTCTCAAATGGACACACCTTAGCAGTAACTTGAACCTGCATTTTCAGTTATCATCAGATTCCAATTTTACCCCTCTTTAGTAGATAAGTGCTTGACGCTCTGACATTTAGTGACTTGACCTCTCTCTAACCTTCTTGAAGAGTTGTTGGAGCACTGCGTTTATTTTCAGTCAGTGTATTGAGGGCAAGTTTGAACCTGGCATAGCCATCTCTCTCCAAGTAGTAGGATGCATGTTGGGTGTGTTTGAATCATCCATGCAACAGGTCATAGCTGCTATAAAAGGTTGATGGGGTTATTACTTATACTGTGTGCGTAAGACATTCAGCAAGTGTTTGCATGTGGGATCTGTTTAAAGTGTCTTTGAAAGTATGGAGGGGGAAAAGAGTTGATTTAATGAACCCCCCTCCCCCCCAGCAAAATTAAAGTAATTGTTCACCAAGATGAAAATGCTAATAGAATATACTCTGATATATATGTTCTGATTTAGACTACTTTCCCCAACTGTACTGTATCACTGTAATGTGTCATGTTTTTTGTAACTTCTGTGCCAGACCTGTTTACCTTCCAAGAAATCAGTTTTCACATAACACCATGTCAACCTGAGTCACGAGGGCTGTTCAATACGTTTGTAGCCTATGTATGGAATAGAGAGAGGATACTTCTCACATTATTCATTATGCTCTCCCTTCAAATTAACACACTGAATCGGTCCAGTGGCTAACCAGCCCAATATTTCCCAAGATAACAGAATAGGGCAGACAGATGATCAACAGTTACTGTACTACGCAAATGAAGTGTAGCCACGGCAACAGCAGACCTGTGTGTTAAGGAATTATGTTGGTGGAAGGGCATGCAACTAGTGACCTTTCCTTGGAGTTTGGAAGTGATAATGTCCATTAGCTGGTCTTGCAGTTTTTCATAGTATTTTCCAGTCACTGTGTGACCCTTTTCAGGAAAAGGCAGAAATAGAAGAATCTGCTAATGTAGTGAAAAAACATTTCCAATGTACTTTTTATCTGTCAAATGGGTTTTCTAGATAAATTCAAATTGCAGGTCTTTTGTCAAAATGTATGCCATTAATGGTTTCTTTGGCAGTGGTAAATTTAGGTCAGACGCTTTCTCTCCTGCTTAATAAACCTTTGTGGAGTAACCCAGCGACAAGAATCCTATATTTGGTTACAAAAGAGATTGAACAGCCCTCGTACTGGCAGAATAGGTTATTTCTGAACCAAATTCATGTTCAACAAAGAACTGAAGATGAGGGAATATTTTGTGGTTGGAAGTCTTGTAAGTAAGATAGGTGGTGCTTTTGTGTTGTATATTCCAGATCCGTCTACCCTTGTAAGAAACATTTTCAAAGCTGGTAGCTTGTAAATGAAAACACAGAAGGAAAGCATAGACAGGTCAAAAATTAATATTAGACTTGTGCATTCATTCATGTACAAGACAAGTAGAATTCTGGGGGTAAAAATGAAAGTTTATAATAATCAAATGTATTCCTTCGCCGCTCCTCCCTATGGAATATTGGTGCCCCCAAATTTTTTTGGGGCGGAATGGCTATGGAATATTGGTGCCCCAAAATTAAAAAATGGGGCACCAATATGATATTCCATAGTTGAATGGCCCTATCTCAATGTTTGAGATTTCGCCTTTCCTCCCCATGGAATATTGTGCCCCCAAAATTTTTTAATTTTGGGGTGGAATGGCCCCATGTCAATGTTTGAGATTTTGCTGTTCCCCCCCCCCCCCATGGAAAAAAAAAAAAGGATAAAATGTTTGAGGGGACAACACAATATGGCACACAGTAGGAGACTGCACAATGCTGTGCCGTCCTGATGTGCCCTACTGTGCTGTGCTGTGCTGTGTCCTAGTGTGTTGTCCTGATGTGCCCTACTGTGCTGTGTTGTGCTGTGTTGTGATGTGTCCTAGTGTGTTGTCCTGCTGTTGCTGTGTTGTGATGTGTCCTAGTGTGTTGTCCTGATGTGCCCTGTGTGCCTGTGTGTGGTGATGGTGTCCTGTGCTGTGTGTTGTCCTGTGTGTTCCCTGCTGTGCTGTGGTGTTAGGTGTCCTGCTGTGCTGTGTTGTTGTGCTGATGTCCCTGCTGTGTTGTTGTTAGGTGCCTGCTGGCTGTGTGCCCTGCTGTGTTGTTAGGTGTCCTGCTGTGCTGTGCTATGTTGTGATGTGCCCTACTGTGATTGAGTGTCCTGCTGTGCCATGCTGTGATAGTGCCTGCTGTGTTGTGATGTGTCCTACTGTCTGTATGTGTTGTACTCTACTGTGCTTGTGATGTGCTCTACTGTGTGTTGAGTGTGTACTCTACTGTGCTGTATAGTGTTGTGCCTACTGTGTGTTGTACCCTACTTGCTGCGTGTTGTACTCTACGTGCGTGTGTGTACCTGAGCTGTGTGACTCTATTTGCTGTGCCCTGCTGTGCTGTAGGTTTGTACTCCTACTGTGTCTGTATGTCTGTTTGTATCTACTGTGCTTGTGTCTCCTACTGTGCTGTAGTATGTTGTACCCTACTGTGCTGTGCTAGTGTTGTATTCCTACTGTGCTGTGTGTTGTACTCTACTGTGCTTGTTGTACCTACTGTGTTGTTTGTTGATCTACTGTGCTGTGTGTTGTACTCTACTGTGCTGTGGTGTTACGCATGTGCTTGCTGTATGTGTTGTACCTACTGTTGTGCGTGTCCCGTGTTGTACCACTGCTGTGTGTTGTACCTACTGTGCTGTACCCTGCTGTGCTGTATGTGTTGTACCTACTGTGCTGTGTACCTACTGTGCTGTTTTACTGTGCTGTAGTTGACTACTGTAGGTGTTGTTACTCTACTGTGTTTGTCTATGTGTTGTACTCTACTGTGGCTGTATTGTGTTGTACCCTCTGCTGTAGCTGTTGTACGCTCTGTGCTATGTTGACCCTACTGTGCTTTGTGTTGTGTGTACCACTTAGTGTTGTACCTACTGTGCTGTATGTGTACCTACTGTGTGTTGTACCTCTGTGCTGTAGTGTGTACTCTACTGTGCTGTATGTGTATATGTACTTACCTACTGTGCTGTAGTGTTGTACCCTGCTAGTGCTGTAGTGTTGTACTCTACTGGTCCTTGTTTAGTGTTGTACCTACTGTGCTCTAGTGTTACCCTGCTGTGCTGTAGTGTTGTACCTACTGTGCTGTGTGTACCCTCTGTGCTGTATGTGTACTCTACTGTTGTACCTATCTGTGCTGACCTACTGTGTTGTTGACCCTACTGTGCTGTGCTGTGCTGTAGTGTTGTATATTGTGTTGTCTGTACCCTGTGCTGTAGTGTTGTACTGTAGTGTTGTACCCTACTGTGCTGTATGTTGTACCCTACTGTGCTGTGTTACCCTACTGTGCTGTGTTGTACCACTGTGTAGCTTTGTACTCCTAGCTGTGCTGTAGTGTTGTACCCTGCTGTGCTGTAGTGTGTATGTTGTACCCTACTGTGCTGTACCCTGCTGTGCTGTAGTGTGTACCTACTGTGTGTCCTAGTGTGTTGTTACTCTACTGTGCTGTAGTGTTTACTGACTGTGTGTTGTACCCTACTGTGCTGTAGTGTGTTGTACCTACTGTGCTGTAGTGTTGTACCTACTGTGCTGTAGCTGTGTGTACTACTGTGTGTAGTGTTGTACTCTACTGTGCTGTGTTGTACTGTGTGTACCCTGCTGTGCTGTAGTGTTTTGTACCCTGCTGTGCTGTAGTGTGTTGTACTCTACGTGCCTGTGCTGTAGTGTGTTGTACTCTACTGCTGTAGTGTGTCTGCTGTGCTGTAGTGTTGTACCTACTGTGCTGTAGTGTTGTACTCTACTGTGCTGTAGTGTGTTGTACTCTACTGTGGTTTTTACTCTACTGTGCTGTGCTGTAGTGTGTACCTACTGTGCTGTACTCTCGTGCTGTAGTGTTGTACTCTACTGTGCTGTACCTGCTTGCTGTAGTGTTGTACCCTACTGTGCTGTAGTGTTGTACTACTGTGCTGTACTGTGCGTAGTGTGTTGTACTCTACTGTGCTGTAGTGTGTACCTACTGTGCTGTAGTGTTGTACTCTACTGTGCTTAGTTGTTTACTGTGCAGTAGTGTTGTACTCTACTGTGCTGTAGTGTTGTACTCTACTGTGCTGACCTGCTTGCTGTAGTGTGTTGTACTCTACTGTGCTGTAGTGTTGTACTCTGTGCTGTAGTGTTTGTACTCTACTGTGCTGTAGTGGTTGTTCCTACTGTGCTGTAGTGTTGTACTTTCTTACTAGTGCTGTATGTGTTGTACTCTACTGTGCTGTAGTTGGCGTAGTGTTGTACTCTACTGTGCTGTAGATGTTTGTACCTACTGTGCTGTAGTGTTTGTACTCTACTGTGCTGTAGTGTGTTGTACTCTACTGTGCTGTAGTGTTGTTACTTACTGTGCTGTAGTGTTGTACTCTACTGTGCTGTAGTGTGTTACTCTGCTGTGCTGTACTCTACTGTGTGTATGTGTTGTACTCTACTGTGCTGTAGTGTTGTTCTGTGTGTATACTGTGCAGTAGTGTTGTACTCTACTGTGCTGTAGTGTGTGTAAGTGGTTTGTACTCTACTGTGCTGTAGTGTGTGTACTCTACTGTGCGTAGTGTTGTACTCTACTTGTGTGCTGTGCGTAGTGTTGTACTCTACTGTGCTGTAGTGTTTGTACTCTGTGCTGTTGTTGTACCTACTGTGCTGTGTTTGTACCTCTGTGCGTAGTGTTGTACTCTACTGTGCTGTAGTGTGTTGTACTCTACTATGCTGTAGTTTGTTTACTGTGCAGTAGTGTTGTACTCTACTGTGCTGTAGTGTTGTAATCTACTGTGCTGTAGTGTGTTGTACTTTACTGTGCTGTAGTTTGTTTACTGTGCAGTAGTGTTGTACTCTACTGTGCTGTAGTGTTGTACTCTACTGTGCTGTAGTTTTACTGTGCAGTAGTGTTGTACTCTACTGTGCTGTAGTTTGTTTACTGTGCAGTACTCTACTGTGCTGTAGTGTTGTACTCTAGTGTGTTGTACTCTAGTGTGTTGTACTCTACTGTGCTGTAGTGTGTTTACTGTTCAGTAGTGTTGTACTCTACTGTGCTGTAGTGTTGTACTCTACTGCACAGTAGTGTGTTGTACTCTACTGTGCTGTAGTGTGTTTACTGTGCTGTAGTGTTGTACTCTAGTGTGTTGTACTCTACTGTGCTGTAGTGTGTTTACTGTGCAGTAGTGTTGTACTCTGCTGTGCTGTAGTGTGTTGTACTCTACTGTGCTGTAGTATTGTACCCTGCTGTAGTGGACTCCACTGTGCTGTACTCTACTGTGCTGTACTGTGTTGTGTTATACTCTGCTGTGCTGTATTGTACTACCGCAAAGTATTATTCACACTTTGCTGTGTTATTTTGTTACATGCTACTGTGTTATGTTACTTTGTACTGGTCTGAATTATGTTCTACTTTGCTATATTGTGTTTTTGCTGTTCTGAATAGTTGTTTATGCTGTTCTAAATAGTGTTGTACTGTGCTTCGTTGTACTGTGTAATCATTCTACTGTTCTGCAAGAAGATATGCACAACACTTACCCAAGTCCCAAAAATGTCTGCTGTCATTGACCGTGCTTGTCCCTTTGGCCTTTTGCAGATCCTTATGTGAAGATCTACCTGTTGTACAATGGTCAGCGCATTGCCAAGAAGAAGACGCATGTGAAGAAGCGAACCCTGAACCCCGTCTTCAACGAGTCCTTCCTCTTTGACGTGCCCTACAATGAAGGCTTGCACAACATCTCCCTCGAGTTCCTTGTTCTCGACTGGGACCGCATGACCAAGAACGAGGTTGTGGGTCGCCTGGAGATTGGGGTCAAGTGCGGAGGTCAGGAGGCCAACCACTGGAATGAGGTCATGAATTGCCCCCGGAAGCAAATTGCCGAGTGGCATAAGCTCCTGGAGTAATGTCCCCTGTTGTGATGTCGGCAGACTGGGGGGAGCGCTCACTGGTTTGAAGTCACTCGCGTTCTGAAAATGGAAAAAAAAAAAATGGGAATTTGATTTATATCCGGTCAAAAGTGACTTTGTTGTTTTCCTTGTAAAAGCAACTTCAGGTCTTGCTGAAATTCCAAAATTAACTTGTGCAATACCATTTAATTGCCATTTATATAATAAGAAAAAGAATAATTAATTGGTCTGTTACTGCAGTTTGTTAGTTAATTTTTTCATTCAATCGAAAATAAATATTCAATATCATTTAGCCTTCTTGTGAATCATTTGATTATCAATGACAAGTGTGTACGTTTTATGGTGTAAGATGAAAGAAAATGAATCGCAACTGCTGGTAGATAGGACTGAAAAATTAGAACCCACAGACTGGCATTGTATTCTTTGTGAAAATGTATGGGAGGTTTTCTGTCTCAAAAGCCCCTTTAGTGCTTATAGGTTGTCGTCAGCTGACGTCCTGCATAAGTGCTCCCCAGTGCCATGAGGCTGTCCACCAACATCCTGTAGTTATTCCACCCTACAACAGGTCTTTGCAATCAAGATAATAGTAAAGAAGCCCAGATTCAGAATCCTCATTCCTTTTTCCGCAGTTTTTGCACAACATAATTGTCTGGCACTGTGGAAGTACTTCTGCGCATTTTTTGTTGGCACTGAAGGGACTAATTTTGTTTTGGAAAATCTCCAGCCAGGTTGAACAGTAAAAAATTGTGTCAATTTTATCAATATATTAAGATATGTATTATTCAGACATTTTCTAGCTCTACAAGTCAGTGTTATTTGTATTAAAAACAAAATACTACGAACTGGGAAGATTACTGTGATTCATTTTTTCTCTTGTTACGTGCGTGCTTTTTTGCACCAATACACCAATCTGTTACTTTTTTTCTTTTTCTTATATTGTTACTATTGTTAGTTATATTTGCAAGACGTATCAAAACCAAATGAAAATGACTTTACAGTGTCTCACCTTCCACAACATCCCCCCCTCCCCCACTTCCCTCCTTAACTCATTTCTCTGGCTGGTTTTTTTTCATCTGTCCATCTCTCTCCTCAATCCTCTATGGGTGTGGATATTTCTATGTGGTCTATAAATCATAATAGCACTGTCATCATACCTACCATGCTCCCCAAATTAATCAGACATGCGTTCATCTTGGAACCGGACCTAAGTTCTCCCCTTGTATCGAAAACCAGCCAAATGTCAACATTTTCAATGTTATGAGAAGCAACCAAAGCTTTTTAACACGAAAGCGCAATTCATGTCTGGTGTACTGATCTCTATGTCTACATGTACAGATCAATCGTATGTCATCTTACATCCCTGTATCAGGCGCCTGCATAGCTCAGCAGTGAGAATGTTGGCCTTGAGTTTGCAATTCATTCCTTAAATCATACCCAATGACAAAATCAGAAACGAAACATTCTCCCCTAAAAAGGGTCATGTCAAGCACTAGAAAATCATGCAAAATCAAACAATAAAATTCTCAGCAAGTTGGAATCAAAACCACACAGCGATCATTATCAAATCATTTGAATATTCCTGCAGTGATCCACAGCTGTTGTTTCTGTAAAAGTACATTTACTTTTGTAAGTGCCACCTGAATAAAAATGAAAAAAAGATAAAAAAAACTTATCTCTTCATTAGATTCAAGCATTTTTTCCCCCCTTCATTTTAAATTCTGAAAGAAAAAGTGCTCTTTGCTAAAGGACACATTAATTTCTTGTCAAGGTTGCTTAACACTTTCTCTTGCCACGTCCACACGCTTTTAGGTGACAGTGTTGCCTAGTGTATGAAGCCATTCTCCGCCATGTCTTACCACCATGTAGTATGAAAATGCCATCTGTTTATGTATTCTGTCATACCTGTATCATATCATTATGTAACATACTATATTAGTGGAATTTGTCATCATCTGTGAATATCTTTTAAGTGGACTGTACAATCATTTGTTGTTGACTCATCATTGGTAGGATGTAAGTACACTGTCTAAAAATTCTTTGGTAAGCTGTCTGCTATCATTGGTAAAATCTCTCTCATTATGTACAATATATTAAAATGTTCAACATCTGCTAGTACTGTTACTTGTGAACAACATTCAATGTGAGTGACATGTTACCATCAATATCAAATCTGTACTTGTTAACCAAGAAATGTATCATTATTATCATATGTAAAATACAACTTAGGTGTAACCTTTTTTATTATTACCTATATCATTATATGTTACCATCCTACCCTAAATCTTGTTACAGCAGCATAGAGCTCCACGTGGTATACGCTGGTACCACACTAAGTCTACCCCAAACTACCTTGTGTCATGAAATAGCTGCGAAGACACTTGAATGCAAGTTTCAAAGCCTTAAGCTGCCTGCAGCAAGAGCCAGCTGATCCACATAAATCAAGAAGCTGTCAGCAGACTCCAGATGCCTTCAGACATCTGTCAAGAAAGTGAACATGATGGAATAGTTGCATCGCCACATCAACTAGTCTGCAAAAAAACCCACCACCACCAACAAAAACTCGTATTTAAGGGTACTCTGCCAAAAAAGAACTCCTTTAAAAAAAAGAGACAAGATCACACCAAGAAATGACCAGGTTTGACGTTTCCTAGTTCCTAGAGAGCGATGTAAGACTGACATGCAAAGTGCAGAACTTTCAAGATATCAAGTAGTGTCATAACACACTAAAGGTTGAAAGGGATTGATACATACTTTAAGAGGATTTGGGTTTCGTATGATGTGTATATTCTGTTCAGTTTATGTCTGCAGTATCCCAACGTAATAACATACATTGTTACAGAGCTGATTTGATGACTTCACAATCATGAAAACAGCATATCTTGCACAGTTTGGAAATGTTTTTCAAACCCAAAATTACAATAATACAATACGGCTGATAAAAAATAAACCGATTTAGACAATAACCTCTGTTTTTGTCATAAACCATTCTCTCTTTTTGTGTGTGTGTGTGTGTATGCATGTGCGTGTGTGTAATATCTATTCTGCCTATCTATATGGTGGATACTGAAGGAATTAATCTCATTGCAATTTCAATAAGCCCTGATCAATGGATTTTTCTTTCTTTTAAATTTAATTTGAATGATTTTAACCATTTTTACTCCAGTTTACTGAAAAAAACATGGTGGTTTTTATGCATTCTATGAATCAGTTTTCATACCTATAAGTAACTAGTGCTTATTGAATCTTCTCCCTGATGGTTGAAATTAATGTACAGATAAAATCCTTAAAGGTGTGCATTTACACATGCTATTTTGGTTTAACCCCTCCCCCCCAGGTGTATCCATTTGATTCTATTTAGTGCATCAGTTTTTATACTAACAACAGACAAGACCAAATCATAATTATTTCCATAATAACAACACTGGCACTCTCTCTGAAACTCCAAGCAAAGTCCATAAAGGAATTAGAAAAATACAACTTACAAATGCAGATCTGTCTATGGCTTGTAGTCTAGTGAAGTGACTTTTATGACATCTCTGTGCTTATGTTAAAACTCTTGCCTATTTTCCTTGTAGTATCACATTTTCATACCAACAACAACAAAATAAATATTAAGAATAAATATATCCAATCTGTTGCATGCCACAATTCTTGACCTCTCTGCATGCCTACCTATGTTATCTCTTTGATCTGTTCTCCCTGTCCATCATTCTTTGCCCCCCCCCCCCCCCCCCCCCCCCCTATTCATTCTTCCATCTATCTATCCTATGCCAGTCTTCATTTTAAGTTCACTCCCCTCCCTTCTCTTTTTCTGTCCCCCTAGTATAGATGCTCACACACACACACTTCTGCATAATTATCACTACTACTACTACCACCTTTGGTGTTTGAAAAACCGTGTTGCCCATACAAGGTCACAACTTTCAAAAATGTAAATAGTGATGTATTTGTGTTGTCTGTCATCTTGTTGTTGATGATGATACTGAGGAATCAGGATGTCCAGTTGTGATAGGATATTTCTTGCTGTTTGTTAACATTTTCTTTTCTGATACTTCTCCATTCGTTCCTGTCTCATTAGTTCCTAATTCTCCTCTCCTTTTTTTGGGAGGGGGGTTTCTCCTTCAAGGTTGGAAGATTTTTCAGTCTTTTCATTCAGATATGTAAAAAAAACAAACTCTGAAGAAATGTGTTTACAAGCTGATAATGTCACATAGCATGCACACAGTCACACAATCACACACACACTGACCTAACCATCCATGTATTATTTTGATGAATTATTGTTCTCCCTTATACTGTAAAAATACCACATCAACATCAATGTAAATAATTATGTCTTTCGTATCCACTCCTAGTACGTATATCTCTGTATGTGTATTTTACCGAACCTAACCCACCGACTAAACCATGTATGTATACTATGTAAAATACGGCACCTGTGGGAGCTGCCCGTCTCCTGAATCATTCGTGTCTATGTATATACTATGTACTACAACAAGTGTGGACTAGCCTAGTGCTTCAAGTGTGGTACTTGTGATCTGACAGTCACTGAGGGTGCAGGTTCAAGCCTTCACTGTCTGAGGGGATTTTTCCCTCTGGAGTCAACACTGGTGCTGCCTCCACTCCCCTGGAAGTCGTTTGCATAAGACTATACACAGAGACCTTGTGTGTCAATGCACGCAGAACGTTTTGCACGCACGTCAAAAATTCCACCCACCATGGCATGGATGAAATGAACATACCCAGCATGCATCCTGCTACCTGGAGAGGGATGGGCTCTGCCAGGTTTCAGCTTGCCCACAAACTACTGTCTGAAAAATACAGTGGAGTGCCATGATGACTGGTCATGGAGTTAAGGGAGAAGTCATTAGATCAATCACATACTGTGTAAAATATTGCACCCACAGGAGACCATATGGTTTCTACATCTGTAGAACTATGCGTGCCACAAAGCTCTAGAGTAAAGAAGAGGAATCACACTATGCCTATGTGGGGAGTCAGACAGATTTGTCACACACATTTTAAAAAAACCAACCAACCAAACAATAGGAGCAAAATATCGGCTCCCAGCAACGTATGTCTGCCTGTTTTGCCATTGTTGCGATATGAATTTCATAATCAAACAGCATGTACTGATGTGTACAGACCATAATCATTGAGCTTGGTAATATTTTCATGTTTAGTTTAGTACAAAAATAAAACTGTGAATAAATCATTACTGTAGTTTGTGAAGTTTATATGTAATATCGAGTCTGGTCAAGTGTTGGACATTTATTCCCCTATTTTTGTGTGGGGTGGGGTACGTTGCTTTCTTTTTAAAGTGTATATATATATATATATATATACATTATTAGTCTGGACCCAGGCTTTTTTTCTGTATGAACTATGATTTGTCATGCTTTGATGTTGAATACTAATACCATCCTTAGTGTTTTATTTCCATTAACATTACTGTTTTGTTTCTAAGATTACTACTACTGTTATTATCACTATTCATAGAAGTTTCTGTGCATATATTCCTGTAATTCTACAACCCCCCACCCCCACCCCCCCCACACACACACACACCACCTCCTTTCAACTGAAGAAAATTCTGTGCTTGTATCTTAATCTTACTATTCTACAGTTACAGTCTGAAGATTTTGAGTACATGGTAAATACAGAGTCTGTAAAGAAGAAGAACAATTTTCTTTAGGCCATAACAAAGAAACAGATAAAACTACAAAGATTGTCACAGGAAAAACACATAGGCCATACCTTTTCCTTTCTTATTGTAAACCGATATAGGAAATGTTATCAAAAACAAATATATCACTAGAAGAAAAAAAACAAAAAGACAACAGAAAACAAAAAGTTAATAATGCAGAAGATCAAAAGATGAGGGACGTATCTATGTAGAAGGGATTATTCTTCATATTACTGTGTTATTTTTCTAGTGTTTACCATTATCATCAAAACACTGTTCTTTTGGCTTTCGGTCTAACGGACGAGTCAAATCAAATTAGTGTCAGAAACGAGGAGGAGAGTTGAAAAAGAAACGGAGACATATTACCATTACAGTGCACATTCCTTACCTTAAACAAGTTGCTCTCTGGTCGTTCGATGCATGATGCAGTAGAGGCGCGCTCTCTCTCTCATGTAATTTTCAATCTGTCTGCTAGCGTCGTCCCCATCGTTTGCTGACAGGCCCAAGTCCATTTTCAGTCTGCGGCCAGTTCACAGCAGACCACCCTGTCTTTCTGTGACCTGCAGGCATCACATTTGAAGTTTGATCTATTAGTCTTGTCATGCTAGAGTTTCAGTATAGGTCCCATCCAGTCGATAGATAATGTCACATGCAAATTAAATCTGCTGAAACATTTAAGGGATAAACATGAGCAATGTACTGGGGAAAAAAAAAAAGATTATGTCTGGTACAAGGCAAAATACTTTGGGGTTTTCTTTGTTTGTTGTTGTTTTTTGCCAGGTAAAATTATTTCGTGGAAAGCAGAAACGCATGCATCAACAGCATGCTTTTTTTTTGAGGGACAGAAAGCAAGACTAACGGTTCAAATTGTACTTTTACAATGAGAAATCACTTTACCTATTCATTATAATAGAGTTGTGAAACATATTCTTCAATACTACCATCTTTATTTTATCAACTTGATTTAAAAATGACTGGCTTCAGGCCATCATGAGGTTACATGACAAATATATCTAAAATTGTTGGGTCTTCTGAAATTTTCTTCTTTATTAAGAAATCTGGAATGCCTAGATTGATTTTTTTGTTCCTTTTTCAAGTCAGCTCACAATTCAAATCCTCAAATGAAATCTTATACGATTTGCATGATTCCATCATGCTAAGAAACAGGTCTAGCCTGTTATGATTTCCATATGATTTTTTTCTTTTCAGCTGCCAAATGACATCTGCGAAAGTGATCAATCTTGGCACAATATCAACAAATAAATCACCACAGCGAAATAAGATATTATTTTGCTAATGCAAGCTCCTGAGAGGTTAGCAATGTTAATCTTAGCGAGGGTAAAGTAATTCTTATGAGGATCTGCTTGGAAAATGACATTCCAAATGTAATGACAAATTCATAAATGATGAATGTTGGGCCCTTAGATTTTTTTTTAAAAAATATCTGAGATTGGACTGACGTTATGTTTTAATAATGATTCATTCATATCTCCTCCCCACCACCCTTTCCCTCTCCCTCCTTTCTGGCCTCTTCTCTCTCTGTCTGTCTGTGGGTGTTTGTTGTCTCTTTCTGCCCTCCACTTGAGAAGACTCTCATATAAATGATATCAACTCTGCTCTTCCATTTTTTTCTTACCTGCTTTTTCCATCCATTTTTGCTCTCTGTCTCATTTCTTCCATTTTTCTCTGCTGTGTTCCTGTCTCCCCCTCTGAAAACAGAAGATTTATTTTGTTGATTTGTATAAGACTCTCTCTCTTTCTCTAAATGCAACATATCTGTATTTGAAAACAAAAATATGAATCCCTCTCTACACCCATCTTTCTCTCTCTGCAATGTCTCCATATATGAAAACAAAATCTCTCTCTCTCTCTCTCTCTGTGCAATGTCTCCATAAATGAAAACAATCTAAATCCCCCCCCCCCCCTTTCTCTCTCAGGTGATAAACATCAAACCTACCTGACATAAATGTCATGGAAGTCAACTTGACAGTTTGAGGCAAGAAAACAAATGACCGAATAAAGGAATGGACAAAACTAAACTAAACAAAACAAAAGCAGAAGGCTGGAAAGTGACAGTTATGTATAGCATGGTGTCTGCTGTGGTCTAATAAAGAGATACTGTCAAGTTTGTGCGCCCTAGTGGCTTGGCTGTTTTATTTGTGTGTGTGTGAGAGAGAGAGAGAGTGTGTGTGAGTGTGTGTGTGTGTGTATTGTGTGTGTGAGCACTGACTTAAACTACATTTACTGCAAACATGTGGTCTAGAAGCGATTGATTAGTATTGTTAATGTTGTTAATGACAATGTACCAGAATGAACGCCTAGAGTGAAACTCCATAGTCTTCTCGACTGAAGGCTGCCATAATGACGATGATGATGATTTTCTTTCCTCTTTACTGAAAGCTGTCTGTCCAAACCTTCATGTTCTGAGTAAACACATCCTGACTTCAAAGGCAATAGCTTCCATTTGCCTGACTCTAGCTTATAAAGGAAAGGCTTAGTTAGATCATTCATTTTTAATACTACACGGTCTTTAAAAAAATTTTTTAATGGTATTTTTGTTTAGATAAACTTAAAAGATTTTCTTTGTTGATCCGAACCTTACGCTGTTTTCAATCTAATCCCAATATAAATAAGTCTTTACAATGACGTATGCTTTTTCTTTGCTCCAACGGCAGCTTCAAAGATTAAACAAAAAATTTGTTTAATGTGAAATAATAATTCTTGAAAAAAGACTTTTTAGCTGTAATATGAACACCCAAAAAATCATGAAACATGCATGTCAAGAGGTTGATGTTCCCAAATTAATTATGATTTATTACATTGTTGTTAGGTTTATTCTGTTTATTCTTTTTTTTTTCTTTCTGCGAAATGCTCAAATTTGCATTACAGTAACTCTCTCTCTCTCTCTTTACCCATCTTTTACTTACCTCCCTCTCTAGTTACATTTGCTATCCCACTGATATCTCTTTCTCCATGTTTTTTTGGCAACAACATAATTACGTCATCTGTATCTGCCCTGCCTTCTAAAATTCTATGCACTTTCATCCCTGTTCTTCCCTTGTCTTTCTTTCCCTTCTTTGTTCTCTCTGTCTAACAGTCTTCCCCCCCCCCCCCCTTCCTTCCCTGGAATAATATACACACAGGCAAGCAGACAGCATGGCTGAAACCCAAGCACTAACTGACATGTACAGACAACTAAACTAACTTGAACCAAAATATCAAATCAATAACTGGCCATTCACTCTTGTGTAAGATAACGTGTACATCTCTCTCCTTTCATCTTCTCTCTCTTTGATTTTTACCCCCCCCCCCCCCCCCCCCCCCCACCTATATCTATATCTATCTATCTATCTATATATTATACAGTCTTAACTACCATTTGCAAAGGTTCCGTGGTGTGGAATAATACATTCATCTATACTGGGACTTGAATCATATCCAAAGCTAGAACTTTTGCCTCAAGCGCCAGATCTTAAGTTGTCTGGGTGTTAGTCTTTGGTATAAGATGCTGAAATCCTATTTTAAAAAAATATTTTAAAAAAGATGCTGAAATGCTGTTCAGAACACATATTCAGTCCAAGTGCAAGAAACCCAAGCAATATGAAAGTACAAAAAAATGGTGAAAGACACTATTTTTCTTCTCACAGACTAAATGCCATACAATACAAAACATTACACAAAACACAATGTTAAAATGGCAATGGTATCCCTGATCCCATAAGATTTCTCACATTACTAAAGGAATTTCAGTCATCTTTCATAAGTCATCTTTAATAATATGCATGCTCACATTATCACACTATGGAATTTCAGTCATCTTTCATAAGTCATCTTTAATAATATGCATGCTCACAGTATCATACTATCACTCACACACACACCACTCTGACATGTTAAGCTAGTCAAGTCAAAGTCAAGTCAAATCAAAACCACTTAAATCATCCCATGAAGGGCTAAGTGCAGGGTTAACAGAAAGCACTTACATACAACATGATACTCACCATTTCAGTGTTCCTGGCACTCAGCGATGCCTTCAGCAGTCAGTCCACTGTCTCCCATATTCTGCCGGTCTTCTGGTAATGACGAGTCTTCCTCCCCACCGTCTGGCATCAGTTCATGTGCGAGTTGTCTTCTCTTTTCCTGGCTGCTGGCCTCCAAACGGCGGTTTTGTTGGGAGGTGTTGAGGGTTGGTTTGCCCGGCAGGAGGTGTTGAGGGGCTCTGGTTGAGGGCTTAGTTGGCAGGTGTTAGCGAGGTCTTGGTTGGCAGGTGTTGTTGAGGGGCTACAGGTGAAGGCTTCCTTGGCAGGTGTTGTTGAGGGGCTACAGTTGAAGGCTTGCGTGGCAGGTGTTGTTGAGGGGCTCCAGTTGAAGGCTTGCATGGCAGGTGTTGTTGAGGGGCTCCAGTTGAAGGTTTGCTTGGCAGGTGCTGTTGAGGGGCTCCAGTTGAAGGCTTGCGTGGCAGGTGTTGTTGAGGGGCTCCAGTTGAAGGCTTGCATGGCAGGTGTTGTTGAGGGGCTCCAGTTGAAGGTTTGCTTGGCAGGTGCTGTTGAGGGGCTACAGCTGATGGCTTGGTTGGCAGGTGTTGCTGTGGGGTGCTAGCTGAAGGCTTGGTTGGCAGGAGGTAGTGTTGGGGGACTGAGAGTTTGGCAGGTGTTGTTGAGGGGCTCTTGCCGAGCGTTAAATTGGCAGGTGTTGATGAGCTTCAGTTGTGCCAAGGGCTTGGTTGACAGGTGTTGTTGAGCAAGGGCTTGGTTGACAGGTGTTGTTGAGCAAGGGCTTGGTTGACAGATGCTGTTGAGGTGCTCCTGCTGAGGGTTTGACAGGCATTGTCAAAGGGCTGTGGTTGACAACTGTTGTTAAGGGGTTCCTGCTGAATTGCTAGGTGTGGTAGTGGGGCTCTAGTAAAGGGTTTTACAGGTACTGTGAGGCTTATGTTGAGGACTGGATTGGAAGGTGTTGCAGAGTGCTCCGACTGAGGGCTGGGTTGGCAGGCACTGTTGAAGACGTCCAATGAGGGCTGGGTTCAAAGGCACTAAAGAGTTCCAATTGATGGCTGAGTTGGCAGGTGGTGTTGAGGTGTTCCAATTGAGGGCTGGATTAGCTGGTGTTCCAATTGAGGGCAGGAGTTGAGGGGTTCCTGATGAGGGTTTGGCAGGATTTTGTGTGGTTCCATATGAGATTTAGTTGGCAGGTTTTCTAGTGCAAAGCCTGAATACATGACCTAAACCATGGAAACACTGCCTGACATGTAGAGCCTGCTGGAACCTCTGTGTCACCACTTTTTGATACATCACTGCTTTGTTTGATTCTAAGGGTCTTTCACAGTCACACTCTATCAACGGTACTGACCACTACATTTTTCTGCAGTAGAAAGACATCAGCAGCCCTACTCATTTCTGGAATCTCCCATTCACTAACCAAACTTATGTACAGTGTGTTATTTCATCACGTAAAACAGTTGGAAAAAACCCCAACAAAAACAGCCTAAAAGATCATGATCTACTCTGTGCTTTCTGGGAAAACGCTCTTTCTATACATCTATCCATCTCTGTTTTTGTTGTTGTTTTTTTTAAAACACGCAGCTTTAACAATAAACTGTCATATATTGGTTTATGAGCTCGAATCAGCTGACTACTACATCTGTTTGTTCAATGTCATACACCATTTCACATCACAGCAGACACAAACTTGCTGCAAATGTATTCGTCATAATTATTCTAAAGCTAAGAGCGTTTTCAAAACCTAAGACCTGAAAGAATGGCAGTGCAACAGGTTTTCATGTACAAGCATAAATCCAACACATCACATGTGAAGACAACCAGTAGAGCTTTGAGCTAGAGCATGAACAATCTAACACAAAATCTTCCCCAGTACTAAATTATACAATGAACACAAGTGGTCTCCTAGCACTGAAACAAACACAAGTGCTCTCCTGGCACTGAAACAAACACAAGTGCTCTTCTGGCACTGAAACACAAGTGCTCTCCTAGCACTGAAACAAACACAAGTGGTCTTCTGGCACTCAAACACAAGTGGTCTTCTGGCACTGAAACAAACACAAGTGCTCTTCTGGCACTGAAACACAAGTGCTCTTCTGGCACTGAAACAAACACAAGTGCTCTCCTAGCACTGAAACAAACGCAAGTGCTCTCCTGGCACTGAAACACACCTGCTCTCCCAGCACTTATCATGCACACCACACCCACAGCATATAAAGCCAAAAAGACAGCACCCAAAATGGCCAAAGCCAAAGGATGACGTGACAATACAGATTTCGGAATCTGCTGGAACACAGTGATGACTTGAAAAGCACAAACACAGTGATGATTGCAAGCACACACACACAAAATATGCCGATGTCTATCAACTACCAAACAACAATGCCCAAAGACTTAACACCGGCACTGTATGGTTGCAACATACTGAAGATTCAAGAATCCATTGAAGACTTAGTAAGCACACACACATGCCAGGTGAGCCAATAAGCCTGTCAACTGCTTAACAGGCACAGCCCTACGCCAACAGGCTATACTACAATGAAGATGAAGACTGGCTGAGCACACATATGATGAAGCCTTCTACTCAATGCCATTTTGTGAAGAATGGTTCTGAAAAAACTGTCACCTTGTTTCAGGGTTTCTTTCACTATCTTCACTGCTTGGCTCAGCAGCACCCTGCATGAGGAAGAGAGGGGGGGGATACTGGTGCCACTTTCAAATGCCCACTTAAAAATTCTGGTATTCACAGGAATGAACAGTCTGGAATTTTGAAAAAAAAAAAAAAAAGGATGAAAAATCTTCTGACTTTTTCAAAATCTGTCCCGAAAAGAAGAGACAACTGTGAACATGAATGGCGAGTAGCAGTCCACTTGACCCATAAACCGGTTTTGTATGAAATAATGTTCACTTCTTTCCAAGAGTCCACCACAGAACCAGAAGTGCTTTCTGATCTGCTTTTCTGACTTTTTCCTTTGCTTCACATCTCTCTTTTCAAAAGTGCCTACACTACAGAACAGGAGTCTTGAGGCATTTGCCATCATCTTTTTCAGTTTTATTAAAAATGAAACCAGCATATCATTAAAGGAACACAAAACATGATCCAGCTCACTTTGGACAATATTATATTGTGTAAGAAATCTTAAGACATTGTCTCTTCTTTTCAGGACTGGTTTTGAAAAACTTAGACTTTGGTGGAAAGTCTCTTGTAGAAGTAGCATCCACGTCATGTTAAGAGATTCACAAGTTTGGCTGTGCTGGTGTCTAAAACTGCACTCCCTAAAGTGGCTTCCAACTGGCTGTAGACAGCAGGACCTTGAAGCTCATGCTGGATCTCAGCATGCAATGCTCATGTTTCACAGCTTGGTTGAATTTCCTCACAGTTATCACCGAGCTGAACTTTTCCTGATCACTAAACCTAAAGGAAAAAAGTGCAGCCTCATCATTTTCACACCAGATCTGTCCAGTCATGGTGGCTCTTCCTCAGCATTTTCTTCCAAAGGGATGATGACTCCTTTTGCACCAGTGAGGGTTTTGAGGCTGAAAAATCACCCCTGATGGGAAACCGTCCCTTCAAACATAGCAAGAAGAGGGTCTTCAACAACATTAAGCCCATGTGCCAGTCGTCTGGTCATGTTGGGTGTAGACAGTAGGACTTGACAGAGCTACTGGGAGTTAGCAGAGTACATGCTGAGAGCACAGATACACTTTAAATTTTTTTTATTGTGACCTATTCTACCTTTGCTATCAAGTACCCCTCCACAGCTAAGCAATTAAGCTGATGACAGATTCAACACTGGATTAGATGAAAGTTATGGTTAAAGGACATCATAGTAATGTTTTCTCCTACATCAGTCTTAATGGAGACTGCTTAATTATCCTTCATCCTTTTCTTTCAAAGATGAGTCTCAGTTGCATGCAGATCATGGAGCACCCTATTTTTTCAGGGGGTGCTGCACATGTCTCTCTTCATTGGCCCAAAACAACAAATAATTTTGTCTATTTTTCTTCTTATGCTTTAAGGACATCACAAATGTTTTTTCCTACATCAGTCTTAATGGAGATCGCTCAATAATCTTTCATCCTTTTAACAAATTTAAAAAAAAACCTTTTCCCTATGGGTAACTCTCTATAGAATAGCCAACCATCTACTAACCCTTCCCTCCGTATCACCCACTACTGGGTTACAGCAGCACACAAATACGCACAGTGCACATGTACTGGGAAAGAGGGGTTCTTTCCTTTAACGTAGGGATAGTGTTAAAAGATGGGCCTCAGTTGCATGATCTACTTGCATGCAGATCATGGAGCACCCCCCCCACCCCTTTTTTTTTTAGGGGGTGCTTCACATGTCTCTCTTCATTGGCCAAAAAACAAAACAGAGGAAACAAAAACAACAAATTATTTTGTCTATTTTTCTTCTCCTTCCCCCCCCCCCCTTTCTTTTTCATATTTTCCCCACCTCTTTTCCTTTCCTTTAATGTGACTATGTTCATGAAACGATTGTTTTATTTACTTTCTCTCAAAGCTTGCCTACTCTCTGAAACAGCAGCTGCCTAAGGTTGAAGTGAAGCACATTATATACCCTGCCGAAGTATATAACCTTTCTCTGTGTGTGTGTGTGTGTGTGATATCTTCAGTTTAATGTCTATTCACATTTAGACGTTAAACTGAAGATATCACATGCACACACACACACATACACAGAAAGGTTATGTGAGAGTGTGTGTGTGTGTGTGCGCGCATTTGTACTTGTTAGAACTGTTAATTGTTATTGGTTGCATGACTGTGTAAGAATGAATTGAGTGCAAGCACTTAAACTTGTCTGTGTAAGATGTAGTGCTATATAAATTCCATTTCTTCTTCTTATCATCATCATCATCATCATCATTATTATATACGCTTGTCTGGGTTTCAAGCTGCTGTAGTCTGTGGTGCTGCATCTGTTTGATAGAAAGATCATTACAAATGGTCTGGAATTATTGATGATCTGGTAGGAGTTGCAATATTACATTCCTCAGCTAGAGTTCTGAGGTTCATCAATGGTGAGATTTTGTGTGTTTGACCATTTTTATCCACCATTAAGGTAGCTGCATTCTGACTTCGGGGATGATGTCTAAACATGACACCTGACCTGTGTGCATTCATTAAAAAAAAAAATCTGTCATCTGTTCCTACAGGCACACAATGGCCTACTCTTCCGAAAGGCAGAGCCGGATTTATTGTGTGTGCAAGATGTCCTGTGTGTGTTCGCACTCAGGGCCTCCGTTTATAGTCTCATCCAAAAGACTTTTGGGGGAAGTGAGACAGTACTCAAGTTGACTCCAGGGGAAAGTCCTCTAAAAACAGGCGTCTCCATAGTGGCTCAACCCTGGCCCATCAGATCATGAGAGCAATGCTTTAACAACTGGGCTATCCTGCCCCCAGAATCTTTCATCCCTGCATGTCAATTTTAATCTACCACTATCAGAGCTGAAGACATTCTAAGTAAGTATACCTCTTGTGCAGTTTTATCAACATCATCATCATGATAATAGTACAAATATCACTATCATCAATAATAAATTATTTTATAACACACTAAAATCAAACTTAACACTTTATACTCATAAACAGAAAGCAGTGATCAATTAAGAGAATATTCATATTCTGCTTAGAAAGCTGTACAGCACATGCCTCTCTCCAAAAAAAGCAGAAAAAGTGTCTATATATCTTACCCTTTTTGCTTCATTCAACAGGACTTGTAAGTAAGTAAATTTCAGAAATTAAAAGGATCTGATGATATTTTCAAAGGACCGACTTGCTGAATCAAAGAACTTAAAAGGCCTTTAATCCAAATCACATTCATAAGGACTTAGAGGCCCCTACGAACCCTGTTCAACAATGGAGCGCACTTTCTCATTTCCGGACATCTGCTACCATGGTGCTTCGGTCATAATATCACTGATTCATCTGGTATTTTCCCCAAAACATTTCTTTTTTGGTTGGAAATACTGAAACAAAACCAAAACCAACACAAAAAACCCGGAATTCCTATCTGTGAGGCCTTGCCAAGAAAACGGATTTCAGTAACCCAGACACAAGAGTGTCACCCATGTTAACAAACTATTCTAGGCCAACTACCGGGTACTGTCTGCAATCTCCTTAGGTTGACAACATACATAATGGAGCTCGTGGGTAGGTGCAAAGAAGTCTAGAGTTCAAAGTGAAAAAAATATTCTCTCCACATCTCTTACTATTGAATAGGTCAAGCATTTCGTGCGTGTGTACGTGCTGCGTATATGCGTGCGTAAAAATAAGTTTTTATGCCTTCTAGTCAATGGGTTTAAAATTGTGTTCACAATTGATGTGTGTGCGTGCGTGCGTGTGTTTGTGTGTGTGTGCGCATGTGTGTTGCTGTGTGTGTGTGTTCGTGACATTTATTTGAAAACCAATATGAAATATAGCTTTGTGTCTTGATATATTTGATGTGTATCAATCTGCCTGTCAGTATTGTAATTGCCCTTCATGGGATGATTAAAGTGTTTTTGAATTTGACTTGACTTTGACTCTTTTGACTGAATGTGTCTAGCTTAGACCATGAGAGAGAGAGAGAGGGAGAGAGAGCGACAGAGAGAGAGAGAGAGAGAGAGAGAGAGAGAGAGAGAGAGAGAGAGAGAGAGAGAGAGAGAGAGAGAACGAAAGAAAGGATGGCCACTTACCACAATGTCTGCACAGTCCACAAAATCATGTAACATCTACCTGGAGTCTTGCACAACAAGGAATGTCGCCGAGAGCATTGAGCACACAGCCTGTGTATTGCACGATACTGTGCCTCGCTTCAGAACCTCCTGCAAAGGGAACAAGAGAGTTCTTTTCATGTGGTTTAAACCAACTTTCATTTAGATCATACATATTCAATTCACATTCCCCAAAACATTAAGAAGCTTTTATACTCTAGATGTTTCACATTCCCTGGAAAAGTTTGGTCCAATACCATTTGAATTGACAGAAAAAAACATTGAAAAATCCCTAGTGCATCATTATATAAACATTTGCCCCCCCCTCCCATGATGAATTTGTTTGGTAAGCAAATGGTACACTGTCCCTGAAAAAACCGGGCTGTATATTTTTATCACCTGAAGCCTTTTTCGAAAGGGTGTTATATTTACGATACTACACAACCATTAGTTAAAATGAAAAACACATTACACCAAAACTTCTTTCCTTCCCCAGATGAGAGCCACAACCTCTCCACCTACACACAGAAATGCAGACACATAAAGGCAGGTAGACAGACAGACAGACAAGACAGAGGCACTTCATTTTCTACCTTCTAATGTTAGTACTTACTGGCATTTAGTGTCCCAACGAAATACCACACCCCAGTCTTGTTTTGCATCAGTCTCTGGGTGTTCAGAACCTTGAGTCGTCCTATTATATGATGGCAGGGGTTTCCTAGTCATTCTCTCTTGTGCTTTTCTTCCAGTGGTCAGGGGAGGGCAGATCTGGTGATGTACTTTCATTTTTTGTCAGTTTTGGTGCCAAATCCAGAGAGAGAGAGAGAGGGAGAGACAAACATACATACATATATAGACAGACACATACATACAGATATACAGAAAGAGAGACAGACAGACAGACAGACAGGGATAGAGACACTGAGAGTTAGAGACAGAGCTAGAACAGAATGAAGACAAAAGTCAGAGCGAGACAACATAGACGTTTAAAGATCAGCATCCAAGACACAGTCCTGATCTTAACACTTTTTTTTTTTTTTTTACTCGCAGCTTTCTCACAATCACAGAACACATCCACAAAATGTATCGAGCAATCTTCTAGGGAAAAACCCCCAATCATTTGTAACAATCTCTGAATATATTTGCACAATTCTTCAAGCAATACACATCCAAAAAAACAACTCAATCAGAACTTCAACAAACAATACCATCTGCAGGCATCCCAGTTCCAAAGATAACTCTCAGCAGAAAACTGTAAAGCTCAAGAACACAACAGGTCAATCAATGTCACTCTATCATCTACATCACTTCCCAACCAGTTATACATAGCAATGTTGAGAAAAAGAGACCATGAATTCGAGTCGAACTCAAAACCCATTTGTGTGATTTGGTCAAATGACTCAATGGAGAAAATCATCCTCCCAGACCAAGCAAAGTCAAAGTGTATGACCACAGGCCAAAATCAGATAATCAGCACATTTAGCTGGGTGGCTAACAAGCCAAGACTTGATTTAGGGCCACTGAGAATTAAACTGGCAATTTTTGGAAGATCTGTGGAACAGCTCAAAACTGATCAAGCTAAGCTGGCGTTCTGCAGCAGTTGTCCTGTTTTGCATCCATTTGTATGATAGCCAAAGTGGACTTAGGTGAAATTCAGAGACTGCAAAACATGCCACAGCGCTATCCTTGGTGTGTGCGTATGTGTGTGTGCATGTCAGCAATTATTATATAATATATATATATATATATATATATATATATATATATATATATATATAAACATACATAATCTTTAATCCTCTGTGATTTGTAGAATGGACAGCCATAAATGATAGTGAATTTCCCCCACAAAGACTCTCACCCAACATCTATTCTTGGTTGCATGTGACACACAAAACCCCTGTTTTATTTGCTGTTGGGCATTCCCTGGCTTAACACCCTGAGGGTCATCCAAAATACGCACCGTCTCCCAATTATCCCACCTGGAAATTGCTATGAGACAATATGCACACACTAGACGAGAAGTTTGTGCTTATGCCCGTTTTCAAGTACCTCACCATAAAGGCAGCCACTCAGAGGACTCCTCAAGTACAGGTTGTTATGTGAACAGCTTGTTATGCAAGAAGACAACCTCAACATACCATTCCGAAGCGTAGCAATATTTTGATACAGCTGATGGATCTTTTTTTGCATCAGCAATTGACAAAGCTTTTGGCTTGGGCCTGTTTCTTTTGAACATACATCAGTGAGAAAATTGCATTTTTTAACTAACTGGCAGTGAGGGTTCTAAACAGGTGCAAGAAAAAGACATTCTGTACTAACTACATGCCCACCATAAAAAACGCACCCAAAAATGGATCATTTAAACAATACTTTATTAACTATATACATGAATTGTTTTTTTAATATATACACTGTATATATATAAATAACAGATTCTCACATTCAGGTTATACAGAACAAACTTGCAACTCAAAACAAAAAATATTCCAAATATTTGTTCCAATTTATATGAAGAAAAACAATCCAAAAAGAAAAAAAGGATGTATACACACAGAGAATGAGTGTATCTTATCATACAAATACATATAACTGCATTAATATTCTTGAAAAATCCCCTGGCCAATTAAAAAAAAAAACCCTTAAGAAAGCCAACATAAACACAGAAAAAAATCACAACAAATACACACTTTTTTTCTTCTATTTTTTAAAGACACCACAAACAGTCTTTTTCATGCTGAAAACAGATTCCAATTCTGGTCAGTTGATTCAAATTTTTTTCTTCCTACTCAAATCTGAAACTTTATTTATAAATGCTCTGCACAATTTATGAAAAAACTGCCACTATTTTTTCAGGTTTTCTGGTTCTAAAACAATCACTAGGTATATTCCCACCATTTGCATTTCAACAATTTCACAGTCAAAACAAACCAAACAAGCAAACATACGGACAAACAAACTCTCGTTAAATTCATGCAAGGTATTTGGTCCAAGACTGGGAACTTCTACATCACAAGCCAGAAATATATGTTGTGCTCTTTAAAACACTATCATTTCTTCCTTCAAAGTTTCTATTGGATATGCATTGTGAATTTTCCCCCCCACCGATTGCTATTTGCTAACATGTCTGTCAACATTATGATATATTTTTGCAGTTTACACAGTATCTTAAATCAATAAACGCTGATAATATCATTTAACATTATGACTCAGTACCGACTGATTGTCTGAATTATTTATCAATTACTATAGACAGGCAGACTATCTTTGTTAATGATCTGTTATATAATTGAATTATTCATTTAAAAAAAAAAAAAAGATTTCACTCTGGCTCTATGTATGATTACACAAGTATCCCCCTCCCCCAAACCTCACCATTCATAACTCCATCATCCTTAAGTCCTGCATTCAACCACAAACGTTTACTCTTTTAAAAACTTTTTTCCATACATGCTGCCCATATATGGCCTGCAGGATGCACTCTGAGGAGATACCAGATACGAGATACACCCTGATAAGCCTTTAGTGTCCACCTACACATAAAAGCATTGCCCAGTTATGGCTTCCACTGCAAAAGTGCTTATATCCTGTCAGTATATGCCATTAGGCTGCTTTTGTAACACAAAACTAATTTCTCCTGTCATATCAGTTTGTTTTGAAAAGCCTGGTGGGAGTTTTTATAAAGGAATGCAACAATGACTGAAAACTGCAATGGATGTGCAATCCTGTACAGTGTGTGAATAGGGAAAGGTTGACTCTTCCAAAATGCGTATAAGGAGAGTTAACCAAATTCTTCCTGAGTAATCCTGTTCACTTGCCCAAATTAATCAGAGTGGTAACGGTCAGTAAATTGAGATTATGATAAAAATAGTCCAAAAACTTATTTAGTTTTGAACCTAAATCAAATCGAGACAAAATCTACAGTGTTTGTAATACTGGACAGTCTCAAAGACACATGACATGCTTACAACAGACCCTAAGTCATGAAATCTACATACCATGGGCCACGAGCTGGGAAAGGCAAGTTCTCAGGACACCGTGAATAGGGAGAGAATGAGTTAATCTTCCAGATCTTTTGAATACAGAACTGATGTCACTGGAACAATACTTTGCTTAATCATTCCTAACAAACTTTTTATCATTTTTACCTTCCATCCCCGTCTCACTGTCTGCTCAAGCAACACTACTTTTTATCACCCTCTTTACCTTCCCTCCGCTTTTAACTCAATGAATTTTATCCAACTTTTTATCATCGTCTTTAACCCCCTCTCCCCAAACACTCTTCAAATGCAGCACGACATAATATGAAATAACCCACTCAACACTTTGAAAACAAACTGACATAATAACAAAATCAGTGAGTCGTCAGATGTCAGATTCACACAAAGAACCGTCCGTTAATCAGGAAAGATCATGCTGAAGATGGAGTCATAGTGGTCCACAAAATGGACCTCCATGCCCTGGGTGATGAAGTCCGGCAGGTCCATGTAGTCCTTGCGGTTGTCTTCGGGTAGAATGATGGTTTTGATGCCTGCTCTCTTCGCCTGCGGGAGGGGACAAAGCAAAAGGTCACAGCTCAAAGGCCAGACACTGCCGTCTGAACAAACCTACACCCGACTATGACTTCTCCCTTCCCTTCTTGATTGAGGAGTTGTCGGGGCACTGCACTGAACTTTTCAGGCAGCGTGTCTTGGGCAAGTTGAACCTGGCGGAGTCCCTCTCTGCCCAGGACACAGGTTTCAGCACAGCTATGTTCATGTCATCCCTGCCACCGGTCATTGCTGGCTCTTGCTTCTAGCACACACTTTAAATGTGTGCACAAGATGTTCTGTTTGTATTCACACACAAAACCTTGGGGTTTTTTTGGTCTGATCTACAGGACGTGTAGGGGAATGAATCGATGTTAACTCCAGGGATGAGATAATGACAAATGGCCACCTCGCTGAGGTCTCAATGTTGCCTTTGGTTATTGTCAAACTACAAGTTCCATGCTCTAATTGTTTTCAATTTTACTTCATTTTATTGTTATAAATACTATGATAGTGTATTTCTGACAGAAAGCAGGTTTTCTGATAGAAACTGATAGCTTAAAAACCATACTTGTGTTACATATCCATCTAATCCAATCTTTTTTTGTCTCTGACAGGCTGGGCAACAAAACAGATCACCCATCTACAATCAGCTTTATCTGAACTATCTGGATATCTTTCAAATTATTTATTGATGCAGGACACACAAATGTCAAAATGAAAACACAGATAACATGAGTTTTTGATGTTCAATGAAAAATTCGACATGCTCTAGAGTTCTTGAAGCAAAATATGCGTAAAAACCAGTTTCCTGTCCAAAAATTTTTTTTTTATAAAAAAGGAACTGACGACAGCTTTATGACACATACTTCTGAGTATGCATGCTGGTGTGTTCTCCTGTGTCTGCACTGATTGTATGTTTGTGCATAAATGCTCCTGTGAACGAGTGCGCACAGATCCAAGAAAGCTTTGCTACCATGTACTAGCTATGTACGTTCACAGTCCTTACCTTCTCAATCTCTTAGCAGGTTGGTTTGATTTCTTGAAAACTTGCCAGTACCCTGCCTCTTTATCTCTATGCATTAACTGACCTTGCAATTCCCTGAAGCAGCTTTTCCCCTCCTAATTCTATTTTGCTTATGTTTACAGACCACCTGACAATGAAGGCCTCAACAGGGCTGTCACAACACCAAGGCAAAACTAATCAATTCCATCTATTTTTTCCTTATGTGAACCAAGTTGAACATAAGACTGGGGGTTGGGGGTTGGGGGGACAGCCTAGTGGCTAGAGCCTGGCACTCGTGATCTGATGGCCTGGGATCGAGCCACCATGGAGGAGCCCCTTGTAGCAGATTTTCCTCTGGAGTTAACATCAGTACAGCTACTGACTCTGCTTCCCCAAAAGTCCTTTGGATGAGACTATAAACGTTCTGTGTGGGAATGCATGCAGAAAATCTTGTACACTCGTTGCAAACCCTTCTGCCTTTCTGAAGGACAGGCCATTTTGTGCCAACAGGAATGAATGATATTTTTTTTTTTAATGCATGTACACAGGTATTAATCCCCAAAGTTGGAATGCTGCTTAATGTGTAAAAATGGTCGCATATGCAAAATCTCACCATCAGTAAACCTTGGAGCTCTAACAAAAAAAACCACACAAAAGAAACACTCCCTCTAAAAAACCACACAACCCCATATGGTTCTGTGACACTTGTCAACTCCCTTTCGGCAACTAGGGCAAGGCTCAGCTAAGGATGTCAGATATTCTGCTTCCTTTAGTAGTCCTAGATTATAAAAGGTCATCAAATGAAGTAACATGAAAACTACAAACCTCAGTTATTTGAAAAACATAATAAAGCCCACATTGGCAAATGGCACGACAGAATGAGGAAGGCTGTTCTGAGCTCTTTAGATATGTATATATAATATATATATATAAAAGAGTCCTCAGTACCTCTACTGGGAAATCACACACACACACACACACCATGCATACATGACGGGATAGCCTAGTGGTCAGAACATTGCGCTTGCAATCTGATGACCTGGGTTCGATTCCCGTTCAAGGGGGATATTTTCCCCTGGAGTTAACATCAGTGCAGACTCCACTCTCCCCAAAAGTCCTTCGGATGAGACTATAAACCGAGGCCCCGTGTGTGAACGCACGCAAACATCTTGCGCACACGATAAATCCTGTTCCGCTTTTTGTAAGAGTAGGTCATTGTGTGCCGGTGGGAACAGATGACAGAATTTACAAAACCGCATACACACGGGGACTGGATGTAAAAAAGCACATGAGTGCTTATTCCATTATCCTCGATATAAAAGAATAAATAAATTTAAAAATAATTATAAAAAAAAACACACACACACACAACCATGCATACACTCCCACTCTGGTGGCAGGTCAGCAGACAGGACTCACGGCAATGGTCTTCTCCTTGATGCCTCCCACGGGCAGCACCTTGCCGGTCAGGGAGATCTCCCCGGTCATGGCCAGGTTCTGCAGGGCTGGCCGGCCCAGGGCCAGGGACAGGAGGGCAGAGGCGATGGTGCAGCCGGCACTGGGGCCATCCTTGGGGGTGGCTCCCTGCAAGCCAGTGCAAGGTCAGAGCGCTGCGTCACAAGCGCAAAGCGTCTTTGGTTGATCTTGTGCAAGAGTTTTAGTTTTTGCCAAAGATCGAAATACTGAATGATCAAATTATCACTTTTTAGTCTTTAAACATATTGGTGAATAATGTCAAAAAGTATGTACTTGTTGAATTAAAAACAGTACACAATAACTTTCTTTCATCTTTAGTATGCTTCAGCTAACTAGAAAGGATTACATGAGACCAGAGCCCATATGAAAGAAGGGAACATTTTTCAGAGTACATGACATTAGTGCAAGAAAATCAAAACTGGTAATACTTTAAATAATATATCCTTTTATTCATTTGATTACTGATTTTAGCAAAAAATAACGACAACTTAATCAAACCAAAGAAATGGTTGCTGTTTCTCAATTTTTTCCCAATACCTTCCCCCCCCCTAAAAATACCATAGATAACAGAAAATCAAATAAATTAATTTTAGAAATAATTTAATTCAGACTCCAGACAAATAGTATGATATAGTCCCAAGGTACTAAATCAACTTAAGTGGCAAAAGAAACAGAAAAATAAAACAGGCAAATATACCTCTTGTTTGTAATTTATTTCCATGCCAACCTACATAATTCAGTAAATCTAAGATCTCAGTAAACTTCAGAATGAAAGCCTAAAATGAAGTTGTATACCTTTAGATTCACTACATTATGGAGATCTTGAAAAATCAAATACACACGTACACAAACCATAAAGACACCAACATAATAAAACATGATGAAAATTCATATCAACAAGAGAATTCCTACCAGGTCATCAAAAACTCCGCTGTCATGAGTTCTCTTACTTGCCCCCAGATACTTTGGTTTATCATCTCAAATGAAAGACTAGTACCCAGACCACCAACATGGTTTAGTAGATGAGGGGAAGTTCAGCTTCCAATAGGATTTGAACCCGGAACCCCCGCTTTCTAGAAGGAAGCATTACTGCCTTACCAGAAATCAACCAGTCTTCATTCCAATATGACAACAGACTTATCAGCAAGCAAGATGACTACACACCATTCCATGTTCTGACAATGTCCGTGGTGACTTCTCCTTCGTTAAACTCTCTCAGGACTCACTGGGGAACTGTACCCATGCTTTCATGTTGTGTGTCTCGGGCAAGGTCATCCTAACCAAGTCCCTCCCTCCCCCAGTAACATGCAGGGCATGTTCATGGCATCCTTTTCACCAGCATTTATCAGCCTGCTCTTTGACCTAAGATACAGGGCTTTTGAGATGGAATGCACATGTTCACACATAAGAACTACATTTACAGTCTCAATTAAGAAATGATATGTAGGAGAATAGAGTTAGAACTGATGTGAACCCTGGAGGAAAAATTCCATCAAACCAACAGTTCAGCAGCAACTTAAATCAGCATCCTTCAATTGCATCAGATCACAAGTCGGACAAAGTTCAAACACCTCAGACCATGAAATTCATGGTCTGACCACTCAGCTATTTTGCTCCTTGACAATTACCAAGTTCAAATATTATTTGTTATTAGACATTCCCCAGCTTAACATTCCGGGGTTCACTTAGTATATCCACTGTCTCACTTGTCACACACAAGAATCACTGCGGGACAGTAAGCACACACTGATGAGAAGTTGGAATTTATGACCGTTTTGAAGTACCTCTCTATATAGACATCCACAGTCCATCTTCAGAGAATCTTTTTACCCTGTGGGAATGCTGGGGGGCCTGCCAATATAAATAGCATCCCCACCTGCTGGAAATTCTGTGCAAGGAATTCGCTTTTTTCTATCCCGCTCTTTGTTTCTGTCTTTTTTCTTTTTTTCTAGTCACCCTTTTTAGCTCATTTGACAGACAACAATAGTTGCTGTCTGAGTGTTCGATGATGAATCCTTTTCCCTCTTTACTGCAGACTATAAGCTGTTATGTTAACAGCTTGTCATGCATGTTATTGGCACAATGTCTTTTTTTTCATCATTCCTTGGCTAGGGATCTGAGGTTCACCAATGGTGTGATTTTGCGTATGCGACCGTTTTTACCCACCATGAAGGTAGCCCCATTCCGACTTTGGGGATGTATGCTGGGTATGTTCTGTTTCTGTAACCCTTGGAATACTGACATGAATTAAAGGATCTTTAACATGCATATTTGATCTTCTGCATGTATATTTACAGTGCTGATTCTAGGATTTCAAAATAAGGGGCCCAAGGGCCCCCTAAAATGAAAAAAAGGGGGCATTGCCCACCCCCCCTCAGCCCCTCATAAAAGGGGACAAATAGTGTTTGCTTACAGTACCCTCAGCACTCTTAGTTTCCGCTATTTTTTTCAAGGAAGAGAAACAAAACAAACAAGCAGATATGTAGGCAGAAAGGATTAAATATTCACTTTAAGTGTTGCAGTTAATCTGCAGTAAGCACTTGTAACACAGGAGAGAGAGAGGGGAGAGAGTGGGGGTGGAGGGGAGAGAGAAGAAAGAGAGAGAGAGAGAGAGAGAGAGAGAGAGAGAGAGAGAGAGAGAGAGAGAGAGAGAGAGAGAGAGAGAGAGAGAGAAAAAAGTCAAATTTGTATTTCCACAGAGTTGGGAGATAGATCTAGTTGAGACAAGAGGTAAAAGCCAATATCAAAGTTTTTTTTCTCACCTAGATGGTACACTGAGAGAGAGAGAGAGAGAGAGAGAGAGAGAGAGAGAGAGAGAGATAGAGAGAGAGAGAGAGAGAGAGAGAGAGAGCAAGGAGGAGGAGGAGGAGGTCAAATTTGTATTTCCACAGTCAGAGAGATCTAGATCTAGATTTAAATGATAGGTTAAATATCGAAGTCTTGTTCCCCCCCCCCACCTCCCAGATGGTATATTGAGAGAGAGAGAGAGAGAGAGAGAGAGAGAGAGAGAGAGAGAGTTGCCTAACTGATGGAAGTCTTTCTGAAGTTTTATCTTGTACAGCCTCTGGTGATCGGCAGTGTTCTTGCATGATGCTTTAAGTGCTGTTCTGTAATTAGCGCAATCTCCTTTAGTGAATGCATCATTCTTTCCATGTTTGATACACAGCCTATAGATAGCCATGTTCGCTGTTCTCAAGCCAAGGCTACTTGTCTCGACAGATCTCCAGCTCTGAACCTGCTGGGCTGTGGTGTCTACTATCTCCTCAATGATCTCTGTCCCAATCACCTCACTTGTTTCCGGAGTATAAGGCCTCTTGGAAGATGTGGTAATCGAAGAGAACAAAGCAGGATGAGCCTGCTTTATTATGAAGAGGGCTTGTTGCACTTTATTATGAAGAGGGCTTGTTGCGGCCCTGGGGGTAGCCTACCAAGGTAATGAACGCTGCAGGAACTGACGAGGACGAACTACAGTTTCTGTGATTGGCCAAAAGTGAGGCGCTTAGCTAACCAGAAGCATCATGGGAGAACTTGGGGGTAGGGTGGGGGGAAGTTGCGCTTAATTTTAGAGACTATATAAACAGCAGTTGCCGTGGCACACTGTTTGTTCAAAAACGCGCCATCCAGGATTTTTTTTTGTCTGTTAGGGCGCACTGTCCACATCGTTTTGCGGCAATTTTGACAAAAAATGCGGGAATCCTGCAAGGGCACAGTCTAGAATCAACACTGTATATACATGAAGGGAATTAAGGCACTGCCAGGTCTGCACTTAATAGTTGACATGGTACCACATACACACGGGGACTGGATGTAACAAAGCACATGAGTGCTTATTCCATTATCCTCGATATAAAAGAATAAATAAATAAAATAAATAAATAAACATGGGAGATTGTAAAAGCCCCCCTCTTAATTCATAGACCCATGGGATTAAAGTTGAAAGAACTTAACCCTCAGCTATAGAGTCTGTCAAAATGCCATATAACATCTGAAAAGAAAGAGTTGTCAGGCTTGCTTGAAAAAAAATGGCAGGAGAATGTACTGGAAAGGCACACCACAACAAGCAAGCAAGCGAGTGAGTGAGCGAGACACAGAGAGAGAGAGAGAGTTGGTTTTCTTGTTTTTCTGACGAAAGGTGCATGAACACATTAAACTTTCCACAATCTGACGATCGTGACACATGTTAAAAACTTTACAAATTGGGCAAAATGACCAAAAGCAGCAGCTAACATTGGGTGTATCTTCAGCATTCCCACTCATTGAAATTTTTGACAATCTTGCTTCAAATCTCATGAAAAGTAATGCAAGAAGACTTCCCACAGTTTCATTCGCATGCATTTTGCAAATGGCGGTGATTGGAATGAGTTTGTGGAAAATTTTAGAAGTGAAAAAAAAAATGTGCACTTTCTCCCAAGATAGAGGCTAACTTTGAATCACACATTTACTATCACTTTTAAGGTTTTCATGCCAAAAATATCACGCTGTGAGATGTGTATCCAGGCTCAAATATCAACATAATCCTAGAAGCATGTGCACTTCTGGACTTTTCTGATGGAAGTGAGAGAGACTTGTTTGACAATGAATAAGTTTGAACCCCCTCCCCCCCCTGAAAAGTCTGCCACAAACTCACTCCTATCACCACCATTTGCAAAATGCATGTAAACGGAATTGTGGGTAGTTTTGTTGCCCTTATTTTCACAATATTTAAAGCAAGATTGAGAGGAATTTTGAAATTTAAGCATGCTAAAAATGGCCAAATGCTAGTTGCCACTTTAAGCTATTTTGCTCAACAGCCAGCTTTGGGACACTGTGCCCACCGAAGGGTAAAGAACCCACAATTCATGTCAGCATTCAGAGAGTTACGGAAACACGAACATACTCAGCATGCAACTTGTACAATGAAATGAGCTGCTCTAAAGTTTGAAAGTGTTGGCTGAGGCCAGCAGGCCGACCTCCTGCAAAGTCACAAGCGCAGGACATGGCCAAACTCTACACACCCTGCCCAGTAAGTCAACGTGGGGGGGGGGGGGGGGGGGGGGGGAGAGAGAAAGGTAAGGAAAATGACAGAAACACAGTGACAGAAAAGGGGATAGTTCCAGCAGCACAGCATTTCCACACAGCTGGGACACTAACACAACTCCCTACATCCTCAAGAGGGTTGTGGCACTTTCTCAAACCAGCGACCGATTTTGGCCGCTAGACTTTCCCCCCGACAGTTCCTACCTCAGGCACGTGCAAATGCAGACTGGCCTTCTGCAGAATTTGGTTGTTGGGAAAGTTGCGGGCCATAAAGGACTTGGCGAAGGTCAAGGCCAGCTGGACACTTTCCTTCATCACTGTGCCCATGTTGCCCGTCATCTCCAGCGAGGGCATCTCTGGCGCCGTGCTGTTGGGGTCAATGTGTTTCTTCAGCACCGTTTCTACGTACAGCGTGGACCCGCCTGGTAGTTGCAGAGAGCGACGAGGGTTACTTTGATATGTTGCCAGGGTAGGGATGTTGAGAATGTGCGCGAGTGTGTCAACGTGTGTGTGTGTGTGTGTGTGTGTGAGTGCGTGTGAGTGTGTGCGTTCATGTGTGCGTGCGACTTTCAAGGCCAAATAACTGCAGAAAGGCTGACCCTACCACACCTAGAAAAAATTTAGGAATTATGTGTTCACATATAGAAACATATGCAAACAATTTCAAAAGAAATGATAAACAAATCTTGAAAATGATGGCTCCCAAACATGGTACAGTGTGAGATTTTACACATTTCCAAAAGGTTTTTTTCCCTCCAAATTTTTGGTACGTCATAAATTTTTTTTATACATATCACATTCTTTTCATTTTTTTGGTTTTCATATTCTGTTGTAAATAAAAGAGATATTTTCATGTTCTGAGTGTGTGCTTTGTTATTTGAAAGAAATATGATCAGTCAAAATTAGCCAGTTACATGTTTTGCGTGCACTTCACAGCAGTGTCAAAATTTAAAATGCAGTATCTCAAAAACCATTTCAGATAACTAAGCCATAACTGCATAAACAAATTTTTTTTTGCTGCCGCTACTTATTATAAACCGAGACCCTGTGTGCTGGAGAAATGAAAAAAACAGACTACCCCCCTCCCCCCCCAGACACACACACAAACAAAACCCCCAACCTTTTTACAGTAGGCACATACACAAAAGGCTGATTGAGTATAAAGGAAAACAAATATTCTAGAACAGACATCCTGAGCCTATCGGAGTGTCTACTAATGATGACAACTACGACAACCACACGAAGAGGAATGGACACATCATAACAACATGATACTACACTTCTAATGCACTGAAAATACAGTGTGATGAACAGTATGCACATAAACATTACTTTCAAAACAGCTGATGATAACACACAATCACTCACTCACACACACACACACACAAACTAGTTACTGGTCAGAGTAAATAAACAGCCCTGAGACTGGCTGGGCCGCCAACTCAACCCAAACAGCCGATGTCCCAGCCATTCTTCTTCTTCTTCCTCTTCTTCCCTTTCAGTCATGTTTCTCCCAGGGGAGGTTTGACATTGATGAGCCTTCTCCATCTCTCTCTGTTTTGAGTTTCCTCCTTATTTATGCCCCTTTCTCTAAGATCATCTGCAATACAGGCAGCCCAGGTCAACCCAAACAGCTGATGGCCCAGCCATGCATAAGCCAGATAAATGCTGCTTCTCGACAAAAGCCGTTTCTCAACCCCCCCCCCCCCTCCTCTGCCAATCCCCCCTGTGTGTGTGACCAAAAGCACTGACCCATGGAGGTCCAGGCCAGACCGGCAATGACGCCCACAGGCGTGTTGTCATACATGCGGTCGTGGGAGAAGATGGGGCGCCCCACAAAGTCCTTCAGGTTCTCCTTGTCCACTGTGATCCTGTCCAGGCCCTCGCTGACCAGCTTGTAGGCCGCCTTACGGTAGATCTGACCCACAACCAGTTTTGGTTTCATGTTATTTACTGTCCCCTCAACCGCTGGCTATCATCCCCATTCAATTCCAAAAGTTTTATGTACATTCAGTTTAAGATAAATCTCTTCACACACTAGTCCCTTCATATGTCAATCACCATCAACAACCAACAACAAAAATACTTTTAAAAAACCCCCACCCCTACTAAAATCAAAGAAGCAAAACCAACCCCATGCATGAAATGACATAGTGCCTTGGGAACGGATGACAACATTTTCAAAACCGCATACAAACGGGGACTGAATGTACAACAAAAAAAAGCACATAACTGCTTATTTCATTATCCTCAAAATAAAATACTTTTTTTTCTTTAAAATTACAATAAAAATAAATAAAATGAGTCTGTTGCTTAAGACAAATAAAACCAGGCCATACAGTGGAAACCAACCACTCTGCTTACATTATTCCCAGTTTACAAAAAAATGCATTTAAAAAGAAAACCCACCACAAACAACTGTGTACAAAAAGAAGGAATTTTAAAAATGTGCTTATGAAACATCATCATCATCAGTCCCTTGACCTAGATGGCTGAAGGGGGGTCGTGAGGGATGCATCACTGACTACTCTCTCCAGGCTGGTCTGTCTTCAACTTTTCATAATAACACTGCCAAGTCCAGGTCAGTCCTGTCTTTGATGCTCTCTGTCCAACTTCTCTTCTATATAAAAAACCCAAAACAAAACAAACCAACATCCCCTATCCTAAAGAAAAAAAATCGCTCTTCTTTTGTCTGCTTTTAAAAACATTAAAAAAAAGAATCAATGTCGCCACTATTTTTCTATCCACTCTCTCAACATGTAGTGTAACCCTATATAGTCGGATGAGACTATAAACCGAGGCCCCATGTGCGAACGCATGCACAACATCTTGCGCACACGTTAAATCCTGTTCCGCTTTTCAAAAGAGTAGACCATTGTGTGCCGGTGGGAACAGATGACAAAATTTACAAAACCGCATACACACGGGGACTGGATGTCAACAACAAAAAAAGCACATGAGTGCTTATTCCATTATCCTCGATATAAAAAAAAAAATCATCTGAGCGCTTTGATATGTTGCTTTACAAGATTCAGCGCTATATAAATTCCATACATTATTATTATTATTATATAAAATACTCCACACACCTTAAATCTTGGAGCAACACAGCAGGCAGCAAGACACTGACCTTCTCCACCTGTTTCTGCAAGTTGCGGACACCACTCTCCCGGCAGTAGGACTTGATCAGTTTGGTCATGGCCTCGTCTGTCACCTGCACCATGTCCACTGACAGACCCGAGTGTGTCAGGGCCTGAGGTACCAGGTATCTCTGAAACCATCACCACGGTTAGGGCTCAAGGCTGGAAAGAACAAGTCTTCACAAAATGTGTGCCTTTATCAAACTTCTATGACTAAAACAACACGAGGGAGAGCTGGAGGGCACAAGATCTTCAGAGCTGCATCCCGTTTCAAGCAAGTGGTCTGGTCCTCAACTTCTCCCACTCTTGGAGAGCTCTGAGCTACATCTAGATCCTGAACTCAGGGCACCCTCCCTTCTGCTGCCACCATTACCTCAATGCTGCCTGGACCTGTCTTCATCAACCCATTCCTGATTTCCAGCCCATTTACTTCATCATCATCATCAATGCCTTTGTGCCTTATTGGCACGTAGGGCAGCAACAAATGTTCTCCACTCCTGTCTGTCCTGGGCCAGCTTCTGAATGGTTCCCAAGGTATGTTGGAAGGTCTTCAGCCTTAACTTACCACTGCTTTTATTTTGGATCATGAATTCAGCTTTATTTTATTTAAGGACAGGTGCATTTATATTATGTAATTAATGTTTTTGTTGCAGTTGCTACTGTTGGGCATGTCCAAGCTTTAAGACCCCAAATGTCACCCAGAATGTGCACTCTGACTCACTCATCAAACCTGGAAATCACAGTGAGGGCCATAAGAGCACACTGGATAAGAAGTTTGCATGTATGCACTTTCAAGTTGAAATAACTTCTATGACCTCTCAGCTATCTAAAAGCAATCAACATGGGTTTTGTATGATGTGAGCATGTGACAAGAGGCTGTGTTTGACCTGACACATTGAACTATAATCATATTTATTATGACTAAATCTTGCACACACAAATTCATTTCTTTATGTGGAAAAAAAATGTACAAAAGTTGCTGTACAAATATCAAAGAATTGCATAGAACTGTATACATACATTTTTCTGCCAAAACTTTAGTGGAAATGCCACTTAGACAAATAATACTGCAGCCTGGGCATCCCAGTGGTTGCAATTTCACTATTTGGTTGTCAGAACAAAATAGCACAGACAAAATGCCATCTAACATATTATAGAGAAAAATGTTATCGAGCCTTGCTTGAATAACGATATAATGGACTGGGAAGGCAGAAAATAACCAAGAGAGATAGGTCAGAAAAGTAAAGAAAAAACCCCAAAGTAAGTAACTGAAAAGGTGAAATTTCTAGCACAAAACTTTCAGGAGGAGGAGGAGAAGCTGTTTATTCTGAAAGAGCCCCTGGTATCCCCATAGGGAGAGACTACTGATGTAAATGAACAAAATTATTCAGACTTGCTGGAGTGAGAAACAGATTAAAAAGACAGAAAACAAGCAAGAAGGAGATGACAGAAGAAAAAGAGAAATAGAGATAAACAGAGTGATAGAATAGAAAAAAAAATCTTACTGATGGATCCAGGAGACTGAAGACCAACAAAAAAAAAGTCATGGAAAAGATGAAAACTTGTTACTATGGGGCCCAGGAGGAAAAAAGAAAAGAAAAGAAAGACAAAAACTAGGTGAAAATACAGAAGAAAATTTCTTACCAAAGGGCCTAGACTTTGTTTCATTTCATGTTGTTTATAGTCTCACTGACCACAAAGGCCATGTCAGGGCCGTCAGCCTATTCCATTTCAGCAACTCCAATCTCTCTCACCTTAAGTTCAAAATCAACATCATCTAATCCCCTCAGACATCCAACAAAGTCAAGCCCCAAACAAAAATTACACAACAAAGCGCCTAAATAATTTCCTTCTATAAGGCCAATAAAACCAGGTCATACTGATGACAACAGCCATACCACTTAATTCATCATCCATAGGTTAACGGGTAAAAAAACAGATAATGAACAATTCAATGTATCAAAACAAAAACAAATACATAAGAAAAGTGCCACATGGGCAAATAATACTGCAGAATGGACATCCTGTGCACATCCCAGTGTTTGAAATTTCACTACCAGTCACCAGAACAAAAGAACACAGGCAAAATGTCATATGGTGTATGAAAAGTACTTCGTTTTTGCTTGAAACAGGCAGGAAAATGGATTGGGAAGGCAGAAAATAAGCAAGAGAGATGATAAAAAGGGAGGTAAAAGACAAAATATAGAGTGATAGAAAAGGGGACATTTCTAGCACATGATTTCCAGAAAGTGGAAATGCCACTGATACTGAAAGATCCCTGGCCCCTGGCATACCCATGGGGGTTGGGCCCAGATAAAGAAGAAAAAAAAGAAACAAAGATAGAAAAGAGGAGTGACAGAAACAAGACAAAATTCTTACGAATGAGCCCAGGAGAAACAAGGAAAATAAAAACAAAATAAAAGGGTGACAGCAGATAAAATTCCCTACTAAAAATGAGGTCCAGAAGACAGAAGAAAAATGATTTTAAAAAAAGTGACAGAAAACACGATATTTGTTACTAATAAACACAAAATTTAAAAGAAGAAAAAAGGAACAAAGAGAATGATAGAAAAGAGGAAATGTCTGATCCACGCGGCTCAGACAGACCTACCTGTGCTATACTCAGCTTCTCCTCAGCCACATAACCCGACACATCGATCATCTCCATGCGGTCTCTCAGCGGCTCTGGGATGGTGTCAATCACATTGGCTGTGGTGATGAACAGCACCTGAAAACAACCATGTATACACATGTGTGTGAACAAGCATAATACACGGACACAGACATGCATGCAAAAACAAGGATGTGCACACACATTATATAAACACCACTACAAACACATACAAGCGCACATACACCAACACAAACACTCACAGATGCAGTGAATACATACATTTCTCCCATACACATAATCTCTCCTGTTCACTTATCCACTCATCTCATCTCCTCCCCCACAAAAAACCCCAAAACAAAACAAAAACAACAACAACAAACAAACAAACAAAAAACACCCCAAACCACACAAACAATACAAACAAACAGGGACAGAGACAGACACACATTCACACCAAGACAGAATACTTGTCCAGATCAACCATAGGATTTTCTCTTTATTTCAGAAGTACTTGGGGATGATAAGAATTTAAAATTTAAAAAAATCAACAGAAATACAGAATGAAGAAAAGGAAAAATGTACAGCTGACGTAACACATTCTACAGTATGATGGGCCGAACCTAGTATCCTGAATTTCACGTAAATTATTTACCTACAAAATATCGATTGGTAAAATCTCTTCATGCTTTTCCTCAAATGCCCTGCCTTTTTGTATCCATCATGCTCCTTCTCTTCTTTCCTTCAAATCTTCAGTAGAGTCTCACCCATTTCTCTCTCTCCCTCGGCCAGCCAATGTTGGTTGCCAGAACTCTTGTGCATGTGCGTGCGTGTGTGCATGCGTGTGTGTGTGTGCCTGTGTGACACATACATTACTTGAATCATGCCTTTTTTTTTTAAAAACCCAACCCAAAACATTTCTGCCATTATTAACACTTGGGGGTTTGTCTTCTTGTAAATAAGTACACTAGATATTCTTTATTATCAATATTATTATCTACTAAATGTTTGGGGGGTTTCGGTAATAAAGTGCTAAGTACATTAAAAAAATTTCCACACAGGGGACACCTTTTTACGATAAATGAAACCCAAAAATCCATTTTGCAAATATTCCATCAAAAGATTTTCCAGAAACACACTACACAAAAAGAAGCTGAAATTCTCCATGTTCTAATAACAGTCCCAGGAAAATCGATGCCTTCAAACTGGAGCATAAAGCATATCTGCTAAAAACAAACAACCTCCCCCCCCCCCCCTCCGCCCCCCTCAAAGGAAGGGCACTTAACTGAAAAAATTTATAACATCTTGCTCTAATCATTACTAATATATGAAATATGATTAAAAACAAACAAACCACCCTAGCCTGTGTGTGTGTGTTCTCTTCTAAGAAAAAGACATTAAAGCTTAGCAAATTTATAGTCAAGAGTAAAGTTGCAGGACAATGATGAACAGGTTGACATCATTTCTATTTCTGTCACATGCAGTGTTATAAACGTTTTCGCTAATTATGTAATAGTTGACTTTGTTTGCTGAAATCCTCCATGCCCAATAAGGGGTCAAAGGCAAAGTAAATCTTGAGTCTTGTGAAGAAGTGCGTGTGCATGCGTGCGCGCATGCATGTGTGAGTTTATCTATTTATTTATTTTATTATATTCTTTTATATTGAGGATATGGAATAAGCACTTATGTGCTTTTTTTTTTACATCCAGTCCCCATGTGCATGCAGTTTTGTAAATTTTGCCATCTGTTCCCACCAACACATCAAGCCTACTCTTACGAAAAGCGGAACAGGATTTAACGTGTGCGCAAGATGTTCGGCATGTGTTCGCACACGGGGCCTGGGTTTATAGTCTCATCCGAAGGACTCTTGGGGAGAGTGGAGTCTGCACTGATGTTAACTCCAGGGGAAAATATCCCCTTGAACGGGAATTGAACCCAGATCATCAGATTGTGTGTGTGTGAGTGTATATGCATGTGGTCTGTGTCTGGACATGTGCGTGGTGTTGTGTGGAGTGTGTGTTCTAATATGTCAAACATCACACACACACACAGAGGCTGGACATGTGTGTGGTGTTGTGTGGAGTGTGTGTTCTAATATGTCAAACATCACACACACACACAGAGGCTGGACATGTGTGTGGTGTTGTGTGGAGTGTGTGTTCTAATATGTCAAACATCACACACACACACAGAGGCTGGACATGTGTGTGGTGTTGTGTGGAGTGTGTGTTCTAATATGTCAAACATCACACACACACACAGAGGCTGGACATGTGTGTGGTGTTGTGTGGAGTGTGTGTTCTAATATGTCAAACATCACACACACACACAGAGGCGACTACTGACCTTGGAGAGGTCGACAGTGACATCCAGGTAGTGATCCAGGAAGTTGGAGTTCTGCTCCGGGTCCAACAGCTCCAGCAGGGCCGAGGCTGGGTCTCCTTGGTGTCCACGCCCCAGCTTGTCCACCTGCCACCATAACACAGCTATCAGCTCTGGGCTACACACACACCACACTTCTATCATAGGTAATTCTGCACCAGGGTTCTTAAGTAATTATTCTGAAGAAACTGAAAAAAAGAAAGAAAGAATGAGATATTGAGAAAGGAGGGAGAGTCAGAAAAAAGAGGGAGGCAGGGAGACACAGAGAGAGAGAGAGGCAGACATTGACAGACAAAACAGAGATGCTTTTGACACTCTGACGCTTTGACCAATTTATTGTCACTGCCCAATGTGGCCTATTGATAAGGGGGATAATACACGACTTTCTTTTGTAAATACAAAGAAATACCAGAAAAATCATGATGCATTCAACGTAATGAAAACCAAAAAAACAAACCCAAAAGAGCTCTCTATAAACGGATACGATTTTAAGCTCTGACATCAACTCAATTTCAAACTGAACACAAAGTAATAGCAAGGATGAACAACAGGAACCAATAAGCAATAACTAAAATAATAAAAAGAACATTCTAGAATGCTATATTAGACCAAACAGAGAGAGAGAGAGAGAGAGGGGGGGGGGGGGGGGGGAGGGATCATTTTTTCTCACACTTTCAAAAATCAATTTAATGAGCAAGTCAAAAAGAACTATTATTCAATAATCACAATTTTTTTCCCAAACAAATAACAAGCTTTGTTGACCTCAACTTGCCAGATCTTTACATGCAGAAGTGAAATTAAACTTTTGTAGAAAAACAGATTCCTAAATATTTATACACATTAATCACAGCCATGACTTTTCCATTGTACAGCCACTTTTCATGAGCAGCTAACGAACCACCTTTTCTGAATACAATCTTACTCAGATGAACCTTAAGATCTTGCAGCACTGCATAAGCTATTTAACTGCTTTTGAAAGCCTACAACAGTTTCAGGTAACATCATCAGCAAGCAGAAGAATAAACAATTCTGTGAAATCTTGGGGGGAGAGTGGCACAATGTTTATCATTATTGATGACTTCTCTGGCTAAATCAGTAATAAATACAGAAAACAATAAAGGGATACATACACACACCAGTGGTACAGTATATTATTTCTGTCAGGTTAGTTCCACATCTTTTTCTTCCTCTGACATTCTGATGCATGGTTCTCAAACATCGTAATGATTTACCCTTCACACTGGGTTTTTTCAGGAGAATAGGCCATACATAACAAGTTTCTGTTAACAGAATAAAATGCTTTTTCAAAGTCAATAAATACTGTATAAAGCTTATGGTGATGAGCAAACTTTCTGTACAAACCCAAGCAGAGCAAACATATAATCTATATATCTTATTAAGAGAGAGAGAGAGGGAGGGGGGAGAGGGGGAGAGCGAGAGAGAGAGAGAGAGGGAGACAGACAGAGACAGAGAGGCAGACAGACAGAGACAGACAGGCAGATAAGGCAGATGGACAGACAAAGTACCCACCTCATCAATGAGCACCAGAGGGTTTTCAGCCTTGGTTTTCTTCAGACACTGAATCAGTTTGCCTGGCATGGCTCCCACATAGGTACGCCTGTGTGCAGAGAAGAGACAATCAGCAATCATAAGGTCAAGTTTTGGAAAGATGGTAACTCCATGTTATGAAGTCCTAAAATAATCACTCATCAGTGCAATCAAGATAAGAGATAGCATAAGCAGGGAGAGAGAGGGAGAGGGGGAGAGAGAGAGAGAGAGAGAGAGAGAGAGAGAGAGAGAGAGAGAGAGAGAGAGAGAGAGAGAGAATGACAATGACAATATTTTATTGTAATAAGCTGTTAAAGCCCATTTACAAGGGGACAGTGGGAAGGGGACTGGGCACAAAACACAGATGTATCATTTCTACAGCCCAAATGGTCGACATGGCATGGATTCCACGAAATGGTGAAGTGTTTTACATTACGATTCAGATGAATTGGTGCCTAACACTTTCGCCCATTGCAAATGGGGAAAGGGGGGAGGGGGAGAGGGTAACAACAACCACAAACATTTTAAACACCGAGTCTGTGACAGGGCTTCCGTGTCCCTACATTCCGTCTGATCGGGTAACTCGTGCTCTTTCCAACACGTGAAAAACCTAACTCACAATATGCCTAACTATCCTGTTTTGCTCTCAGAGAGAGAGAGAGAGAGAGAGAGAGAGAGAGAGAGAGAGAGAGAGAGAGAGAGAGAGAGAGACAGACAGACAGACAGAGAGAGAGAGAGAGAGAGACAGACAGACAGACAGACAGACAGATAGAGAACTGAATTGAATTGAATACATTTCATTTAAAGTGGGTTATGGCATAAGCAAACATGGTTTTTTACATCCAGCCCTTGGGCAAAAACACAAAAAACCCTAAAAATCTCTCAACCAAACAACAAAGAACACAGTTTTGTTCAAAGAAAAAGGGAAAAAATCCAATCATCCAAAATGTAAAATACATAATTATTGTAAACACATAACTTTTTTTCAAAAACTTGACTGAAGAGAGAGAGAGAGAGAGAGAGAGAGAGAGAGAGAGAGAGAGAGAGAGAGAGAGAGAGAGAGAGAGAGAGAGAGACATTTTGCAAACATTACTAACAATTTCTAAAAAGCATCCAACCTCCTAATCATGTAAATGGTCATGAATATTGATAATAATAAAAATAAGAAGAAGAATGAGAGAGAGAGAGACACACACACACGGAGAGAGAGAGGGAGAGAGAGAGAGAGAGAGAGAGAAGAGAGAGAGATAGAGAGAGAGAGGTGTGTGTGTGTGTGTGTGTGTGTGTGTGTGTGTGTGTGTGTGTGTGTGTGTGTTAATGAATGATTTTAGTATTTTTACTGAAGGAAAGGAATGAGCACACATTTTAAACAAATTTTTTTCTTTTTTACTTCCAGTCCCAAGTCAAAGGAAATTGATAATACCCTCCCCACCCCCCAAACAAATATTCAAATACTTTTACTTCAAGGATAATAAATAAACATGTAGTTGTTTTTTTTTACATCCAGTCACTGTGTAAATTTTGTCATCCATTTCTACCAAACACACAATGGCCCATTCTTTCGAAAGGCAGAACAAGTTTCAATGAGAGCGCAAGATGTTCTGAGTGTGTTCGCACATGGGACCTCAATTTATAGTCTCATCCAACAGACTTTTGGGGAATGGAGTCAGTGTTGATATTTAACTCCAGACAAAGAGGGGAAAAGAGAGGGGGAGGGAGGGGGAGGAGAGAAGGAGTGAGAGAGAGAGGGGAGGGAGGAAGGGAAGGAAGGGGAAGAGACAGAGGGAGAGGGAGAGGGAGGGGGAGGGAGGGAAAGAGAGAGAGAGAGAGAGAGAGAGAGAGAGAGAGAGAGAGAGAGAGAGAGAGAGAGAGACAGAGACAGAGACAGACAGACAGAGCAAGACAGAGTGAGAGCCAGAGAGGAGAGAGAAACAAACAGAGCATTTCCCAGTTTAACCCTTGGCCAACAAGTGCCAAAGTGTGTTTTTCACTGATGCCCTGTCAGTCCTACAAGCCCTATCTGCAGACAAAGAAACAATACTCCAGCAGGAACTTCAGCTCCTCACAAAAAACAAATGTGTAGAGCTGCAATAGATCTTTGCCCACTGTGGTATGTATGCCTTGCAACACACCAGTTAATGAACTTGCAAAACTGGAGGCACAGAAAGAACAGTGCAAAAGCAGCATCACCTTCTATGAAAAGAAGACAATCCTCAAATCAATAGCCCGACCTAGAGTAGAGGACGACTACCACCATCTCAAAAGAGAAGAACAGGTCATTATTCTAAGACTCCGCACTGGGCACAATAGGCTAAATCACCACATGTCTACAAAGTTGAAACTCGTTCCTTCTCCCCTGTATGCCCGTGCAAAGAAAACCAGACTAGCAAGCTGCAGCATATTTTATACAGCGACCTGAGGAAGATTGTGAGGCTGACGGAGATAACCCTGCAAACCAAGCTGTATGGCTCACGAGTGGAGCTGGAAAGGGTATCCCGTTACTTTTCCCTGACACATCTGACAGTGTAAAGCGAACGAGAGAAGAAGCACAGGAAAATCCTTTTGTTTGGCCACTTCCTGCAGGGCAGGAATAATGCAGGTGGCTGGCCTGTGAATGGGGGTGTGTATTTAACATGCAATAGCTCTACAGCGCTTTCATGGATTTTTATCCAATAAAAGTAGCAAGATGCCTGTGAATGGGGGTGTGTATTTAACATGCAATAGCTCTACAGCGCTTTCATGGATTTTTATCAAATAAAGTAGCAGTATGCCTGTGAATTGGGGTGTGTACTTAACATGCAGTAACTCTACAGCGCTTTCATGGATTTTTATCAAATAAAAGTAGCAGGATGCCTGTGAATGGGGGTGTACTTAACATGCAATAACTCTACAGCGCTTTCATGGATTTTTATCAAATAAAAGTAGCAGGATGCCTGTGAATGGGGGTGTACTTAACATGCAATAACTCTACAGCGCTTTCATGGATTTTTATCAAATAAAAGTAGCAGGATGCCTGTGAATGGGGGTGTGTATTTAACATGCAATAACTCTACAGCGCTTTCATGGATTTTTATCAAATAAAAGTAGCAGGATGCCTGTGAATGGGGGTGTGTATTTAACATGCAATAACTCTACAGCGCTTTCATGGATTTTTATCAAATAAAAGTAGCAGGATGCCTGTGAATGGGGGTGTACTTAACATGCAATAACTCTACAGCGCTTTCATGGATTTTTATCAAATAAAAGTAGCAGGATGCCTGTGAATGGGGGTGTACTTAACATGCAATAACTCTACAGCGCTTTCATGGATTTTTATCAAATAAAAGTAGCAGGATGCCTGTGAATGGGGGTGTGTACTTAACATGCAATAACTCTACAGCGCTTTCATGGATTTTTATCAAATAAAAGTAGCAGGATGCCTGTGAATGGGGGTGTGTATTTAACATGCAATAACTCTACAGCGCTTTCATGGATTTTTATCAAATAAAAGTAGCAAGATGCCTGTGAATGGGGGTGTGTATTTAACATGCAATAACTCTACAGTGCTTTCATGGATTTTTATCAAATAAAAGTAGCAAGATGCCTGTGAATGGGGGTGTGTATTTAACATGCAATGACACTACAGCGCTTTCATGGATTTTTATCCAATAAAAGTAGCAAGATGCCTGTATTGGGGGTGTGTATTTAACATGCAATAACTCTACAGCGCTTTCATGGATTTTTATCAAATAAAAGTAGCAAGATGCCTGTGAATGGGGGTTTGTATTTAACATGCAATAACTCTACAGCACTTTCATGGATTTTTATCAAATAAAAGTAGCAAGATTGCTGTGAATGGGGGTTTGTATTTAACATGCAATAACTCTACAGCGCTTTCATGGATTTTTATCAAATAAAAGTAGCAAGATGCAGAAATGACAAAAGAAACTACTATTTCCTATCTTGCTTTGATATTTTTCTTCTTTTTTTTAAAGAATTTTAATACATAAACACACAAGGTCAATGATCAATTTGTCACATTAAGTGTTGCAATAACTTTGGAATGCATGCATGAATTTTGATAAAATGAAACAAAAAAACCCCACCCTTAAACAATCCCAGAAAACCGATTTTCTACCTACTGTTGGTTTTCTTGTCTTACTGACAAATGATGCACGAACACACAAAACATTCTGATGATCACCATGGTGTTTGCCGACTAACATGAGGGTTAACTTTACAGATTGCGCTGCTACCTAATAGCAATCAGTTCACAAAATATACCAAGTTGTGAACCATTGCCAATTTTTTACAATTTAAAATGCGCATTCGCCATGTTAGATTTGACAATTGATTTACACCTACTTAGTTGTTGTCAAACTTGTCTCTAACTTCAGTCACTTAAGTCAGTGGATGTTCTTATAAGATTACTTACATAAATATTTTAGCTTGGATTCACATCTCACAGTGCGCTTCTTTTTTGCATGAAAGACAAAAAACCGGCCATATAGTACGGATTTGCAAGAGAAGTGTCCATCTATCTTGGAAAAACTTGTTGATTTTTTCATCCATAATTTGCACCAATCTCACTCCAATGCTGCCATCTGCAATTGCAGTGCAAACGATTGTGGCAGTCTTGTACTCTTTGTCATCAGATGTGAAGCAAGAACCGGCGGAATTTAACTGTACAAAGCTAGACCAAAGTGCCAGTCTGCTGCCAGGTACTTTTGGTGTTTTGCCTATGATGGGGCCCCGAGCACTTTTGGATGTGCCGAGTACAGGGTTAAGCACACTGGGAGTCACCCAAACCATGTCTGGTCTTACTCATTCCCCCCTGGGAATCACTTAAGACTGTCCTGGAGAGGCGACCATCCTTAACCAGGCAGTTAAGAGGTTAGCTGCAAAGCCCAGGACCAACTGGCCACGTTCCTATCAGGACGGGGCGGGACAACAGGGGGTCTGTTGTCTCCATGAAATACCTACCCCATATGACCTACGACAGGTACATCATTTGTGGTACAAGCTCTGCCCCTAGGGCTCCAAGGGTAACAGGAGATAGATAAAGGTGGGGAACCCTGACAGAAACCTAGAGGGCTGAAGTCAGCTGTATTGAGCTACAGGCACCCTCTAACAAATCACAATAAAATTTTTTAAAAGTAAAGGTGTCCCATAATCTGTAAGGTCGTACGGCAATGAGGTGCGAGATCCTCACTTCTCTAGGGTCCAGCATATTGAGGGCGGCGCCCATCTCCTCTCCCTCGCTGCTTTACCTTCCCTGACCCTAAAGAGGCAGGCACCCATTTATAGCTGGGTGAACTGGGGGACTGTACTAAAGCCAAGGCATGCAAAATGGTCACCCATCCAAATGGTAACCATGCTTGATGCTGCTTAACCTTAGCTGGGAGAAAGCAAGTGCTCTGACCCACTGAGCTTTCCCATCCCAATCATGATACCATGCACAAAAAATGCATGAAGACTGTAAGTACACACTGGTTGATAAGTTTGTGTGTATGTATGTATGTATGTGTATATATATATATGACTGTTTCTAGATACTTTGCCATACAGGCAACCATACTACAGCAGATTTTTTTTTTCACTTACTCGAGAACCTCAATTTCCATACAGTGAAGCCAAAGACACTGGTAATGAGACAAGAAACATTACCAACATTTTTACCTTTTTCTCTAGGGTAAAAACAAACAACACAAATCAGTGACTTACCTATGACCTTTGATTTCTGCTACATCTGTCATGCCCCCCACACTGAAGCGGAAGTACTGAAATACAAAAAATACAAAAGTGATAAAATAAATAAGAAAAAAACAAAAAACAAAATCAAAGAAAAGGCAGGCAAATCCAACAGCAAGATACAGACTAAAGTCTTCATAGTTTCTAGGTATATATCAGACCTGCGTACCCCCCATACTACTGATTTCACTACTTTCAGGGCAATTTTCAATATTTTTTCATTGAGTTTCAGTATTTTTGTGCATTGTTTGCGACACGCTTTTTTAACACGAAAAATAAATTTTTTCTTTCTCATCTTTTTATTTTTATTTTTTATTATGCATTTTTTTTCAATTGTTTGCTGGTCATTTTTTTTATTTTCTCATTTCTTTCCAATGTCAAAAGTTAAAAAACTTTTTGTTTCTTCTCATCAACTAGCAAATGTGGACAGGTCTGATGTATGGGGGATACTGTTAAAAGTTTTTAATTTCTTTTTAAAGCTTTCAAAAAGGAAGATACCAAAATAGTGTGTGTGTGTGTGTGTGTGCACGTGTGCGTGCGTGTGTGTGTGCACATGTGCATGCGTGTGTTGTTGTTGTTGTTGACGACTTCAATTTTATGTCTGTTCACTTTTAGTGATATTAGATGCCCCCCCCCCCCCCCTTTCCCTCCAAAAAAAACAAAAACAAAAACAACAAACCCGGGAGATGTGGATGTGGTGTTAAAAAAAATAATAATCTCGAAAAACTTGGCAATGCAACAGGAATTTAAAAAACAAAAAACAAACAAAAAACAAAAAAACAAACAAGTCATTAACGTTAATGTAACTATAACAAATGTCCTATGGGACTGTGACAAAGACCTTTCACAATTTCAAATGCCAGTTTTAAATTACTGAATGTGCTGGTGAGGGAGTTTTCAGAAAAATGGGGCATGAAAGGTTTTACACTCTGGCAGTCAAAAAGTATATGAGTATTAGTGATATTCTCACCACACAGGCATTTACCATTTTTGCTGAATTTGGTTATCAATGCATTTAGTTTTATTCTATAGAATAAAGTATTATTTCTCCTTGACGTAAAACACTTGTACTAACTTCTGAATGGTTCCCCACTGTTAGATTATCGGTATTGATTGCAGTTCTGGTTAAAAGTCTCTCATTTTGCTGATTACTATCAGTGACCTTTCTCCATGATTTTTGTTCTAGTAAGCTATACCCTTCTTGTAAGGATAAAGGCACATGCAATTCTATTGCATCCCGTCCATGTTTTGCACCCTTTTTGGCAGCTCTATCCGCCCACTCATTTGGAAAGAACCCAGTGTGTGAGGGCACCCAACAAAAATTCTCACTTATGCCCTTTAAGGTTAAGAGATGTATGACATGCTTAATCTCTAATATGATTTTCGAAGTTTTCTTGTAACATGGCGATTTTAAAGCATACAATGCCGATTTAGAATCAACGCAAAGAAGAATTTGAAATATACCCAACGGCAAATCAAAGATATAAGTAAGACCCATTAGTATTGCTACAAGTTCTGCTGTAAATATCGAGTGATGTTTACCAATATAATATGATTTTTCCATTTTTAACGCTGGTATAACAAAAGCAGAACCTGTTTCTTGATTATCTAGGCGTGATCCTTCTGTATAAATTTGTAAATGGTCAAAATATTTATGATGGATGTGGGATCGGACATCAGCAACCATTATATTCTGGTTGTCATTCTTGTTTTCAATAGACACCTCTACATCAAAGTGTGCTTTATTCATCTCCCATGATGGGCATGCGTGTGTGTGTGTGAGAATGTGCGCAAGTATGGAGGGTGCACAGGTCTGATATATACACACTTACACACATTCCTGGAGAAGAATGGGTCTAACCAGGTTTGACTAGCTCATGATACATTACCCTATGTATTCACTGCAGTGCTCTTATGGCTTGTCATGGAGCTAACGAGAAGATAACGCATCTCCAGAACAATACTGATATATGGGTGCCTTTGTCAGCTTTAAAACAGATGACATTTCCATCAACACAAGGAGAGACTGCATTCCTAGTGTCTCACAAAGGCTGGTCCCACAACTATGCTACCATTTTTGACAACAGGCACTTAGTCGGTGGTGTCCTGTGAATGTTAGCTCAGCACAGACACCAATGAAGTGACCGTGCAGCAATGCAGGGCCCCTCTGGTTGGTGACTTCACAGCAGCTTAACACTGATAACCTCCCCATGGCCTTCTGCCCCTAAGGATGCAACATTTGTTTTTCTCATTCCTCAGCTACAATCCAAGGTTCACCTAAGGTGAGATTTTTGCACATGCAACCGTTCCCTCCCTCCCACCCCACAATTTAAGTAGCCCCACTCTTGTCTTTGGGGATGTGCAATGTGAGGAACTATGCTACGGCTGGGGCAGGCAGACTGGAATAAGCAGCATGGGAACAGCGGGATAGGTAGTAACAAAATATGAGGCAGAAAAAAAAGAAAAAAGATCACACTCATCACTGAGGAAAAAAAATACTGACCTCTCTTTTGAGAGCGCGAGCAATGGACCTGGCGATGCTGGTTTTGCCGACACCTGGGGGTCCAAAGAAACAGAGGATTTTCCCCTGGGTGTGGCCCTTCAGCTGACTCACTGCGATGAACTCCTGTGTTGACAACACACATCCACAACCTCTGATCAGTATGTGCTCGGGTTGACTCCAAAACATGGAGAAAATCTTCACTAACATGATCCCAAAAAATAAAACATTGGCAATCTCTGTAACAGAGTGCCTAGTTTCCTCACACTTCCAAATTGATAGAAATCACAGCTGTCAGTTCCCCCCCACTTTCAGCTCCTCTCTGCTGCTATCCATCCCATCCAGTTCCCAGTTGGTGCCAATCAAAGCAGAAACTGACCACACCCGGTAAAAGGAAGGGGCTATTTTAGCATTTTGGCCAGGACCCGTGACTGAGTTAATGCCTGGATTTGGCACTGTGAAATGAAAGTAAATGAAGGCAGGTTTTTTTTCTTCTTTCTTACTTTGTTTTGAGTCAATTTTTTTCCATTTCTCTGCCCTCTGGTCTATTTTTTAAAAAATGGGTGCTACTGTCTCTTTGTTTTGTTCTCTTGTTTCCTTACTATACCCACAAGTTGGTTCCTCTGAAAAAACATTTCTTTTTAAAAGTCAGAATGGTTCTAAGCGTGATTTTATAATCATCCCTTCGCCTGAGTGATGATGCACTCCCAGTAACTTGGAAACTCATACTGTCCTCTTAAATTTATTTTTTGCACACAACCAACCATTTCCACAATTACGTAGATGGATTTTTATTCTTTCCGGATTAAGAATAAGCGTAATTAAATGAACGATCGGTAAACGTCCCCACAGCTGTTGACAAAAAAGACAAAACGGGGAACCTGACAAAACAAGCAATTTGGTTTTAAACACGAGTTTTAAGATTAGGGTGGATCGGGGGTCTAGAGGAACAAAACGCCGGGCTAAAAAGCGAAAAGTCCGGTCGAAGTGGCGGGGTTCGTACCCCGTTTGGACCGGAATTTTTCCCCCATCCCATTTACCATGAGGGTGGTCTGGGCGCTAGTTTTTCATGAGGGCGAAAAACCGAGGTCCGTGTGTTACACGAAATTATTTAGCGCACGTAAAAAAAACCACGGCAATAAAAGTTTCCCCTGGCAAATTTATAAAAAAGCCATCTGTAGGGAAACAAAATTACAGCTGCAGGAAAAAAAAAAAAAAAAAAAAAAAAAAGGGTGAAAGGGTGGCGCAGCGCTAAGTGGCGACGCGTTCTCCCGCTCTCCCCGGGGAGAGCAGCCCGAATTTCACGGAGAGAAATCTGCTGTGACTTAAAGTGGTATGAAATAAAATCTGAGCGCTTTGATTTGTTGCTTTACAAGATTCAGCGCTATATAAATTCCATACATTATTATTATTATTATTATTTAAACCATGGCTGGCAAAAGCAAAATACTCGGGGAAAAAAAAAATCCTTCTCCTGAGATAAAAAAAATGCGACAGAAGCGAATAAACTCATCTTGATCAAATGCTGCCATGCTTTAGCGATCGGTTGTGACATGAGAAAACTTGGTAGAAGACAAAGACCGGCACACTAGTATAGTGTCGCAATGTTCCTTTGGCGGGAAAAAGTACATGCCAGAGATATTTTAGGTCAAGGTGAAGTGCCAGCGCTAAAAATCTGTCAGTGAAGGAATGTGCCGAATTTTGCACCAGATTTATATCGGTTGTGGTCCTGACGTTAAAAATGGGAAATGATGTTGATAATCTGGAGTTTCAAGCCATGAATGAGGGTAGGAACGCTGGTTGATCAAAAACAACGTTTTTAATGTACTGTTAACTGTTTACTTTATCAGTGGAAGCTATAATGTGTTGATATCGTATAGTTCTTTGGGAGTGAATTTTTAAAATTGGGCCCGACTTTGGAAATTAAGCGTCATGACCACAACAGGTATTTAATCCACCCTCTATTTAATGTTCATGAAAAAGAAATGAAGATGTTTCTGCTTGGGAGTTTAAAACAACATCTGGGTATAAATTTAATACAAATTGGGTTTCAAATTAGCAGTTTTTAAAGTCAGAAGAACAATCTGAATAGGGTATGCACCATGATGTCACAAATCCACCATGTTGGAATGAGCACATTTTGTAAAAGCAAATTCAATATTTTTAACCCTCTTGCTGTTGGATTCTACAGAGCTAAACTGCCTGTAGATTTTGAATTCTTTGCAGGTTTTCTACCTCCATCTGACTTACTTTACTCCTAAGGCAATTGTGTGTGTGCATGACAAGTTATCAAGTTGAAATTTTGTCACAAGCTAGGTATGTCTTTGTACTTGCATTTAGGCGCAAGTTTATTTGTCTGGTCACCAGATGTCATGTCATTGTCACCTTATTTGTCACCAATCACAGGTAAAAATATGGTATATATGATAAAACAGCAAACCCCTGCATGGATTTAAACAATAGTTCAAGCATATTAGTGTCGAATAAGAAGGGGATACCCAGCTGATGTGTTTACCAATATTTATGTGCAATAGCACTTCAAGGATGTGTCATACAATGCCCCATAGCACCTGTTGTTTTATGGTATTTTCTCGAGGAGCAGAATTTTTTTTTATCTATTTTTTCTTTTAAAAAACAAGTCAAATCAATCGACATGTGCCCTTTTATACGCAGTTCATATCTGCGTGTGCTACCACATGTTTGTTAAGTGTACAGAAGTGTATTATTGTACATGACTGTCACACTGCCCACCATTGTCACAGAAACAGGTGTGACAAATTCGAAACAACACAGAACTTCTGTAACTCTACAAAAATTTTTTATGTTTGGTAGTCTCTAAAGTAGGTCTAGTGGTGGCACAGGGTCACTCACATCTCAAAAAGCACAAATTATTGGATGTTTGTGTGTGGGGGGGGATCCCATTGCTCTCACCTGTCGAACCTTGGCAGACGGAGACCTATTTTTATTTTCCTTCTTGCTATTTTCATTATCGCATTTTGTTCGTTTCTGCCATTGCATTTTCAAAGCAAAAGTGTGGTAATAATGAGAAAACAGTCAAAAGGCATCGTTTTCAGGCGTCTATGCCGCGGACCGGCCGGGAGGTCAAATTTCTCCACAGTCGGTGTGTGTAGCACAGGTCAGGAATGTGCCGTGTAGCACGTTATTTTCTGGCTCACTCTTCTCCCTAACTGCAGCATTTCCTTCCTCCTCTTTAATATCGGACTCACTTAACAATTCTCGTTCAAATGTTTCTACTTCCAAGACAATAACATTCAATTTATCATCTCGCTAATCAGATGAATCATCTGCTACTAAAGAAAACGCCATTTTTTTCCGCCACGCTGCACCATGAAAAGCATTCGGTCGCTGGCTGTTATTTCTTCCTTCCCTCCCCACTACATGCATGTTAGTGGTCTAAATTTATAACTGGCATCCTCTGACACCCTCCCTGCATCGCCCCACCAATTTTCAGACACATAGTGTGAAAACCACGAGATCTGTGTGTGATGGAAATTTATAACTGGCATCCTCTGACACCCTCCCTGCATTGCCCCACCAATTTTCAGACACATAGTGTGAAAACCACGAGATCTGTGTATGATGGAAAAGTACTGCCCACGAGGGCAGCACCAACTGTCGGCTGCGGTCGTATTGGAATCTAGCGGCAGCCTCCCTTACTGTCGGCTGCGGCTGGATCGGGGACAAGAGGGTTAAAAACAAGCACAAGTACTCATTAAAACATTTCAATTTTATTTCTTTTAATTCAAACATAACCAGTAAACAGCATTCACCACAGTTACAAACTAAATTAAGTCAAATGGTAGATGTGTGAAGTAGGTCACCATCATGCCTCACGTGTTTTTGAGAATGACCTATATACATCATATCTTGTGCATATGTGAAACCCCACCCATTTTCCCTAGTATAGCAGGCCAGCTCTGGCCAGAAGTATGAATGATACAAACATGCCCTGCATGCAATCTGTCTGCGGGAGAGGGATGGGCTCCACCAGGTTTCACGTGCCCAAAGCACAGAGCTGCACAGTTTCAGTGTAGTGTCCCTTTGACTCTTCATGGAGTTAACCACTAGACTGCCTTACCCCGGAAATTTTCCGGGGCTTAACGTGCACCCTATACGCCTACAACCCGGAAAATTTCTGGGGTGTCGAACCCAAGTAAACAAGCCTGCTTCCTTGACTACATTTAAAGGGAAAGAACTCCAAAATTAATGGAGATCACTCTCCTGTTGCTTGGCAACATCCAGCTGCAAAAACCATGGCAAAAACAATAGTTTTTTAGCTCGTATTTTGTGTTTTTATGCATGACTGCTTGGGAAGTTTTTGTTAAAAATGGCTGACACTTCTTGGTGAAGGCATCAATAACTTGACACAGCTGTAAAAGTGGCAAATAAAACTGTAGATTTATCTAACAGTGATGAAATCGATCGCGTATGATTCAGGAGATTGTGTATTTAAAAAACAATGAATGAGATTTGGCCTAGACTTATGTTTCACGTTATTGAGATAGGGGGTACTCAGAATGACAGTGGTGATGAAGAAATCGTATTTTTGGTCGAATTTTACATTTTAAATATATTTTCGCAGTGATATATCATGCTAACTAATTTGAACTTACCTCGAAGTAATCTATGATATATATACTGTCATTGGGTAGACTATCAGGAATATTCATGTAGTAGTTTCTGAGTAAGAGGGATATGAACATAGCAGTGGTACATAAGAATTTTATTCCCCGGCATAATAGGGTGCACTTGCACTGGGCAGTTAACCCTAGTAGCGCGGTTCCCAGAATATTCCGGGAACCGCGGGTCTAGGCTGTGTGGCGGATCCCGGAATATTCCGGGATGACGTGGGTGGTCATAGTTGAAAGCTTACTTTCGCTTTCAAAGGTCAGCCAATGAATGTTAAGGCCGTTGTAGGGCCCCCAGAAAGGGGTGAAGGTCGTTTGACACACACAAGCAACGAAGAATCTGATTGGTTAAGAGTGTATTTTAATTTTTTTCGGACCAGCCGAGATCGTCTTCAACAAAAATGGCGGCCAGTGTTTGCACTAGAATTTTCTCAAGCGTTTTCGAGCTTTTTACAATATTGACAGCGAGGAGGATTTTAGAGGGTGGATTTGGTTGAAATAAACAATAAAGAGATGATGAGGTAAAGATGTGGAATATTTTGAAAACTTGGTTAAAATCGATCGCGATCGGGCTGAATCGAGCGGTGCTAGTTTTTGCTGGATGGGCTTCTTCGCTACGGGCGATTTTCGACGTCACAGATTGTTTTACTTTATTTTGACGCAACGAGGCTTCGAAATAACTGTTGTTGAGTCAAAAACCCTAAAGCTGCTGAATACTTTGCATACATGAAATCAAACGATCTTTTTATTTTCGTCATAGAAAGCCACCACTTCGCACATTCCGCCATGACGGTCACGATGGCGTCGATCCTTTCGCTGAACTTTTCCGAGTATTTGGTGACCGTTAAAGCGATACAAACTCCTTATTTTTTGAAAACTAATGTCAAGAAATAAGTGTTTACCTAATCATGACATTTATGCACCGCAAGAACTTTGCTTATCTTGTTAAAAATCGATCTGGGGCCCTGACGATGGAACAGTGATCAGTAGTGCGCACAACGATTTTTTTTTTTGGATTTTTTTTTACATAATCATAATCACCTACACATTATTAAAATTACACTCATTTAAAAGCTATTATCTGTTCTTTCCAGTGATATATAGCTTAACACATTTAATTCAGTTTTATATATCAATATCAAGGGTTGTTTGAGCCCACCCTCCTCCAAAACAATGCTAGCCAATGTTAATTCAGCCAATAGAAGTGAGGCTTGTTGCTGCATATTCAGCGCTACTAGGGTTAAGAGGTTAAGGGAGAAGGCATATCAAGGAGATGTGTGTTCAGAGTTACTGTACTGGATTTTTTGTTGTTTTCAACAAGTCTAGTTACCTACTGCAAGGGTGATTTTCAAAAACATCTCCAATACTGAAGTTTAAAAAGAAAATTTACCACAGCCAGCACCTAAATCGTAGTTTCTGCCAAAAAATCAAGAGCAAACAAAAATGTCTTAGACTGTAAGCAAGCACCCAAAGTACGCCCTACATGAACGACAGAGCAACCAATCTTCTTAGAGTCAGAATGAGGAATATTGCAGTGGATGAGTTCAAGGGAGAAGTTTGACCCCTCTCCCCTTTAAAAAGTGGGAATCAGGGGGGGGCGGATCTGTGGTCTGGAGGCAATGCACCTGCCTAGAAAAGTGAAGTCTGGGTTTGATCCCCATTAAAGCTGGAAACCCCCCCCCCCCCCCCCCCCCCCCCCTCCCCCCTCTAGACTGTGAGTGGTGGTTTGGGTACTAGTTTTTCAGATGAGACAATAAACTGAGGTCCTGTATGCGACACACATTTAACGTTTGTTAAAGAACCCACAGCAACAAGGGAGCTGTCCCTGGCAAAATCCCGTACAAAAAAGCCACTCTGATAGTGAAACAAATTTTGGGGGGTTTTTGCCATGCTGCTATGAGTGACAAGTTTTCCTATCACTGGCTGTGCTTTTGCCCTCCCTCCCTACTATTCACATGGTTTAAATTTATCAATGGCACCCTCTGAAACAAACCCTGCATCCCCAGACCAAGTTTCAGACACATTGCGTGAAAGAGAGATATGAGTGATATATATATGTATGAGAGATGTGAGTTAAAAATTAAAAAAAGTACTGCCCATGTAGGCTGACAAACTGTCGGCTAGAGTCATAGTGGATAGTACAGGCACACGCCACAGACAGCAGCTGCAGCTGAAATAAGGGTCGAGACAGTTAAACCAACTGTGGATCACAGGGGAGGCCAATTTTGTGTTTATGCTTATTTATATGACATTGCAAGAGAATAACACCTTTTCTTTCATCATTATCATCAATAAAAATTTAAAAAAAGAAACAAAAACCAAAACCTCTATTTTTTTACATGCAACCAACAATTACCTAACAGACACAACATTTAAAAAAGCACATGAGTGCTTATTCCATTATCCTCGATATAAAAGAATAAATATAAATATATAAATATAACATTTTCACCCACACTCAACAAAATGACAAAACACACACACACACAAAACGGACTCATACACATACAATGATACAGCAGAGGACACACAAGAGAACTGACCAGAATGCGCTTCTTGACATCCTCCATCCCATAATGTTCCTCATCCAGCACCTCCTGGGCATGGTCCAGGTCCAGGGACTCCTCGCTGTTCTGGCCCCACGGCAGAGTCGTCAGCCAATCCAGGTAATTCCGCGTCACGCTGGAACCCCACACCAGTCACATACAGCGCCTTTCACTGACTTGCCTTTTCCCCCTTCCCTCCTACAGGACTTGTTGATTCATACATAACAAAGGGCGGATGCTATAGCCGAGTGCTTCAAACTGTTTGGCGACTGCAATTCTCTGGGTCCAATGAAGTCGTGGTTCAAATCTCGGTGGCACCTGGTGAATCGAGGGTGGGCATTTTTATGATCTCCTAGGTCAACTTCAAGTGCAGACCTGCCAGTGCATTAATTCCCCTTGTGTATATACACATGCAGAAGATCAAGTATGCATGTTTAAGATTTTGTAATTCATGTCAGTGCTTGGTGGGTTACGGAAAGAGAACACAGGAGTGGAGGTTTCTGTCGCCATCCTCCTCAGCCATAGACAGGAGGAGGCAAGGTCAGCCATAACAAAAACACAAGCATTAAAAAAGCAAACAAGACAGCCAAATGATCATTTACACAAGAAATACAAAGAAAGCATATAAATAGACCATTCACACACAGATCCATACATAGGGGCGCACTCTTGTGTACACAAGAACATGCACACACACACCCAGTTTGCATGTAGACAAAGGATTCCTTGTTCCTCTTTATGCATATAAATTGATACATACACGTGTATGCATGCATGCATGCACATGCGTGCGCGCGCACACACACACACACAAGCATGCACACACACACACACACACACACTCTCTCTCTCTCTCACACATACACAAACATATATATATTTATATATGTATGTAACTGTAACTGGCTTCACCTGTACACTCCATCTCGCTCCCTCCATTCTGCTAAAGATACCTTATGCTTCTAAACACTCAAGATTCAAACAATCCATAGTTGGCCGTAGCGCTTTATTTCTGGTCCATCTATTTTGAATGACCTCCCTCTCTCCCTTCCCCAAAAGCCTACAATTGATACTTTCAAGTCTAGACTCAAAACACTTATTTCCGAACCTAGTATCTTCCCCCATTGCTGCACCTCTTTATCTCCTCTTACTTTCAAGAGACATACCTGCGTAACAGCAGGGTGTGTGTGTGTGTGTGGAGGGGGAGGGGGGGGGGGGGGTGAGAGTGTGTGTGTGTGTGTGGGGGGTGAGAGTGTGTGTGTTTGTGTGCGTGTGACCATGTTTGCATGCATGCATGCATGTATGCCTGCATTTGAGTGTGTGTGTAAATTTAAAATCTGTTGTGAATGACTGCATGTGTGTGAATGATTCAATACAGGTGCTTTGATTTGTTTGCTTAACAAGATTCAGCGCTATACAAAATTCCACTTTTTTAAATTTTATATTACTGTGTGAAGGAGGCAATCCACATGCAGAGATGTACTAACTCTCTGGGCCTACGCCTCTCCTCCTTATTGCTGTTCCTGCATGAATCTGACCAACACCACACCTCTGGGAGTTAGCCTCTCGATTGCAGGGTTAACTACACTGCTACACAATATCCACCACATTGATTAATATGCATGATGATGATAACTATCTTTTATGTCTTAACCTGTACACTCCTTCACATTCCCTCCGCTCTGCTGCAGATACCTTGTGCCTATGAATATCTAGATTCAACCAATCCACCATTGGCCGCCGCTCTTTATTTTGGGTCCATCGACCTGGAATGAGCTCCCTCTCTCTCTTCGCCAGAAGCCTAGTTATGACACTTTTAAATCCAGCCTCAAGACATATTTATTTCAAACCTAAGATTTCCCCCCTCCTGTTTCATATCAGAACTATCCCACCTTCACTAACCCATGTCCTATCACCCTGCTAAAGTATATGACCTGTGTGAGTGTGTGTGCGTGCTTTTGAAAAACATTTGACTATTGAAATTTTATTTCATAGATTTGGTCTGCAGCGTATCATGTTTGTAATATCTGTTTGTTTAAACTATTGATTATTTGTCATTGGTTGCATGACTGTTTAAGATTAGGTTGAATGCATGTGCTTTGGTTTGTCTTTGTAAGATAAAGCTCTATATAAGTTCCATTTATTATTATTATTACAACCCCATCATGAGCGCTTTGATTTGTTGCTTTACAAGATTCAGCGCTATATAAATTCCATACATTATTATATTATTATTATCATCATTGCAGTACACTACACTAAACTACACCGCACAAGATCACACAACACTATTCTACACTATACACCACACTACACTACATTACACTTCACCACAGCAACCTGAACTTCACCACACTTCTACATTATACACCACACTACACTACATTACACTTCACTACAGCAACCTAAACTTCACCACACTCTACATTATACACCACACACACTACATTACACTTCACTACAGCAACCTAAACTTCACCACACTTCTACACTATACACCACACTACACTACGTTACACTTCACTACAGCAACTTAAACTTCACCACACTTCTACACTATACACCACGCTACACTACATTACACTTCACTACAGCAACTTAAACTTCACCACACTTCTACACTATACACCACACTACACTACGTTACACTTCACTACAGCAACCTAAACTTCACTTCACTACACTACACCACACCACACCATACACACTCATCATTCTACTCCACTCCATCCCACTACACCACACTATACTACAACACACCACACCATACACACACATTCCTCCACTCCACCACACCACACCACACACACAGTCAACACCCCCCCCCCCTCTTAATCCCACTCCCTCAAAAAACACCAACCCAACAACCAAAAACCACCACCGAAAAAGCCCACCCCAACACCCTTACACAGAAAGTGTATCCCGAAGCTGTAGGAGGCCAATCGCACACAGAGAGATAAACTGACTCTCTGTACCTCAGCACCTCCCTCATATTACTGTTCCTGCACTGGTCTGACCGCATCACACTTCTCTGTGTGCAGGATTCCCAGTTGCAGGGTTGTGTGCTATGCTATACAATGATCACTACAATAATATGATGATGATCACTGTACAGAGCAGTACAGTACAATGTAGTGTACAACACTAGTCAATACACATACTATCCTGCACCACACTGTTCTACATTACACTACACTACACTAAGCCTGGCATAAAATATCAGACTATACTATACTACACTTCACTAAACTCCACTCCACTCCACTGTACTTCACTATACTAAACTTCACTTCACTTCACTGCACTACACTATGCTTGGTATACACTGCACTGCATGATTTTATACTACTGTGCACTACACTATGCTTGGTATGTCACATAACACTACACAACACTATACTACACCACACCACACACAGTACAATATGTTACACTACACTATATCATACCACACAAAAACTATACTCAACCACACCACACCACATCACACCACACAACACCACACCACACCACACTACACTACACTACACTACACTACACTACACCACCCACAAAGTCTATAACATGTCTGACCACATGTCACCTCCCTGTATACTGGCTTCCTGACTGAATAGATCTACTACAAAACTAGTATCTGAGCATGTAAGGTAATATTTTGAGCATGTACTTGTAAACACAGGCCCAAAACTGCAGTTTTTACAGGAGAAACACTTTAGTACATTGACAACGACTCTTTTGAACTCAAACAATATGGGAAGGTGGCCTTCAAAGTTCTTCAATGGTGTGATTAAAAACAGGTGACTCACTTGAACTCCGAGGAGTGGCTCTCCAGATATGCAAGTTTGCCCATTTCCTCATCAATCACCTCCATCACATGCTTCGGCACCGTCTTGTTCTGAAAACACACCACACCCCATTCTTTCACAAATGACCAAATCGTTCAACACCTAAAAACAAGTTTTTTTGAATTAGAAACAAACTTCGAGGATGAAACAAATATAAGCCCAGAAGACCCGACTCCTTCAATGATAAACAAGACTGAAAAGTTGTATTTTTCATTGACGTAAGGACAGAGTATGGGTGCTGTTTACAAAGGGAACAAAATACAGCTATCTAGACATAAATCTGCCGACTAAGTTACCTGTACTAGGTTTCTCTGTAAATTTACATGGAAAGCAATCATCATGATACAGAGAATTTTTCTACTAAAATTATGTTTATCTATACATACTGGGGGTCAGGTCAGGGGTTTCTCCTGCTACTGGTAGCCATGTAAACCAGTACTACCTGTTCCATGTGGGGGAGCCAACCCCCACCCAAAAAAACAGCCAGGAGAGGGATGGGCTCCACCTGGCTGTATTCGCCCCAGATACATTGCATGTGATGAAAGAAAATACCAATGCTTGTGCATGCACACACACAAACCAAATTATTACCTGTGTAAACAGCCAGAATGGGTGGCCATTCATCAGTCTGGACATAAATTCCCATTTCGGTTCGGCTTGTAAAGTTATTTCCACTTTTGTGCGTGTGTGAGAGAGAAAGAAAGAGAGAGAGAGAGAGAGAGAGAGAGAGAGAGAGAGAGAGAGGAGATGAGAGAGAGAGAGAGAGAGAGAGAGAGAGAGAGAGAGAGGGAGAGAGAGAGGAGGGGGGGGGGGGGGGGGGGGGGGGAACTAGTGAAGAGGGGAAGTGTGACTAGAGGAAGAGGGAGAATGCTCAGACAGCAACTGCGTTGCACTGCCATTAAGCACCTGACAAGTCAGGCCCAGCACATCCAACTTCAACAAAGGACAGAATTGTTATCTTTTAAGTCTTTCTGGAAAAAAAGGCAGGAGAATGGACCAAGAGGCAGAAAATAAACAAGAAGGAGGTGACTGGAAGAAAAGAAACAAGGCAGAAACAAAGAGAGGGATAGAAAAGAGGGAATTCCTAGGACAGAATTTCCAGAATGCGGGGATGCTATTTATATTGACAGGCCCAGCATTCCTAAGGGGGAAACTTTTTGTTGTTTATAAATGCAAAAAAAAACACACACAAAAACCCAAACCCCAACAAATAAACCCCAAAACCTATATATCATGGTCTTAACTCTTATTTCATTTCAAAGGGAAAATAATACACTGAATTCCAAAGGAAAACATGGTAGACAGGCAACTTGGTTTTGTTCTACCTTTCCCTTTATACCGCATGCTCAAGATCAAGAGTAAATTTTTTAAAATATGAGAGGGCAAACTGAACACCCTAAAATACCAACAGATTTGAGGATTTACATAGGAGCTTCTTAAATGTAGTATTGGAACCAAAACTGTGAACCATTTTTGCAAACATTTTAATGAGTATACTGGAAAAAACAATAGTTGAGAAACAGATCTTGTGGTAAAAATAAACTTAAAGTCAAGAAGTCACTTTACTGCAAATATACTATACAACTGAAGTCAAGGAGTCAGGTAAAAGTCTATCACAAATGAATGAAGAAGTACAGACATGCAACAGAATCTCTGACTACTAAAGTTTGTCAGATTTCCTGGGTACTACCTTCAGCCTCCCACGGAACTTTTCGTCTATGGCATCCTTGTCATCCTTCTCCAGCCCCAGTTCTTTCTTGATGATCTTCAGCTGTTCCCTCAGGATGTACTCCCTGTGCTGCTTCTTCACCTTGTCCTCCACCTGTCAGCATACTTTATTTTATTTTATTCTTTTATATCGAGGATAATGGAATAAGCACTTATGTGCTTTTTTACATCCAGTCCCCGTGTGTATGCGGTTTTGTCAATTTTGTCATCCATTCCCACCGGCACACAATGGCCTACTCTTACGAAAAGCGGAACAGGATTTAACGTGTGCGCAAGATGTTTTGCGTGCGTTCGCACACGGAACCTTGGTTTATAGTCTCATCCGAAGGACTTTTGGGGAGAGTGGAGTCTGCACTGATGTTAACTCCAGGGAAAATATCCCCTTGAACGGGATTCGAACCCAGGTCATCAGATTGCGAGCGCAATGTTATAACCACTAGGCTATCTGTCCCCATACACACTGCTCAGCATGTTTCTGCCTCAATGTTTTCTTACTGGGATGAAACGATACACAAATTCGGAACTAGAATTTTTTTAAACGTCTAATAGCAAGACTTTAATTTTCTGTCACTCCAGCAAGTGAAAAATTTCTTAACTATCCTCTTACATTGCGAGACAAAAAATATTTTGATTTCTCTCAAAGAAGCAGATGAAAAGTTTTCGAAGATATTTTTTAACAGCCCAACATTAGCATGTAAAGAACTTTTTATTGGTCTTACAATGGAATATGAAGTCACTCAAAAAGTGAATATTTTACTTATCGGATATTTGTATGCGCACATATACACCCCCTCCCCCAACACGGTTGCACATCTACATGTGCTCACCCACTTTCATTTCATTTCACACTTACAGCTCTACCAACAATGGAAACCATATCAAGGCTGTCACCCTATTCATGTTCCACAACACACATGTGCCCGCACACACACACACATCCAAACACCAGTGGAAATGGGCTTACCTCAAGGTTCAGTCATCTCTCCTATCTTCTTTAATATATTATTAGCTGATCTTCCAAAAATTGTCAACAGAATCAGTACTAGTTCAATACGCTGATAATATTTGTCTGTGGATGAAAGTTACAAAGAAACCTAACACTCCAGCTAGGGATTTGAATTCAACAAGAAAAAGATAACACACTTGAGCTTGATAAGCACACTTTCTGAAAGAAAATGTACTTTCATTATCATTAGAAAAAAAATATTTCAATGCTCTTTAATTCAGGTTATGATCCAGAATATTTACCAACATTCACAGTTGATGGTTTTATTCTAAAGTATGAACAAGCTGTAAAGTTTCTGGAACAATCATATCAAATACATACTATAAAAAAAAGCTAGACAAAGTTTGAATTTGCTTAATAATGCTAGTAAGCAGCAAATCTGAACATGATTTTTAAAAAAAAAGGCACTTTAATGCTTGCTTGTTTGTTCTAGGTTCACATAAGGACAAGAAGTCTTCTTCAATGCGCCCCAACACTCATTAAAAAAGCTACATAGTATAGATTGTAAAGCTTACAACTTGCTCCGGGAGTCCCAGCTTATTTATACATCTTAACTCAATGGAGTTGCAGTGAAATGGATCCCGCCATTTTGTGGTGACGCAGGATTTTGGCTATATTTGAAAAATTCAGCAGACTTACCCAACATAATAATGATATACACACTATACATCATTGAAAGTTTATAATGTCTTCGTTTGAGATTGTTTCACAGTTTTTCAATAGATGACTGTATTTACTTTTTACAAATTTTCAAAATATGTCACTGAATGCTGAAAAATAAACCTCAATGAGTTAAGAACCTACAGAGAAGCAGTTGTTCTACTGCTTGATGAACTTAGAAAAGCCTCTGCTGCAAAATTTGTATCGAAAAGTGGGGCTTATGATAATTTCTCTCACCACGAATTCACCATAGATCCGAAATAGATTTTAGTAAAAGGGCTGAAAGGATCCGGTCTTTACAATCTAATTATACTTTCGCTTCAGACATTCTTAGCCATTCCAAAATAAATGGAAAGACTGTTGCTGTTAAACTGTTACTTTTGCTAGTTACTTTGTGGGAATGACAGAAACCTTAACGTTAAAGAGCTTAGTTAACTACTATATGGTTAGTCACTATAAAAACTATCTATACATCTAACGGGCAGCTCTGTGTTGAAGACGGTAGAACAGGTGCTGCTTTTGTAATTCCTGCACTAAAATGTGTAAATGAATATCATTTAGGTCGTCATTTATCTACTTATACTGCTGAACTCGTAGCCATTCTTATGGCTTTAAATTATATGACGACTCTGCCCATGAATGCCTGTCAAATATTGTTTTTGTAGATTCAAAATCAGTGTTACATGCACTTAGCTCTTTCAACCCAAAAAAAAAGAAAAAAAAGAAGTGAAATAACAACTGAAATAAAACATCTCATTCATCTTTTGTCAGTTAAAGATATGTCCATAACTTTCTTCTGGGTTCCTTCACACTGTGGGAGTTTTACAGGCTTACTGAGAAAATATCCTCTGATCGATTCCAAAGTTTTAAGTAGAGTCCAGATTGTCAATATCATAACTGCGTAAAACGTATTACTGTAAGTAATTATAACAAGAATATATCCTTTGTCAATTCTAACGTTTTAATCAGAGTTCAGATTGTCAATATTATAATAACTGCGTACAAAGTATTACTGTAAGTAATACCAACACCCTCTTGTTCATCAAGTTGTCCTAAGTCCCAAACACTTTTGCAAAGTCAGGACACATGGCTGACACTCTGGAATGGCGTCTATGGCAGCATGAGGGGTATGCTCTATCTGCCAATCCGGAATGGCAAATGTGGCAGGATAAAGGTTAATGTATCGTTTTTGCTTAAATGCTCTCCACATGAAATTTTGCAAAAATATGCTTATATGGTGAACAAATCACAGCGAATTATATACTAATGCACTGATCATTCATAAGGTGCTTGGTTTCACAAAAGTTTGGCTATTGTCAGCCTTCAAACTGCCCTTTTTCTCTAGAGCACACTTTGAATGACAAATCACTCTTTTGTAATTTTTCTGTTTGTCTACACAAAAGTCAAGTTGGGATCTACCTTTGATTGATGTTAGCTGTTATCTGAAGTCAAATTATTTAATTCTAGTTATGTTACATTGGAAATATTCTTTGTTCTCTTAGGATTTGTTTTATTTTGATTCTTTTTATTGAGTCAACATACACACAGACCCCCCCCCCCCCCCCCCCCACCCCCCTCTGTCTCCTCTCTCCTCTCTCCCAAACATACATTCTCACATCCTCATTCTTCCCTTTTTCTCCTATCGTCTATATCACTTAAAGCTAAAAGACCGTAACTGAGAAGACACCCCACCCACTTGACACTCATCTACACCATACACACCACCTCATTCTGCCAATCCTCTCTGCATTCTATTTGTACTCCTTCTTCAACAGGGACAAGCCAGATCAGAAGACGTTTGGAAACTGCTCACAAAAACCCACACTAAATCTACACAAGTTTTGGACCATTTCTTTGTCCAGAGTAAAATGTTTCCTTGTTTGTGTTCAACTTCTATGTTTCACTTCTGAATCTACATCACAGTAACGACCCCCCCCCTCAATTTCAATTTATTACAGTCACAAATCAAAATTCTCATCACAGTGAACCCTAAGTTTTGGGAACGGTATAAAAAGAAGAGAAAATAAGATTCTATAATCATTTATGATAATCTTTTGTTTCTAACTTTGTCCCATTCAATGTTGATATCTGTCCCACCTTACTATTTTCATATTTTAAAAATCTAAGCACAAAGCATACAAACCAAAACCCCAAGCAGAAGCAAAAGCAAAAAAAAACTGAATCCCCAATCAGGTCCTGTCTCTTGCTAATCTCAGACCTTATGATCAAGGTACACAGTTGAAATTTCAGTAGAGTTTTGGTGAAGTACCACCAATCCAATCCTGTGTATGCCTACTGACCACAGAACATATTAAATTTTAAATCTCGTTTAAAATGTGCTACTTAACAAGATTAAAAGAGGTCAAAATCTCTTTCAACCCGGGAAAAAAAACGATAGTTGTCAGCTCATTGATTCTAATCCTTTGATTGCCGTAGGGTACTCCAGTGTTTTCAAGTTCAAGTTCTGGTGCAAGTGAACATCAGTCAATGCTGTTACATGCACTGAAAAGAACAGTGCTTGCAAACTAATCCTATGTCATAAACAAACAGAAACAGAGGAAGCATAAAAAAAAAATTATCAACTAGCATTGGTGTCTGCTCATTGAATGGCTCTATTTTGATTCCAATGATCTTCTCAGTCTTGGCATGCTCTAAGATCATTTTGCCCATTGTAGTGAGCTTTGATGACACTCCCAAAAAAGGCAGCTGCGTACGCTTTCAATCAGACTAGATCTATCTCCGTCCTCTTAAAAGTAATCATAGCAGTCAACAGCTAGCTGAAAAGAACAAATTTGTCCAGGCCATTTTGTTTCAGTGCAGCAAACGAATACTACCTTGTTCTATTGGGGTATTAGTCTCAGAAACATGACAAAGTACAGAGCAGGCCCAGGGAAGAATGTGCAATTTGGATGCTAAGGCACGCAGCATAATTATACATGTGACCTTTTGTCGAATCATTTAGTTATCAAGTCTTGATGTACATAAATCATTACTATCGTAAAAACAAGTAGTCATGGAAAGCTTCCTTCAACATTTTGTAATTTTGCCATGGTTGGTAAAAGTGAAGTGATACCGATGACTTTGAAGAAAGGTAATTCAGAACGGACCATGCTAGCGATCATAAACACAGGTCGGGTCCACTATGATGCAGCTAAGACTTTGGACCCACCCGAAACGCATTGAACGGGAAAAAACCAAGCTGGGGACAAGGCAAAGTTTTTGCAACACCGGGACTCAGTGCTGCCTTTTTTTTAGAAAAAATTTTTGGGAAAAAAAGAAAAAAGGCAGACCACCATTTCCCCATTGGCAAATCCCCTAATCCTGGCATAAGAATCTGGAATTAAGTCAGCGGGCCAGTGAAGACAAAAAAAGAGGGGGGGGGAATGTCTTTATCACGGATGTCAAAGTTACAAATGAAACTCGGATGCCAACAGATCAGGTGGGCAAACTCCCAAAGGGAGTGCGGGGCCCCTCTGCCTGGTGGTCTGATGGCAGCCTGACATTGAAAGTTTCCTGCAACTTCTGACCCTGAGATGCAACTGAGGGTACCTTAAAAAGGCTGGGGAGAGGAAAAAAAAGCAGAAAGTGAACAGGGGGACAAGGGGCATCCCAAAAGAGGGGGCAGTCAAAAAACCAAAGCAACTAAAAAACCTACCAAAATACTACCAGTTAACATCATATGAAGCTGGAGACATGGCCAGTTTCCCACTATCAGCAACTTCCAACCATACCTCCATGGCATCCCATGATACAGACCAGAAGCTCATGTGTCGTAAGCCCAGTTAATAAACACAGATAAAATCATTTTCACAGATAAGCGCTGATAAAATCATTTTCATTTTAGTTATGGGTGTGAACATTTGGGAGCCACAGAAAAAGAGCCCGTCAGCAATCTGACAGCACCAGACTCACGTTGGTTTCTTCCAAAACTTCCGTGTTCGGGGGCTCCCTGCAGTGGGGCAGCACCTGAAAAACACGGGGTGTTTTTTATTTATTTATATAAATACATATAACTATATGGTGTGTGTTTATCTCTCTCTCTCTTCTCTCTAAATAAATTATTTATATATATTTTTGCCTTCAGCACTTGGGGCTTTATCACAGTTCTTGAGAAAAACAATGACGCTGGGGAACAGCAAAGTGAGGGCTGTATGATCAGTGGCTTTAAAAATGATTTTGGTATGGAATTTATATGCGCTGAATCTTGTAAAGCAAAAAATCAAAGCGCTAAATTTTTTAAAATTTTTTGTTGTTTTGAGGATAATGGAATAAGAAATATGCTTTTTTACATACAGCCCCCGTGTGATGCGGTTTTGCCCTTTTGTCATCGTTCCCACCGGCACAAATGGCCTACTCTTTCGAAAACGGAACGGTTTAACGTGTGCGCAAGATTTTCTGCATGTGCGCCAGGGGGCCCCCGGTTTTAGTCTCAGGGGAATTCCATTTACAGCTTAGCTTTAGTGATCCACTTTCTCTGATAGGGGCTTGACTTGCCTGCCCCTTTTTTCTGCCCCCGGGGGGCTTTTGGCCTTCAAAGAACTCTTCAACGCTGACGTCCATAGCCCCTTGGCCGAGGTGGGGGTGTGCTGTAAGCAAGGCACAAAAACATTATGTGTGAAAAATTTAGCCAAAAGTTCGGGCAATATACGTACACAAAAAACACATGTAAAATACACATATGCTTAATATACAAAAAAAAACCCATCAAAAGTTATTTTGGGGTTTTTAAAAAACCATCTTTTTTTAAAGCCCAAATTTCTAACATTTGAACATGTTCCCAGAAAGATCTTTTAGAGACAATTGTGGGGGGGCTTTATTTGCCCCCTTCCCATCACCCTGCCAAAGTTGAAAACCTCTGTGTGTGTGCATGTATGCTGCGTGCTTTGGGGGTGTTTGAGGGGGTTGTGCATATGTAACACTGCACACACTCATGAAATAAGTAATATTTTATTTTTGGTTTTATATACATATATATTTTTTTTTTTTTTGAAGTTATTTTGGGAATGTTTAAACCATTGAAAATGTAGCTTTTTGTGTCTTTTCAAGATTATGTTTTCTACCAAGTCCTGTCAGGATTGTTTGTAAATGCCCATCATCGGATGATTAAAGGGTTTTGTACCTGACTTTAATTTTAAAATATGTCATGATCAGTTGCAAAATCATTGACCAGTCAGCAGCGGGGAAGCTACTGTAGAACTACCTTTTGGGGACTTATTAACCATCTTTATGTGACTAAAAGGTTGTGTGTGTGTGTGTGGTGGGTGAAGGGTTGTGTTGCATGCTTGCATGTAGCACAGACCTAGATCACTGATGTAACGGGTTGCGATCACTCCTGCCGTGGATGATCTGAGCAGGTTTTTCTGCAAACACCAGACAACGAAAACGATAACAACTCCAGGAAAAGAACAACAGAAAACATATCAATATTTCAAAGCTCTCAATAAAGAAAACCCCAAAAGAAAATCAAATCAATATTTCAAAACACTCTAAATTTTAAGTAAAAAACATACAGCCCAGCACAGTCTTGCAACTCTTTTTCCTTTTTAAACCCAAAGAAAAAACGAAACGGCAATAAATCTGTCAAAAAATTCTATAAATCAAATTTCTGGATACCACAACAGTTTTATATCAGAATTTCCATTGTAGCAAGGCGCTTTACTTATTTGCAAACACACATCACTGTTTTACAGGTAAAACTGAATGTTTATAAAAAAATTTTTTAAAAGGGAATTTATCGGCCCTTGTTAAAAGTTTTAAAAGGGCAAAACTTTTTGAATGCCCATTTTTTCAAGACTTTTCCTTTCTTTTGGGGAAAAAAAACGCACTTCCCCAAATTTACGATAACAGTTAATTGTTGGCATGTAAAAAAAAAACCACAAACAAATTTGTGATGCCCGTTCTTAAAGGAAAGGGTTGGGGGCAGAAAAAAAAGAGGTGGACCCGACATCCACTTTGTCCAAAACCTGGGGTAGGGGGGTCTAGGGGGGCTACGGGAAAGATCTATAACTGGCAAACCTTTTGTGGATTGCTGGGTCCTCTGACAAATGGCAAGGAGACGTTGAGTTGGAATTGATTTCGCCTACCTTTTTTTGTTTAAAAAGTATTTTTTTAACCCCTTGTTTTTGGGATTTAAAGAGCAAAACTGCCGTAGATTTTAAATTTTTTGCGGGTTTTCTCCTCCATTGATTTTACTTTATCCAAAGGCAATTGTGTGTGTGCGGGAAAAGTTTCAAGCTAAATTTTTGTCACAAGCTAGGCATGTCTTTGACTTGCATTTAGGCGCAAGTTTATGTGTCGGTCACCAATGTCATGTCATTGTCACTTATTTGTCACCAACACAGGTAAAAAATGGTATATATGAAAAACAGCAAATCCTGAGGTTTGCAATATTTCAAGATATTGTGTCGAAAAGGAAGTGTTTACCCACTGATGTGTTTTACCAAGGGTTGTTAGTGAAATAGTATTCAAGGATGTGTCACACAATTCCCCATAGCCCTGTTGTTTTAGGGTTATGTCCGAGGGACAAAAGTTTGTTTAACTATTTTTTTTTTTAAAAAACAAGTCATATTCAATCGACATGTGACCTTCATATGCATTTCATTCTGGTGTTACCACATTTTTGTTAAGTGTACAGAAGTGATTATTGTACTGACTGTCCACTGTAACCATTGTCACAGCACAGGTGTGAAAAATTTCGAAAAAACACAGAATTCGTAACCCCTAAAAATTTTTAAATGTCGGAGTTCAAAAGTATGTAGTGAGGACAGGGTCACATCACATCACAAAAGCAAAATTATGGATGTATGGGGGGGTACCACTGCTTCACCTTCGCCTTTGGCGGGACTGGAGCCCCTATTTTTTTTTTCCCTTCTGCTTTTTCATTATCGCATATTGTTTGTTTCTGCCATTGCTGTTTCAAAGCAAAAGTGTGGTTTTAATGGAAAACGTAAAAGGAACATTTTCAGGGTCTATCCGAAACCCGGGCCCAGGAGGTCAAATTTTCCACGTCGGTTGTGTAGCCAGGTCAGGAATGTGCCGTTTTGACGTTATTTTCTGGCTCACTCTTCCCCTAACTCGCATTTCCTTCCCCCTTCCTCGAATCTTTTTAATTCGACTCACTTAACAATTCCGTTCAAAGTTTCTACTTCCAAAGAAAATAAATCAATTTATCTTCGTATCGATGAGTTGTCGCTATAAAGAAAACGCCATTTTTTGCCACGCTGCCCATTAAAAAAGTGTTCCGGGGTCCTGGGTTATTTCTTTTTTCCCTCCCCACTAACCAAGTTAGTGGTCAAAATTTTATCCTGCACCCTCTGACTCCTCCCATCGCCCCACCAATTTTCAGACCATAGTGTGAAAACCACAGATCTTGTGTGATGGAAAAGTACGCCCCGGGGAGCACCAACTGCGGCTGCGGTCGTATTGGAATTTTCGGCAGCCCCCGTTACTTCGGCGGGGCCGGTGGGGGGACAGAGGGTTAAGACGCTTCTCCCCACAAAGGTCAAACCCAAAAGCAGTGTTTGATGCAACTACTTTCCCTTTTTTTTTTTTTTCTTTTTTTTTGAAGCACCCCTTTACACAATTTTCATTTTCGCGCACATAAATTCTTTTCTGACAAACTGCTCCCACCCCCCCCCAAAAAAAACAAAATAAAAATCCCAAACCTAACAAAATGCAACCCCCAATTTTTAAAGCATTTTCATGCTGCATAAGTATTATATAAACCCAAAAAGGCATAGTCACTACACACTCACAATAACTGAGGTGATGTGTGCAAATGCAACAGAAAATCTTGTCACTTTTTTTAAAACTGTCCCATCTTTTGGACAGTGGGCCATGTGTGTGAAGGAGGGAAACGATGACAAAATTGACAAAAAGCATGCCCATGTGGACGGGTAGAAAAAGACAAATGTTTAAATTCTCATCCTTAAAAAATAAAAGTATATAATAGCACATACACAAAACCTCCACCTGTCACAAATCGGGGCCCCTGTCAAAGTCATCCACTGGAAAAAAAAAGGGCAAAAACACCACCCACCACCTCCCCGTAAAGGGGATTCGGGCAATGAGTCTCGGTGTCTTCCCCCCTCGTGTCAGTGCCTGCAACTGCACACCACCCCAGAGAGAGCTTTTCTTTCCCCCTTAAAAAAAAAGAGTTTGCCCTACTTTTGGACATTGACATATGGCTGATTAAACCCCCTGCTGAAGAAAGGGGCATGCCCCTTTTTTCAAATCCGGGCTTTTCATCCAAAATTGTAGGGGAAAAAGTGTTGCTTAAACATGTTTCACATGGGGAGCTGATAGGGGTCAACAACTATCTAGCCCTTAAGAGGGGCGGGAAAAAACAAACGTGCTTTTCATTGGCCAGGTTCTACTAAAATGATGGAGAAGTAAATTTTGTAAACCCTTTGAACGTGAACATGTCAGTGAAATGGAAGAACATTGTCTGGTCAAGAAAATATGACAACCTTAAGTCTGATGGTTTTTCCTGACAAAGAGATTTTACCTTAATAATGAAAACGTGAGTTTTTCCCTGAAATTTAAAAAAAACTATTCAACAAGGGTTACTGACCACACCTGTGATTTTGTTTAAAAAAAAAAGAGCTTGGGGGGAATGGGTGGGAAAAAACCGAAAACAGAATAAATGGAATGTTTTTTAAAAAGACTCTTTGTTTTGAAGAAAAAATTTTTGTGGGTGTACCGTTCTGTCGTCAATTAGAAGCTGAGACAGATGATTCCTAAGGGCATTTTGTTATTTTTGGACCTTTTTTTATACTTCACAAATCGCTATCAAAAGGGTTTTTTGGGAAAAGCTGCAATTTGACTCACATGTTTTTTTATTTCTAGAAAAAAATACACAGCATTGAATGATAGTCAATCATAATATAGATTTAGACAATTTCAGACTTTCTTGGGTTTGTGCGGAGGGTACATTCCCTTTATCAAATTGTGAGCTTTTTTTTTTCCTCAAATTTTGTTTAAAAAAATTTTCCTTTTTTTGTCTTACTTCCTTTTTTTTTGTTTGTTTCTTAAAAGCAACCTAAAACAATGTAAAACTGTTTCAACAATGTCAATTCCAATGGCAGAGGGACATGTCCAAAACGTGCTTTATATAAGCTGGTTTTTTTTGTTGTTACCTTTTAAAGAAGAGAGTATAAAGAAAACATTACAAAGATTTGAAATTTTGATGCTTTTCAATCTTGCCCTTATTTTTCATTTGAAATTAAAACATCAAATTCTATGAGTTTGAAAAAAAAAAAGTTTTTATATAGCACAATATTTTGCAAATACAAATCAGAGCGCTTTTTAAAACCCGCTCCTACACATGCAACCATATTGTTAAAAAATTTTTTAAAACAAATTAAAATTACAACAACACCCACACACCACACCACACACACAGGGGTTTATACTTTTCAGCAGGGTGAGGGAAATTTTTGGCTTAAAAGGCGGGGCAGATTGAGATGAAACGGAGGGAAAACTTAGGTTTGAAATAGGTTGTTTTGAGGCTGGATTTAAAGCGCGTAAGTGGGCTTTTCACAAAGGGAGAGGGGAGGTCATTCCAGATTTGATGGACCACAATAGGAAAGACGAGGCTAACGTGGGGGTTTTAATTGGGTATTCGTAACAAGGGAACTGCAGCAGAGCGGAGGGAACGAAAGGAGTGTAAGGTGAAAAAATTTTTACTGAGTAGGAGGGTTCTGTCTTGTGTAGGATTTTAAAGGGGTATGATCTGTACTTTACCTTGGGCACGGAAACCCCTGGAGAGTTTGCAGGAGGATAAATGCTCGATTTTTTCTTTTTGAGAATAATCGAGCTGCAGGTTTTGAAAATTTAAAGGGAGTGGAAGATGATGCTGGCGACCAGCCAAAAGAGAATTACAATACCCGACTAAAACAATAAGAGATGTGAAATTTGGATGTTGCAAAGTGACAGGTACTTCAGTTTGTTTTATACACCGTAATTGATAGTAGCGGGACGGCGGGTTTGGGGGGTGATTAATTTTTGCATAGGAGTGTGTTGTCGAAAACAACACCTAGATACTTGATGCATTGGATGCATAATTGAGTATTCTTTTGAATCGTTTATGGAAAAGATTTTGGTTTGGCCCCCTGAAATCAGGGCTTATTTTTATCTGCTTTTGTGTATTTGTTTTGTATCCCCAAATTTTGAATGTCTTAAAGGCAGAGTGACATATTTTTAAGAGAGAAGGGATTTTCAGGGGTCGCTGCTTTGAATTGAAAAATGGGGGCCCACATAGTGTAAAAAAAAAAAAAAAAGGGGAGAAAGAGACGAAGGTGGTGTATATCCTGCTAAACGTCTTTATACACCTACACAGTTGATGTCACCCCATCTCCCCCCCCTTCCCCCCTTTACAAATATATACCACACACACACACCCACCCCCCATTTTAAAAAAACTCAACCCTGACATTTGCCCACAAGTTCTTTTGAAAAACACGGGACCTTGATTTCATTGTTTTCTCAAAGGCTGATGCTCGATGTTCCCCGTGTCCCCCATCAAACCCTTTGGGAAGGTCATTGGCCCCCTGCCTCTCCGCTCACGGGGGGAGCCCCTGCTCAACTTCGGTTCGGGTGGAAAGAGGAACTTTCCAGTTTCCTTGCTGTCCCCAGTCATTTTTTTTTTTTAAAAGGCGACCATTTCGGCGGCGTGCCCGTCTGGGGTGACTTGATCCCCACCTCAGATTATGAAAAAAAAAGTAAAATGAGTAACACCAGCCCAAATTTACTGAATGGTATAATTTAGCAGTCTGTACATTAGTTGGGAAAACCAAGCAACCGCACAGTTTTTTTTCAAAACTTTTTCCCTTTACGAAAATTATACAATAAAAGATATCAAGGTAGAATCGGTAGGGCAAATAAAGTGTTTCAGTAAAACAACTTTTGGGAAAAGACAAGGGTATGCCAAAAGATCCAAAATTAAAACTGCAAAAACACTTATCGGGCCCAGTTTTGCTCAAAAACCTGGCACTACAAAATTTGGAAAGAGACAAAATAAATGCAGCCAAACGTGGTTTTGGGGAAACTTCTATGAGTAAACTGGTCAGACGAGAACAAAGGGAAAAGACATAAAAGGTGCATACTTCATGGAAGCATATTGGAACATTAGTGCAAAGATAAAATTTTGGCTAAAATTTGGGTAAGCACAGACCAAGATATGTTTGGTCATGAACCAGAAAAATACAGCAATCTGAGACAACAGTTCCCCAAGGAAAGGGTTGAGGGCAGAAGGAAAAGGGGCAGACCACTTAATTCAACATTGCCAAATCACTGAGACATGGTTGGGAGGCTACAGGAGATCGTAGACTCAGCAGAGATCAGAAAAGATGCGCCCCCGGCATTGTTTGGGCTCTTAAAGACAAGGCGGCATTGGAAAAGGGATTTTTTTTTAAAATCCCAAAAATTTAGGAAAACTACATAAAACCACCCTGATATACAAAAATCATTTATTTATGTAATCTGTGCTGTAAAACAATATTTTTTAAACGTTGAATTTGATGAAAGGAAAGAACCTGTACAGGGGGGAAAACTAAAGTCAAACCCCCCTGATTTATGGAAAATTCTATTATAATGTAGTCTGAATATTTAAGAAAAAAACCCAAAAAATCAAATCCGATCTAAAAAACTTTTGATTTCTTTAGTTTATTCAAAAGCACCCAAATTAATAAATAAAAATCTAAAAATACCAAGCTTGAAAGGGTGATTATAATATACAGAGGAAAATATTCATCTGAACGCAGTTATATTTCAGTAGGGTCTGGTTCTAATGAATGACATTTAGCTTTTAACCCCCTAGTGGCGGGGTTTCCGGGGAAATTCGGGAAAAGGCGGGTCGGGGCTGTGTGGCGGACCGGAATTTTCCCGGGGATGATTTGGGTGGTCTATTAAAGTTACTTTCGCTTTCAAAGGTCACCCAAGCATTTTTAAGGGCCCGTTGTGGCCCGCAGAAAAGGGGGAAAGGGTCGTTTACAACAAAGCAACGAAGAATCTGAGGGTTTTAAGATGTTTTTTAAATTTTTTTTTTGGCCCAAACCCGGATGTCTTAAACAAAAATGGCGGCCAGCTTTTGCACTAGAATTTTTCAAGCTTTTTTTTCGACTTTTTTACAAAATTGACCCGAGGAGGAGTTTTAGAGGCGGATTTGGTTGAAAAAAACAATGAGAAGACGATGGGTAAGGATTGTGGAAATTTTTTAAAAAAAAATTGGTAAAAAACGATCGCGATCGGTGAATCGGGGTGCTATTTTTGCGGATGGACTTTTTCGCTACTCGGCGTTTTCGACGTCCAGATTGTTTTATTTTATTTTGAGCAACGGGGGTTTCGAAAAAACGTATTGAGAAAAATCCTAGCCTGATACTTTGCATCAAAAAAAACAAGCGATCTTTGTATTTTTGTCATAGAAACCCACCACTTCGCACATTCCGCCATGACGGCGCGTGGGTGATCCTGTCGCTAAAACTTTTCCGGTATTGGTGACCGTAAAGCGAAAAACTCCTTTTTTTTTTAAAAACAATGTAAAGAAATATTTTCCCAACATGACATTTTGCACCCGGGGGGGGGCCCCCCCGGGGGGGTCGGGGAAAAATTTTTTTTTTTTTTTTTTTTCCATAACATCCCTTTTTAAAATTTTTTTTTTAAAATTTTCCTTTTTTTAACTAACTTAAAAAATTTAATTATTTAAAAATTATCTTTTTAGACCAGCCAAAAAAAATTACCCTTTTAATTCCCCAAAAAAGGGGTTTGGGTTTTTTTTTTACGCTACAGGGGGAATGAAAGGGCTTTTCCGGTATTGTCAAAGGGGAAAAAGTAAAAATTTATTATATTTGAATTTAAATTTTTGTATTTTACATTAAAAAAATGGAAAGGGGCAAAGGGGGGGAGGGAAGGAAAAAAGGAAAAAAAAAAAAAAAAAAAAAAAAGGGAAAAAACAAAAAAATCCCAAAAAAAAAGAAAAAACCAAAACCGGAAAGTTTTTGGGTGGAATTTCCGCCAAAAATTTTTTTTTAAAAATTTTTTTTTTTTTAAAAAAAATTCCCTAAAAAAAAAATTTTAAATTTTAAAAAAATTTTCCCCGCAAACCCCCCACTCCCTCCCCCTTCCCCCCAAAAAGGGGGGAAAAAAAAAAATTTTAAACCCTAAAATAAATAAAAAATTTTTAAAAAAAAAAACCAAAAAAAAATTTTTTTAATTTTTAATTTTAAAAAGGGAACCCAAAAAAAAAAACCAAACCCCCCGGACCCAACCGGGGAAAAAAAAAACAAAAATTTAAAAAATTCAATAAAAAGGGGGGTGTAAAATTTTTTTTAAAAGGAAATAAAAAAAAAAAAGAAAAAAAGGGGGTTTAGGCCAAATCCTTTACAAATTCACCCTTTTAAAAAATTTTAATTAAATAAAAAAAGGGAAAAAAAAAAACCATTAAAAAAAAAAATTTTCTTATCCGGTGTCAAAAGGAAAAATTAAAAAAAAAGGAAAAAGGGGGGAAAAATAAAGGGAAAAAACCAAACCTTTTAAAAAAAATTTAAAAAAATAAAAGGAAATAAAAAAGGAAAAACCATGGAATGGGAAAAAATAATACCCAAAATTCCCCCCGGGGGGAAAAGGGAGGGACTTTTTGGGGGGGGGGGCAAACAGGAATTTTGAAAAAAAACCAAATTTTTTTTTTTGGGGAAAAAAAAAAAAAACCCAAAAAAAAATTTTTGGGGCCCCCAAAAAGGGTTTTTTTAAAAAACTGGGGAAAAAAAAATGTTTTTTTTTTCCCCCCTTGGGAAAAAAAGTTAACCCCTTAAAAAAAAAAAAAACAAAAAAAAAAAAAAAACAAAATATTCTTGGGCAAGGGGGGAAACCCCAAAAATTGGGGCCCGTCTTCCCATTTTCCAAAAACCCACCAAATTTTCCCCTGTACCCTTTCCTTTTGGCCCTTTAAAAAAAAAACTTTCCCCAAAAACAACACCCCCCCAAAAAACCCCCCCCCACCAAAATCACCCCAAGACCCAGGACCCCCCAAAAAAGGCATGAAAAGGAAACGGGCCCCTTGGGCCCTTTTTTTTTGGAAAAAATTTTCAATTTAAAAACTGGGTTTTTTTAAAAACCCTTTAATTTTCCTTTTAACCAAAACAAAATTTCAAAAAACTTTTAAAAACTAAAAACCCCAAGGAAACCAAAAAAACAAAAAAAGGGAAAGTTTAAAAATAAAAAAAGGGGTTTTGGGAATAATTTTATTTAAAATTTTAAATAAACTAGGGGGAAAAAACAATCCAAAAAAAAAATTTTAATTCAATTTTTTTTTATTTTTTTTTTTAAAAATTTTTTAAAAAAAACCCCCCAAAAAAAAAAAAGGAAAAATGAAACCAAAAATTTTAAAAAAAAAAATATAAAAAAAAATTTTTAAATTATTTAAAAAATTAAAAAAAGGGGGGAAAAAAAAATAAAAATTCTTAAAGTTTTAAATTAGCCCATTTTTTTTTAAATTTTTTATACAAAAAAACACAAAGGGAAATTTTAATACCAAAGGGTTTTAACCCCCTTTTTTTGTTTTTTTTTGTTTTAAAATTTTTTTTAGGTTTTTTTAAATTTTGTTTTTGGGGGTTTTTTTTTTGTTTTCTTTTTTTTTTTTTTCCTTTTATTTTTTTTATTTTTGGTTTTATTAATTGTTTTTTTAAACCTTTTCCGGTTGGGGGTTTTGGGGGGGCCCGGGAGGAAAAAAAAAGATTTTTTTTTTAATTGGGTAAAAAATTTTTTTTTTTTAAATTTTTTAAAAAAATTTTTTTTAAAATTTTTTATTTTTTTTTTTGGGGGGGGTTTTTTTTTGGGAAACTGTTTTTTAAGTGGGCCCTTTTGGGGGGGAAAATGAAGGTTTAAAAATTTTTTTGGGGAAAGGGGGTTTTTTGTTTTTTAATTTTTTTTATAATTTTGGGTTTTTTTTTAAAAAATTATTAAAGGGGAATATTTTTTTGGGGGTTTATTTGTTTTTTTTTAAAGGGAATTTTTTTTTTTTAAAATTTTTTTTTTTTTTTTTTGGGGGGGGGGTTTTGGGGGGGGGGGGGTTTTTTTTTTTTTTTTTTTTTTTTTGGGGGGGGTTTTTTTTTTTTTTTTTTTGGGGTTTTTTTTTTGGGAAAATTTTTTTTTTTTGTTTGTTGTTTTTTTTTTTGGGGTTTTTTTTTTTTTTTTGGGTTTTTGTTGGTTTTTTTTTTTTTTTTAAAGGGGGGGGGGGGGGGGGGGTTTTTTTTTTTTTTTTGGGGTTTTTTGGGGGGGGGGGGGGGGGTTTTTTTTTTTTTTTTTGTTTTTTTTGTTTTGGTTTTTTTTTTTTTTTTTTTTGATTTGTTTTAATTTTTTTTTTTTTTATTTTTGTTGGTTTTTTTTTTTTTGGGGGGATGGGTTAATTTTGGGGGGGTTTTTTTGGGGGGGGGGGGGGGGGGAGGGGCCGGGGGCCCTTTTTTTTTCTTTTTTTGGGGGGGGTTTCCCGGTTTTTTTTGTTTTTGGTAAAATAAAATTTTTAAAAATTTTTCCCCAAATTGGGGCCCAAATTTTTTTAAAACCCCCCCCCCTTTTGGGTTTTTTTTCTTTTTTTATTTTTTTTTTTGGTTTTTTTTTTTTTTTTCCCAGTTTTTAAATTTTTTTCTTTTTTTTTTTGGGGGAAGGGGGGAAATTTTCCCCTATTTTAAATTTTTTTTTTTCTTTTATTTTTAAAAAAAAATTTTTTTTTCAAATTTAATTTTTAAAAAATTTTTTTTTAAAAAAACCCTTTTTTTTTTAAAATTTTTTTTTAAAAAAAAATAATTAAAATTTAAAAATAAAATTTTTTTTTTCCCCCCAAAAAAACCTTTAAAAAAAGGAAATATTAAAGTTTTAAAAAAAAAAATTTTTTTTTTTTTTTACAAAAAACCCCTTACCCCCAAAAAAAATTAAAAAACCCTTTTTTTTTTAAATTTTTTTCAAAATAAAACCCCAATTATTTAAAAAAAAAAACTTTTTTTAAATATTTAATAAAAACAAACTTTTAAAAAAATTAAAAGTTTTTAAGGGTTTAACGGGAAAAATTAAAAACCAAAATTTTTAAATTTTTTTTGGGGGTTTTTTCCCTTTGGGGGCCCCTAATAACCAAAAAAAAAATTTTTTTTTTTGCCCTTTTTCAAAATTTTCCCAAAAAACCCAAAAATTTCCCCCATTAAAATTAAAAACCCCTTTTCCCCCAAAAAAAAAAAAAGGACAGGGGTTTTGGAAAATTTAAAAAAAAAAAAAAAAATTTGGGGTTTGGGAAAAAAAAAATTTTTTTTTTTTTAAAATTTTTTTTGTTTTTTTTTTTTGGTGGGGGGTTTTTTTTTTTTTAAAAAAGGGGTTTTTGGTTTTTTTAAAAAAAAAAAAAGGGGGGTTTTGGGGGGGGGGGTTTTTTTTTTTTTGGGGGGTTTTTTTGGGGGGGGGGGTTTGGGGGGTTTTGGGGGGGGGGTTTTTTTGGGGGTTTTTTTTTTTTTTGGGGTTTTGGGGGGGGTTTTTTTTTTTTTGGGGGGGGGGTTTTTTTTGTTTGGGGGGGGTTTTTGTTTTTTTTTTTGGGGGGGGGTTTTGGTTTTTGGGGGGGGTTGGGGGGGGGGGGTTTTGGGGGGGGGTTTGGAAAGAAATTGGGGGGGGGGGGGGGGGGTTTTTGGGGGGGGGTTTTTTTGGGGGGGGGGGGGGGTTTAAAAAAAAGTTTTTTTGGTTTTGGGGTTTTTTTTTTTTTAAAAAAAAATTTGGGGGGGGGTTTCGTTTGGTGGGGGGGGGGGGGGGGGAAAAAAAGGGGGGGGGGGGGGGGGGGGGGGGTTTGGGGGGGGTTTTTGGGGGTTGGGGTTTTTTTGGGGGGGGGTTTTTTTTTTGGGGGTTTGGGGGGGGGGGGTTTTGGGGGGGGGGGGGGGGTTTTGGGGGGGGGGGGGGGGGTTTTGTGGGGGGGTTTTTTTTGTGGGTGGGGGGGGGGGGGGGGGGGGAAAAAAAAATTTTTTTTTTTATGTTTTGGGGGGGGGGGGTTTTTTTTGGGGGGGGGGGTGGGGGTTAAATGGGGGGGGTTTGGGGGGGGGGGGGGGGGGGGTTTTTTTTTTTTGGAAATTTTTTGGGGTTTTGGGGGGGGGGGGGGGGGTTTTTGGTTTTTTTGGGGGGGGGGGGGTTTTTTGGGGGGGGGGTTTTTTTTTTTGGGGGGGGGGGGGGGGTTGGGGGGGGTTTTGGGGGCGGGGGGGCCCCCGGGGGTTTTTGGGGTTTTTTTTTGGGGGGGGGGGGGGGGGGGGGGGGGTTTTTTTGGGGGGGGGGGGGGGGGGGGTTTTTTTGGGGGGGTGGGGAAAAAGGGGGGGGGGTTTGGGGGGGGGGGGGGGGGGTTTTTTGGTTTGGGGGGGGGGGGGGGGGGGGGCCGGGGGTTGTTTTTTTTTTTTTTGGGGGGGGGGTTTTTTTTGGGGGGGTTTTTTTTTTGGGTTTTGGTTTTTTTGGTTTGGGGGGGGTTTTTTTTTGGGGGGGTTTTTTTTTTTTTGGGGGGGGGGGGGGGGGGGGGGGGGGGGGAAAAAAATTTTTTGTTTTTGGGGGGTTTTTGGGGGTTTTTGGGGGGGGTGGGGGTTTTGGGGGGGGGGGGTTTTTTTTTTTTGGGGGGGGGGGGTTGGGGGGGTTTTTTGGGGGGGCCCGGGGGGGGAAAAAATTTTTTTTTGGGGTTTGGGTTGGGGGGGGTTTTTTTTTGGGTTTTTTTTTTTTTTTTTGGGGGGGGGGGGGGGGGGGGTTTGGTTTTTTGGGGGGGGGGGTTTTTTTTTTTTGTTTGTTTTTGGGGATGGGGGGGGGGAATTTTTTTTGTTGGGGGGGAAAAAAAGGGGGTTTTTGGGTTTTTTGGGGGGTTTTTTTGGGGGGGGGTTTTTTTTTTTGGGGGGGGGGGGGGGTTTTTTTTCCCCCGGGGGGTTAAAAATTTTTTTTTGGGGGGTTTTTTTTTTGGGGGGTTTGGGGGGGGGGGGGGGTTTAAAATTTTTTTTTGGGTGGGGGGTTTTGGGGGGTTTTTTTTTGGGGGGGGGGGTTTTTGGGTTTTTTTTTTGGTTTTTGGGGGGGTTTTTTTGGGGGGGGGGGGGGGGGGGGGGGGTTTTTTGGGAAAAAAAATTTTTTTTTTGGGGTTGGGGGGTTTTTTTGGGGGGGGGTTTTTTTTTTGGGGGGGGGTTTGGGGGTTTTTTTGGGGGGGGGGGTTTGGGGGGGGGGTTTTGGGGGGGGGGGGGGGGGGGGGGTTGGGGGGTTTTTAAAAAGGGGGGTTTTTGGGGGGGGGGGGGGTTTGGGGGGTTTTTTGGGGGGGGGGGTTTTGGGGGGGGGGGGTTTTTTTTTTTTTGGGGTTTTTGGGTTTTTTTGGGGCCCAAAATTTTCTGGGGGGTTTTTTTTTTTTTTTTTTTTGGAAAAAAAAAAAAGGGGGGGTTTTGTTTTTTTTTTTTGGGGGGGGGGGGGGGGGGCCCTTTTTGGGGGGGGGGGGGGGGGGGGGGTTTTTTTTTGGGGGGGTTTTGGGGTTAAATTTTTGTTTTGTTTTTTTTTTTGGGGGGGGGTTTTTGGGGGGGGGGGGGGGGGGTTGGGGGAAAAAATTTTTTTTTTTTTTTGGGGGTTTTTTGTTGGGAAAGGGGGGGGGGTTTTTTTAAAAGGGGGTGGTTGGGGGGGGTTGGGGGGTTTTTGTGGGGGGGTTTTTTGGGGGGGGGGGGTTTTTAAAAGAGGGGGTTTTGGGGGGGGGGGGTTTTTTTTGTTTTGGGGGGGGTTTTTGTTTTTTGGGGGGGGTTTTCACAGTTTGACATCAATTATATCGACTTAAATAAGATTTGTAATATAAACTTAGTATCCTCCCAAGCAAAAATTCATTTGGAAGAAACGTATTCAAGCCATTAATTTTAAAAGTGTTCACAGATGGCTCAGTTGAAAACAATAATGCCGGTGCTGCATACATTATACCAGATTCAAAATCGGAAAATTCATTTCACCTTGGGAAGAATATATCAATTTTTACAGCAGAGCTTGTAGCAATATTAATGGCACTTAATTTCCTAATCGATTTTCCGAAAGTTGTTTTTCAAATACTTTTTTGTGTGTATTCAAAATCAGTCATTCAAGCCATCAGCTCTATGAAAACAAAAGCAAGATCTGAATTAGTCATTGAAATTTGTCATTTAATTCATCTCCTCACCTTCAAAGGCTCAGATATAACTTTTTGTTGGATTCCATCTCATTCTGGTATAATTATTATTACAAATTATTACGATGAAAAAGTTGACTTTTTAGCGATAAAATGGGCAAAAAAGACTTACAGATGTGGCAAGTTTAAAGCTCCATCTGTCACTACAAGAATGTTATCAAAAAACGCAGCAAAAGTTATTCCAGTGTGAGGAAGAGAGCCTTGGTTGTCAAGATGTATATGAAGAAATGATAAAATTTGAGTCTTTAGTTAAAAGACGTGAAACTGATTCTTAACGTATAAAACAAATTGTTTCTCTAGCTTTGCCATGGAAACTGAACTGTTTGAAGACTAAAATATGTTGGGCATGTCTCTTGTATATGTGGCCATAGTGTAACTGTCGATCATATCTCGATGTGTAGCATGCTAAAAAGTTACATACCTGTTCTTACTTCATCATCGTCATCGGCAATATTCAGTGATCTTTTACTGAGGTATATCTTTTTTCAAATCGCTTTTACAAAGTCTAATTGGTTCATTGTTATGATTATTATGGACCCTAAAGACATTATCCTCCTGTGGACTATATCATTTCTTGTTGGTTATAGTTTAAAATATTGTTTTATTGTTTACTAGTTAGATTCTGTTAGAAATTGGGATTTTACTGTTCTGTACTTAAGAGTCACTTTAGATTTACATTTTCTTCTTGTTTATTGTAGATTTAGTAAATTAACCCCCTACCCAACTCCCAGATATCCCCCTTCACCTCCGGCCTTTCTGTGTCTAATATCACATCTAGTGAAGAGACGTAAAATGAACTCAAACACACGCTGGCGAACGCACGCTCCTTGCAGTACACACACACACACACACACCGTGAGGTTGTGGGTTCAATTCCCAGCCTCGCCCTTTCTTCCCAGTTTGACCAAAAATCGAACTGAATGTCAAAGTCCTTCGGATGAGACTATAAACCGAGGCCCCGTGTGCGAACACACGCAGAACATCTTGCGCACACGTTAAATCCTATTCTGCTTTTCGTAAGAGTAGGCCATTGTGAGCCGGTGGGAACGGATGACAAAATTTACAAAACCGCATACACACGGGGACTGGATTAAAAAGGCACATAAGTGCTTATTCCATTATCCTCGATATAAAAGAATAAATAAATAAATAAATAAAAAACCACCGCACACAGTCCGTGAACAAAAGACATGCATCTCACTCTTTTGCTCGTTAAAAACAAAACAAAACAAAACCAAAACAAACCACACACCGACGAAAAAACCCCCACCAAAACCAAACAGAAAACCCCAATCCACAAAGAAAGAAGGAAACAAAGAAAACGAAGTAAGTCTACACCTCAATCATAATAATTTTATTGTATATTTAGTCTCGGATAGGAAAGGTTTGTAAACATTACTGCGCTCATTCGGTAAAGTATTAATAATTAAGTTTTCCGCTGACACTAAGATGACAAACCATGCACTAACAGGTTGAAAGACACGTTTGAACGGTCTATCTGAACCGCCATCTTTCTTTTCAATCATGACAGAAGCTCTACCCTGTAACAAAAAAAAAATAATAATAAATAACAACAAAAAATGTTGCTCTCTACCGGATGAAAAATCAATGTCATTTCGCTGCCATGTTTTATCACTGAAGTGACCTGACCTATACTCTTGGGACCATCGCGTAAATTTTCGATGAAATTAAAGCAGTCCTTGATGTTGTTGCCATTGTTGAAGCTGGTATTGGTGTTTAGGGGGTTGTTTGTTGTTAGTGGTGATGATAGTGATGGTGGTATTTTGGCAGGTTTTTTTGTTTGTAGTTCGTTTGGATTTTTTTTTTAAACATGTTTTAGTTTGGAATAATGTGTAGTTTTTTGGGTTTTTTTTATATCGCAGAAATATATGGTTTGCAACCTATTCCTCTATGCAGATCTCTCTCTCTCATATATACAGATCCGTATATATATCATATATCTATATCTATATATATTCTCTCTCTATGTATATATCTATCTATCTATGTATATATATATACATATATTTCCCTCTCTCTCTATATGTGTGTGTATAGATAGATAGATAGATAGATAAAGATAGATAGAGGTTTAATTATATACACTAACAGGTTAAAACGAACAGGTTTGAACAGTCCTTCTGAACCGCGATCTTTCTTTCCAATCATGACAAATAAGCATTGTTTTTTTTCTTTTTTCGTCCGGTTCCTGCCTTGAGACAAAGCCGGGCACGGACAGATCTATAATTATATGGGAGCATCCCTACAACGTTGTGGACTGGTGGTAGGGAGATTGTTACAACCAACAAACCAAATAAATATTTTTAAAAAATCACATTACGACACAATCATTTTACTGACAGGAATAATATCGTCTAATCGTCAGTTCTAATGCTTATTTGCTCACCTTAGCCCTGAAGCAAAGAACAATAGAGGTCCATAGGACAGGACTTCCTGTGGCTGTGCGAGCACAACGTAATGGAGTTACAACAAAAACAGACTAGGTGGACAGAAGGGAATTTTTCCCATGTGGGCTTACATTATCGTTTATCCAAACACCTCGAGTTTCTAGCCCCACATGCACAATTTTCACTAAGTGTTTAGACATGCAGACTGACAGGCCATAATTATAAAAATGTGTACTTTGTTGTGTTTTTGTTTCCTTTTTTAAGTTTAAAAAAAGACACGGCTATTTTCATCATGTTCAACATTTTTATATTCTTTTAATTCTTTTATATTCTTTTATACTGAGGATAATGGAATAAGCACTCGTGTTCTTTTTTGCATCCAGTCCCCGTGTGTATGCGGTTTTGTCAATTCTGTCATCCGTTCTCACCGGCTCACAATGGCCTACTCTTCCGAAAAGCGGAACATTTGCGCAAGATGTTCTGCGTGCGTTCGCACACGGGACCTCGGTTTATAGTCTCATCCGAAGGACTTTTGGGGAGAGTGGAGTCGGCACTGATGTTAACTCAATCATACAATGAGTTTGTTCAAGCAACAACTTTTGATTCAAACAATCAAAAACAACAACGAAGATCCTTACTGCTGGTCACCCAGAATGCGCGCCATCTCACTCATGCCACCTGAATATCACTATGAAACTTCTAAGTACACACTGGATGAGAAGTTTGCATGTAAGTACCTCATCGTATAGGTATCCATGCTCTGGTTTCAGAGGATTTTTTTTTTATCAACCCTCCTTTCATGGAAAGCACAACAACATCCCAGAAATGTTCATGGCATGTGTTGCCTACAAGGGGGAACAACTTCGGTCGCCATGTCACAAAATGATTATTTCAGCAAATCGTGTGGCCAGGCTGTTATCTTTCCTACAGGTCAGTGTGTGCTGGCAATGACTCGCATGTATAATTATTTCATAGCTAAAGGTCCCCAGCGAGGCATTAAGCTCTACTTATCAGTAAAACGGTAAGATGAGCACGACCGTCCATGATTTGAACTGAATACACACACACACACACACACACACACACAGCTTATTGTACAAGGTCAACAACCTGTCTGTTGAAGGTCATGAACTGTAATGCTCGAAGTATTATGATGGGGTGAAGATATTGTAATTATTTGTACCCCTGACCTGCAACTCCAGGGCCTTTGGCAGACAGTTCCTGTACATACTGGCATGCACTCTGCACTGGCCACTAATTCTCATCTGTCCCCAGGTCTAATAGGGAGGTAGGGCTACCTGACCACACGCGAAACCCCACTCATCGCTGCATGACAACTCGCCTATAAAAACCAAAATCCCTAGAGACGGGTTGACGGAGGACGGGCAAGCGAGAGAGAGAGAGAGAGAGAGAGAGATCTAGGTAGTCAGTGAGAGGAAAGCAAGCTGCAGGTAGCTAGAGCAAAATAGCAGTGAGGGGAAACAAGACTTAGTACCTAGAGAAATAGTGATAGAATTAGAAGCGAACTTAGAAGAAAAAGTAGTCATTGAGCATAGGGAGGTGCCTGCAGAGCTTCGAACCCATAGTAGTGTGTTAGAACAGAACTTCAAGTGCAGTGCCGGAGCCTTGGGAAGCCCCAGGTAAGAGGCAACTTTTCATTGTTTGGCAATCCTCTTTTTGAATTAAAT
>CM054153.1:44330039-44340039 GCA_028751875.1 Rapana venosa
TGTTTTTAAACGAAAGTATTTACTGGTGGCCTGTTCTTGCCGTTAGTATTCCCTTGGCGTTGTATTCTGTTGTGCTGTGTTTTGTGTTATATACTGCGTTTCTTAAGCTAAGTCGTATAGTGTTGTTTATGTTGTGTTGTGTCATATTTGTGTTATGCTGAATTTACGTAACCTTGCTATGTAGTGTAGTGTAGTGTAATGTAGTGGAGTGGAGTGGAGTGGAGTGGAGTGGAGTGAAGTGTAGTCGTATTTTCGCTCATACGACAGACTACAATAGTTGCTGTCTGGGCGCTCAACAAAAAATAAGATTTAGCATTTTCTTTCCTTTCCTCCTTCTCTCATTCACTCATTCATTCCTTTCCTCATCGTCTGATTGCAGGCATTATCAGTGGAATTGCAATCACTGCCTTCAACTACCGTGTAACAACGGTGGTGGGAAGCTGTATGTCTGGCTTTGCCTGTCTCATGGCTTCCTTTCTGCCCTCCACCAACCCTCCCCTTATGACCTTCGTTTTAGGGATCTTACCAGGTAGTGTGTGTGTGTGTGTGTGTGTGTGTGTGTGTGTGTGTGCGTGTGCGCGCGTGTGTGTGTGTGTGTGCGCGCGCGCATGCGTGCGTGTGTGTGTGTGTTTGTGTGCGTGTGTGTAGGTGCGTGTGTGTGTGTGCGTGCGTGTGTGTGTGCGCGTGCGGTGTGTGTGTGTACTTGTGTGTGTATGTGTTTGTGTGTGTGCGTGTGTGTGCATGCGTGAGAGAGAGATTCATTTTAGTTTATTATTTATTTTTTTAATTTTTATTGAGGATAATGGAATAAGCACTCATGTGCTTTTTTACATCCAGTCCCCGCGTGTATGCGGTTTTGTAAATTTTGTCATCTGTTCACACCGGCACACAATGGCATACTCTTAGGAAAAGCGGAACAGGGTTTAATGTACGCGCAAGATGTTCTGCGTGCGTTCGCACACGGCGCCTCGGTTTATAATCTCATCCGGAATTTTGGGGAGAGTGGAGTCTGCAGTGATGTTAATTCCAGGGGGAAAATCCCTTTGAACGGGGATTCGAACCCAGATTGTCAGATTGCGAGCTCAATGTTCTAACCACTAGAGAGAGAGAGAGAGAGAGAGAGAGAGAGAGAGAGAGAGAGAGAGAGAGAGAGAGAGAGAGAGAGAGAGTTAGTTTAAAAGCCGGTCTCAGGGCCATGGGGTCTTTGTGCCCGCCCCCCCCCCCCCCCAACACACACACACACACACACACACACACACACACACACACACACACACACACACACACTAACACTAACACTAACACTTAACTTTCTGGTTTAAAAGTTTTCATTATTGAGGACCCGACTGTGTGCAGGGATGGCAATAACTTACTGGTGACTTCAGTGCTGGTAGCTCTGATGGAATATTTTCGGAAACGTCCCCTCACTGTGCTGTCTGTGCAAGATGCTTCAGGCCATCTGAGTGTCATCGCCTTCTATTTCATCGAGGTTTGTGTGCATTATCATAATTATGTAATATAATTATGTAATCAACAACGTAATTGCTGTCGCCTTTACAGCTTGCAAAGCAGATATTTGTTGTCTAGGATGTAATTTGATAAAAGCGACTCAGTAGTATGAAAAAACTCCCATTGTTAGTGAAAGAGTGCTTGTTAAAGGTATAATATAGACAGCCCCGATGTGGCCTCTGTGGTCGGCGGGGCTCTAAACAACAAGACTGAATTGGACTGTTTGTAAATGTCATTTTGGTTAATCAGCATTGTTGGGTTAACATCATTGCTAGGTTGAGGGCATCGTTAGTAAGTAAGTATCATTTAAAGAAGAAGATAATATATGTAGGCAGGGGAAAGGGGTCTATAAAAGGGTATTGTGAACAAGAAGTTGTTAGATGGGATGTGTATAGGTAAAGTGCAATGTTAAGTGATTGCCAGGTAAATTATGTTGGACAAGGAAAGACAGTATCATGTGATTATTATCTTTCAGACAGTCTAGCTGAGTGGATAGGGGCATTCGACTCCAATCTTGTGGATCCATGAAATGGTGGGTTCGAATCTCAGCAGCAGCATCTGATGAATGAAGGGTGGCAATTTTCACATTCTCTTGGGTCATCTCAAAAGCACAGCCCTACTAATGCCTCAATATTCCCTTTGTGTATGCGTATGCGTGGCGAAGATAAAAAATCACGTTAAAGATCCCGAAGTTCATGTCAGTGTTTGGTGGGTCATGGAGACATGAACATACCCAGCATGCACCCTGTACCTGGAGAAGAATAGACTCCATCAAGTTGAACTTGGCCAAGCCGAAGTCCCTTGCACTGGGTCTGACCTGGTAGGCTCTTAACGGCAGCGCAACGCACTTTCGCTCATATGAAAGACAACAAAGTTGCTGTCTGAGCGTTTGACGAAGAAGAAGAACTTGGCCAAGAGACACGACCTTAAAAAATCAGAGTAGTGCCCTAACAATGTCCCAGGGAGTTTATGGAGAAGAGACAGGAGAAAAGAGAGCATGGTCCTATGCAAAAACGAAACAAAGAAAAGAACGTCTTTGGCTCAAAATTCATTTATTCTCTTTTTCAGATTTTGCTCTTTCCTGAACTTGGCATTGAGAGAACAGACTGGAGAGGGTTGCTGCAATACCAGGCTGCCACATACGTCACCTCCATTGGCTCAGCACTTATCCTGACTCTGTTTCATCTTCATACGCATGGGTCCACTGAGAACAGTTTACGGGCTCGTATTCTCAACATCAGTGGATTGTCCATGCTGAAATCACCGCTTCTCTATGTCTTTAACGCCATCTTCTTCTTCTCCAGTCTAGGTGATGTTTATGGCTGCAAACAGCCTTCGTGATAATTATTAAGAAGACGGGTAATTCTGAGAAAACAAGGAAACAGATGACCGAAAGGTCTTGAAAAGCAAGCACCCAATTTTGCCTTCAATGGAAGTTACGATCTTTTCTGAAACAGAGGTTTGGAAAATGATTTAGGCGTTGCCCATAAGTTTCAATGACCTCGTCCCCTGCACTGAAGAAAAGCTACGCTGGAAACGTTGGACCAAGTATTGTCCTTCAAAGGTGTATTTCCACCACTGCAAAGTCAGTCATCTGTTTCTCTCAAAGTGCTACTATCATCTTATTGGCAGAAGATTAAAAAAAACAACACTTTGCCGCAGAGCATTATATTCAGGTTTGATTGAATGGCGAAACCAAATCGTTATCTCTTTTGTGTCACCCCCATCTGATCTGCTGAACTCATCCTCTGGCTTCTCAGTGTTCCATTACTGTTCATTAGGATCTCACCAAACGAAGGCTTCCTCTGTTACGTCCTCAGTGTAAACTGTCCAAATATCATAGCTGTCAATATTAGGGCTGCCTTAAGGCCACCAACTGAAAAATGCTCTGCACTGCCGCTGCTCAGTCATTGCTGTGTGTGCAATTGTCCCTGTTTTGATCTGATACATTTAAGATACTACCAAAAATACGCCCTATTGATACAAATGCAAGCTTAAGCAACAGAGCATACTGAGTAACATGCCTACTGTTCAGTGGTAAAGGTAAAAAAGGTAAAGGAGTCCCAAAACCTATAAGGTCGTAGGGGAGCGAGGCGTCAGAGACCTCACTTCTCTAGGGCCAGCATATTGAGGGCGGCGCCCATCTCCTCTCCCTCGCTGCTTTACCTTCCCTGACCCTAAAGAGGGCAGGTACCCATTTACAGCTGGGTGAACTGGGGAACTGTACTGAAGCCAAGGCGCACAAACGGTCACCTATCCAACTAGTAACCACGCTCGACGCTGCTTAACTTGGCTGGGGGAAAGCGAGTGCTCCGACCACTGAGCTATCCCGTCCCCCGTTCAGTGGTAACTATCATCAAACCTGCAGTTAGCAATCAGTCTCAAAACCAAAGAATTTTACTGGAACTCACCACATGAGAAAAAAAGTTAAGCCTTTAAGCAAAATTGACCATAACAGAAATGTCACTCTCTTAATCTCATCCTCCCCTAACCTCTCCGTGGTTCGATCTTCAGAAAAGACTCCAGGGAAGTGATGGCATTTATGACTTGAGTGATTATGGCAAAGCTTTATAGTTTTATTTCAGATTTGACTAAACTTGACTGATACAGGAAGCAGTTTGTACTAGTTTCTAATATTCAGGGTATTTTGCTTATTAAATTAGTCTAGATAGTTCTGTTGTAAAGTATCTATTTGTTCATAATTATGTGTGTGTGTGTGTGTGTGTGTGTGTGTGTGTGTGTGTGTGTGTGTGTGTGTGTGTGTGTGTGTGTGTGTGTGTAGTAGTAGTAGTTCTTCAGTTTAACGTCCTTCCACTAAATAGTGATATCAGACAGGAAAGTGTGTGTACGTGTGTGTGTGCGTGTGTGCGCGTGTGCGTGTGTGTGCGTGCGCACGCGCACGTGCTTGTGTGTGTGTGTGTAGGGGGGAGGGGTATGCATAAAACTAATCAATCGTAATAAACAACTATTATGAAAAAAGCATAAACAAGAATTCTGGAAAAACAAAAACAAAAAACAAAGAAAAAACCAACAACAACCAAAAAAACCCCAAAAAACCAAAAAAACAATAACCAACCCCAGAAACATCAAACAGCAAAAATACCAACTTTCCAATTCATATAACTTGAAGCTATCCTTATATCAGAGGAGTCTGAAAATAGGAGTATGGCTTAATGACAATACAATTTCAATACAATGACAATACAGTGTGTGTGTGTGTGTGTGTGTGTGTGTGTGTGTGTGTGTGTGTGTGTATGTGTGTGTGTGTGTGTGTGTGTGTGTGTGTGTGTGTGTGTGTGTGTTTATTGCATTTTATTAGGTGGATCCGTGCTTCAAAATCTTGCAAAACCTGGTTTCGCAGTATTAAATGTATACATCTGAAACCGTGATCAAATAGTCATTTTTAGCTTTTTTGCTTTTCCCTCTCCAATGTCTGCTGAATGTGTGTTTCTACATATCACAGAGGCTCGATATTCATGTTTTAAGAGTTTTGGTTAGTATTTATTTTGAACGCTTTTAGTGTTTTTATCTTCAGTAGTGCTACACCTGCCAATACATCTCTTAACAAGTTGTTCAGAATCTTGACTGATATGCCACAGGTGAGAAACTACCCAAGAAATACATCGACGCAGCCAGCAACCAGTTCTTTATGCTGAACTTGTTCCTAGTCTTGTGCATGGCAGCAGGAGCATTCGTGGGCTCTCTGATCAGCTGCTGCATGTCACGAAAACAGCCTTCCCTGCCTGTCTCCCTCATCCTCATCGCTGTGCTCAGTGGGGTCATGGGTGTACTGTCACTGACGGTGGATGTGATTCAGGAGATGTTCGACTACGCCATTGCCTACAGCACCCTTTTTGGCGCCTTTTCTGGTAAAGAGATTTGGCTGTATTTTGTAGTTGTGGTGTGTGTTTTACATTTTTTGGTTTTTGTGTGTGTGTGCTTGTTTCATTTGGAAGTTGTTTCTTTGTTGTTGTTGTTGTTGTTGTTGTTGTTGTTGTTGTTCTTTCTTCTTCTTCTTCTTCTCTTCTTCTTCTTCTTCTTCTTCTTCCTCGCCTCCTCCTCCTCCTCCTCCTCCTCCTCCTCCTCCTCCTCATTCTTCTTCTTCTTCTTCTTCTTCTTCTTCTTCTTCTTCTTCTTCCCTCCTCCTCCTCCTCCTCCTCCTCCTCCTCCTCCTCCTCTTCTTCTTCTTCTTCTTCTTCTTCTCCTCTTCCTCCTCCTCATTCTTCTTCTTCTTCTTTAGCACAATTTCTCGTTTGAAGTGACAGCAATGGAAGGATATCATGTAGGAAACAAGAAAAATAATCACAACTGTAACAAAAATGAGCAGTACCAAGAAAAAAAATATTATCGATATCATTACCTATAAATGCCAGTATCAACAGCAGTAATAGTAATTAGATGACTGCCCCCACTATACCAATAGTCACTGAGGTTAGTCATTCACGAAAGCCATGTTTCAATCCATGATTGCCCAAGAAGTTACATTAATGTGTAGACAACTAGACTCTTCACAGGGAGGTTTTTGTTTGTTTGTTGTTGTGTTTTTAGTTGTTTTTTTTATTTTGTTGTTTTTTTGTCACCAAAAAACAAACAAATCTATAAAACAAATTTCAAATAAAAGAAGATAATAGGATCTCTTCCTTAGAAATGGGTAAGAGTAGTGTCTTCATATTGTATTCTCTTATTTTATACCTGCTTGGAAGATACCGTTTCTGAAGAGTTTTGTTTTGTTTTGCGTGTATGTATAGTGTCAAGATTTTCTGTTTCACTTTGATAACATTCCAGCACTACACAGCTCTCTCTCTCTCTCTCTCTCTCTCTCTCTCTCTCTCTCTCTCTCTCTCTCTCTCTCTCTCTCTCTCTCTCTCTCTCTCTCTCTCTCTCTCTCTCAACCCGGGTTCGATTCCCGTTCAAGGGGATTTTTCCCCCTGGAGTTAACATCTGTGCGGACTCCACTCTCCCGAAAAGTCCTTTGGTTGAGACTATAAACCGAGGCCCCGTGTGCGGACGCACGCAGAACATCTTGCGCACACGTTAAATCCTGTTCTGCTTTTCGTAAGAGTAGGCCATTGTGTGCCGGTGGGAACAAATGACAGAATTCACAAAACCGCATACACATAGGGACTGGATATAAAAAAGCACATAAGTGCTTATTCCATTATCCTCGATATAAAAGAATAAATCTCTTGTGCAAGCAAGCACTGGAGGAGGTACGTTTCGTGTTATGTAGAGGACGTAAAGCAGAATGACATCCCAGTGAAATATAGCAGGCAGCCTACTTTGCAAAAACCGTTTACTCTTGACGTCCAATCATCCTGAGGTCGTGCGCAGCCTTGTTTTATTTGTGTGCAAAGCCTTTAAAATCATAAATATCTCGTTATCTCAAGTCAGAGTTTTGTAACTAACGATTTTCGTTACATGTCAACTCTTTTTTGTGGCTGTTGATCTTGTTGTTATTGTTGTTGTTGCTTTTTAAAAAATTCACTAAAGTACTAATAGTTCGGCAACCTTCTACATGTTTGGGCCAGTGGCCTTTTGTTGATTAAATCGTTCGAGGTCTGTCTGTCTGTCTGTCTCTGTCTGTCTGTCTCTGTCTGTCTGTTTGTCTCACTCTCTCTGTGTCTCTGTCTGTCTTTCTGTCTGTGTCTCTGTCTGCTGTCTGTCTGTCTGTCTGTCTGTCTGTCTGTCTGTCTCTCTCTCTCTCTCTCTCTCTCTCTCCTCTCTCTCTCTCTCTCTCTCTCTCTCTCTCTCTCTCTCCCCACCCCCCTCTCTCTCTATCAGTCCAGTAATTTCTTATCATAAGAGATTTTAACCCAGGCAGGAGTCAATCCCCAGAATCCAAAATCTCTCCTCTGTGCATGCAGACCTAAATGCACCCGAGTGCATAATGTATAGATGTCTGCATACTCACGCGTGTGCGCGCGCGTAGGGTGCTTCTATACGTGTGTCTGTGTGTGCAGGGTTGAGGAAACCCCTGATGTACTACACCATACCCCTCACACTGGGAGGGACCACTTGGGCCTCGCGGTAGGACTCACTTCTTTTTCCAGTGGCCTGGGTTCGCTCATCGGCAGAAAAAGTGCAGGTAAACCCATACTTAGGCCGTATAACTAGCCTGGGGCAGCTTCTGTGCTGGACTTGACATTGTGTGTGTGTGTGTGTGTGTGTTGTGTGTGTGTGTGTGTGTGTGTGTGTGTGTGTTGTATGTATGTGTGTGTGTGTGTGTGTGTGTGTGTGTGTAGAGAGGAGGAGGGAGAGAGGGAGAGAGAGAGAGAGAGAGAGAGAGAGAGAGAGAGAGAGAGATTTCATTTATTTATTCTTTTATTTCGTGGATAATGGAATAAGCACTCAATGTGCTTTTTTCAGCCAGTCCCCGTGTGTATGCAGTTTTGTACATTTTGTCATCCGTTCCCACCGGCACACAATGGCCTTCTCCTTTCTGTAAAAGCGAACGTGGTTTATTAACGTGTGAGCCAAGAATGTTCAGCGTAACGTTCGCACAGGGACTATACGGTTATAGTCTGATCTGAAGAGACTTTGGAGAAGAGGGAGACGGAACTGATGTAACCTAGAGGAAAAAATTTTTTTGAACGAGAATCGAATTTCGGGTCACTAGATCACGAATACATCATCATATCACAGAGAGAGAGAGAAGAGAGAGAGAAGAAGAGTTTAAATGAAATAGAGAGATGAAGAGAGAAGAGAGAGATAGAGATAGAGAGATTTTCAGTATTATTTCGTCTGTTTTTCTAGATCTGTATTTGTTATGTGAGATTTATTCAATATTTTGTTATGATCAATGTTTTAAACTTCCTTTTTCACACAGAAAACATAGCTTAAACAAAATTTCAATATGTTTTAATCGAGCTAAACCCAGTCACTAAGAAAGACAAGGAGGAGAAGGAGGAAGAGGAACAGAAGAAGATGCAGAAGAAGGAGGAGGAAAATAAGAAGAAATGTATTGCATTACATGAGGATTGTTAATATTTTGTATCGATTTGTGTCGTCATGTCTTGTTTTATCTTGTGACATTATTGTACTGTATTGTACTGTACTATACTGTATTGTACTGTACTATACTGTATTGTATTGTACTATACTGTATTGTATTGTACGACATTGCATTCGATTACCTCGCATGGTATTGCATTGTGCTATATTGTATTGCATTGTTTTGTATTGTAGCGCATTATATTGCACAGTACTGTTATGTAGTGTACCTTTTTGCATTGCGTTGCATTTTATTGTATTGTATTGCATTGTTTTGTATTGTACTGCATTATATTGCACAGTACTGTAATGTAGTGTACCTTTTTTCATTGCATTGTATTGTATTGCATTGTTTTGTATCGTACTGCATTATATTGCACAGCAGTGTAATGTAGTGTACATTCTTGCCTTGTCTTGCATTGCATTGTATTGTATTGCATTGTTTTGTATTGTACCGCATTATATTGCACAGTACTGTAATGTAGTGTACCTTCTTGCATTGCATTGCATTGTTTTTATTGTACCGCATTATATTGCACAGTACTGTAATGTAGTGTACCGTTTTGCATTGCCTTGCCTTGCATTGTTTAACATTGCATTGTGAGTTGGTGGCATGTTCACAGAAGCCATCATAACAGACTACAAGAGAGTGGACGCCGTATTCTACCTGTCCGGACTTGCTGATCTGGTCACCGTGTGTCCTTGTGTGCTTCTGCTCCTTCTTCTGTCCAAACGATCACGGAAAACAGCCGTAAGCTCACAATCCGAAGAAGACCCTGCAGAGCCCGAGCGAGTGAATGGTCAAGGGGCAGCAACCGGTGAGCCTGGGAATAGTAAGTTGGAGTAGGATTACGTCCCCTGCATTCTAGAAACGCAATGCATGACGCTCGCGCGCACACACGCAGTATTCGCGCACGCAACTCACGCACGCATGCACGCACATGCCCGCACACACACACACACACACACACACCCACGCACCACACACACACACACACACACACACGTTCAGTGTAAAACTGGCTTGAAATCATGGGCAGGTTATCCCTTTTGGCAAACGGAAATGTTTGTATTTCTTGCCTAATGTTTAAAAGGCTTGGACTCGGAAAATTCCGAACAATTAATTAGTATAAAGTTAGTGTAATATTCACTGGAGTGTCTCTTTAAAGTATCGAAACACACACACACACACACACACACACACACACACACACACACACACACACACACACACACACACACACACACACACACCCTCTCTCTCTCTCTCTCTCTCTCTCTCTCTCTCTCTCTCTCTCTCTCTCTCATTTTCAGTTTTTTCATTACGTTAAATGCATCATGTAATTTTTCTTCTATTTATTTGTATTTACAAAAGAAAGTCGTGTTTAACCCACCTTGTCAATAGGCCACATTGGGCAATGACAATAAATTGGTCAAAGGCTCGCTTCTCTCTCTCTCTCTCTCTCTCTCTCTCTCTCTCTCTCTCTCTCTCTCTGCTATT
>CM054153.1:44345039-44360039 GCA_028751875.1 Rapana venosa
ATTTAAAACGCTTCTTTTTCCTCAAAGCAGATGTCGCTGTTTACCTGCTTTTCTTACTCACAGACACACACACGCGCACGCAAACACGCACACACAAACACACGTTTATCTATGATTTTTATTTCAGATGAATGGCTTGATGAAAAAAATAAAACCCAACTGCACTCCTTATTTGAATGTATGGTCTGGAAATAAAAGTTTGACTTTTACTTGACTTGACTTGACTTTCCCCACACACACACACACACACACACACACACACACACACACACACACACACACACACACACACACACACACACACACACACACATCCTTCTCCTCACTCCCCATCCTCAAACACACACACACACACACACACACGGTGCCATTTTGTGAAGGAAACAAGAAACGTGTGTTTTCCTGGGGCATAAATAGAGCAGACGGGCCACACTGCACAGATAGAGGAAAAGGTCAAGGAGCGTCTTGCATATCAAGAGTTTGTGAAGTAAGTAAATCCTTCTCTGCTCTTGCTTTTTTTTTTTCAAGTGCTTTTTAAGGGTGGGAAAGTGTTCTGTTCTGCGTGCTTGTTTTCTTGGTTCAGAAAATAAAGCAATGTGTTGTGTTGTGTTGGGTTGTGTTGTGTTGCTTTGTTTTGTATTGTTTTGGGCCGTGTTGTGCTGTGTTACATGTGCTGCATCGTGTTGTACTGCGTTATTTGTATTGTATTGTATTGTATTGAATTTTGTTGTATTGAATTGCACTGCCTTGCATGGTAATGCATCTCTTCGCATTGTACACACACACACACACACACACACACACACAACACACACACACACACACACACACACACACACACACACACACACACAAACACACACACACACACACATGTATATATATAGTATATATATATATATGTATATATATATTATATATATATATATATAGAAGAGTGCTCAACCAGGAGCCGAAACTCGAGTCAGGTCAGGCCAAAGGCATGGTCCTTACTCAAATATTCCCCTAATGCTGCCTTCAAAGTTTTATCTTGTAGTGATTTTTTTTTTCTTGAATCTAGGACAAAATTAGTTTATGATCAGAATGAAGTTGTAATTGGTTACCTGCACTTGTTTTTCCTCACTCTTTTGTCTCAGTTATATATATATATACGTACACGTATTATATGATAAAGCATCGCCTTTTAAACAAAATTATCTACATGTATCATCCTCTGAGAACTTTTTAAAAAAAAGAGAATTTTGCCAACGACAACTCTTTTGTTAGTAGTGTGGGTTCCTTTACGTGTGCTAAATGCACGTTGCACTTCGGACTTCAGTCAGTTCATTGTCTTCTCTATAGTCTAGCACCCAGACCACGGCAAGGTACATGGACAGTGTTTAAAGGGGAGCTCCAAGGATACTTAGCACGATTGGCCGAATAACTGATTTCTGTAATTAAATCATAGTCAAACAAGTTTAGTTTATGATCTTGGACTGTTAAGAAATCAAGATAGTTACTCGTTTACGTTGTTGTTGTGCGTTCCCCAGCTTAACACTCTGAGGGTCACCCAGAATGTGCACTCTGACTCGCTCATCTCACCTGAGAATCCCTGTATCATTAATGTTATGACCATTTAGGTGTGCTGGTTGGGGGGATAGAATTGAAAACAACACAGAATAAGAATGAATAAAAAATAAAAAAGCCAAGTAAGCAAACCAAAAAAAAAAAGAAAAAAAGAGACAAGAAAAGGAAGAAAAAGAGAGAAAAAGGAAGAGACAACACACAACCCCTCAGACAACCAGCCACTAGAAGGTGTCAAGCCGTCAACGAACTGTCTATCTGCCGGAAACCAGACAGATAAACCTCTCAGTGAAACAGGGAAGATGGCCGCCAGAAAGTTGTTCTTACACCTGGGCCCTGTCTTTTTACTGTATGGTTCTTCTTGTTAACATGTCTGCCAGCGCTTTATCTCCTAGAGTTGGGATTTTTGGTGAGTGATCTTTTCCGTTCCTTCCTTTGGCAGTAGGAAAAGGTGGAAGACAGGCAGACATGCAGACAACCAGCCAGCCAGACAGAGACAGAGACAGAAGTAACAAAGGTAGAGAGACAGAGATAAACTATAGACATGGATAGGCAGACAGGTAGGACATGTAGTCAGAGTGGCAGTTAGGCAGTCGGGCAGATATATAGACATATTTATACTGGAAACATAAAGTGAGAGTGATAGACAGGAACAGACAGACAAAGACAGGCACATGTGAAGTGAGGTTCTAAAATAGAAAAAAAACAACCAAACAAAATAATGTAAAAAAAAGAGAAAAACTCGAAAGAAAAGAACAAAACATGGATAAGATAGGGAAAGAAAAGAAAACAAAACGATGCACATAAACAAATAATCCCCCACCCCTTAACAAAGTACAAAGAAATAAATGAACAAACAAGAGGACGGTGGAAACACTTAATTTATTTTTTTAAAATGCTATTCATTTGAATATATTCATTTTGTGAGTCATGGTGTGTGTGTGTGTGTGTGTGTGTGTGTGTGTGTGTGTGTGTGGTGTGTGTGTGTGTGTGTGTGTGTGTGTGTGTGTGTGGTGTGTGTGTGTGTTCCAGTGGTTCTCAGAACAGGAGCACACACGCATGTGTCTAAACACTTACTTAATGTCAGTATCACAAGTTTCGATAATAAATCTCATTATCAAACCTTGCGGAAAAGAGTATCTTTAACACGTCAAATTCATCGACAAAATATGTTTCTGTGCATGGGATCTGTGCATGGGATCGGGATTTAGATAGAATTAACAGAGCAAGAGCTAAATAACTAAGCCTATAATTATATGTAACACAAACATCCCAAACATCGCAGATATAGGCCTTGAAGGAAGAGACAATTTTACAGAGGCAAGGAAAGAGAGTCTTTAATAAAGTTATTGTACAAAGCACGGATTAATGCATACACTCGTGCACGCAAGGACATTTTACACAGACAGACAGGCACACACACACACACAATGATAATAACAATAATAATAATAATAATGAATAATTTTTATAGCATTCTAAAGCAAACATATCAAAGCGCTTACACACACGCGCGCACACACACACACACACACACACACACTCACGATTCTGGTCTACGTAGAAAAGAAAGTTGTGTGTCGCGCGCGCGCGCACACACACACACTCGCGATTCTGTTCTATGTAGAAAAGAAAGTTGTAAGAAAATGAAATCGGTTGAACCGGAAGTAATCCAATGCCGAAAAAACTCCGCTGCTATTTGCATATTCTGTTTTCTCCAATTCGCACCAGACGACAGTTTAAAATGGGAGATTGCAATCAAGAAAACAGAAGACCCTGCCTGTTCTGGAGTTTATCCTCTGTGTACAGTTGGACCTCATCTGTGTGGATTAAATGTGCTTTAAATGTTACTAGAGGGTTGTTCAAAAACGGGAAAATCAACTCCAACTGACCTGACAAAAATCGCTACAGTAGAACTGGAAAAAAAATGACCATCCTACACCTGAATGCTTTTTTCGGCAGCATCGCGTAGGCTTGTACGAAAACAACAGACTGCAAGATGAACGTCCTGCATTATCTCTCACAGAGGTCAGTCTGTTTGTTGATTTGTTTGTCTGAATTAGGATATTTTTTTTAGGCAAACTACTACTGGACACTTTGAATATCATCCTTGTAAAGGGGTGAGTCTGAATGTTGATTATTGTCGTTTTTGTTTGCCTGAAGTAAGGTAGATATCTAGCGTTACACAACGCTTTATCATTTTCATATTGGAAGTAAATCAGTTTGTGAAAATCAAAGCATTCGAGATTAAGATGAAGCAGAGTAACATGATTTCGAACAATAAACAAAAAAGTGTAGCCATCCCTCCTCAACAAGGCAATAAAGGCACATGACTTCAGGCCAATGACGATTTTGTTCCTCTTGTTGGTTATCAGCTAGTATAATTACGAAAACTACAGAAATGATTCAGTCTGCCACGCGTAAGGCAGTCAAGGCCTTTCATCGCATACGATCACCCGCCAGTCTGCTTGAGTTATTCCGACGGCTGTAGATAAGCCCTAGGGCCCTCTCGCTGCTCTCCCTTATCTGCTACTAGTTCATCCCGGGACGCCTCCTCAGTTTTTCGTTGATCTGCAGGTGCCAACTGATTTCGAGACTTGATTTGCAAGTCCTTGGTGCATGGGGCCTCAGTATAAAAAGGATAAATTGTTCATGTTCGCTTAGTGTAATCTGTACACAAAAGTAGATTGTTCGTATTCGCCTTATGTGATCTATGCATTTATAAAACTGCATACATACGGGGAGTGGATGTAAAAAAGCACATGAATGCTTATTCCTTTATCCTCGATATAGTAGAATAAAAGAATAAATAAAATAAATAAATAGATAGATAGATATGTACACATAGAAACAGAAGTAGTTGTGTGCACACAACATTAAAACCGTCTTTTCGGTAGTTTAGATTGGATATTGAATATGCAGCTCAGAAATAAACAAGTTTTGTCAGTTTATTTGTATAAATAGCAGATGGGTAGCTTGATCATTATTGGCTTAACATTATGTGGCTTTATCTCTATTATTGTGGGTAAACGTTAACCTTTTGTGAAGTTTTGTTGGAGTAGGTATTTTGAGAGGATCGACTCTCCCTGTTTCTTCCTCTCCCCCCCCCCCCCCCCCCCCTCCCCCCCCCTCACTCTCTCTCTCTCTCTCTCTCTCTCTGCTTGCTTGCTTGCTTGCTTGTTTATTGTTTCCCCCTCTTTTTAATGAGGGTCTGGTGTAAAAAAACCCCATGGCTTAACCAAGTACTCTCAATAAAACATTCGAGTTCGAGTTCTCTCTCAGTCTCTGTCTGTCTGTCTGTCTTTTAATACCATGCAACTAACAACTCTTGCACTAGACGAAACACGATTGCCGCTTGTCTTTGACATCATCAAACAAACATTGTTTGTCTTTCCCCATGTCTCAGTCTGTAGGGTGCAGCGCAGAAGGGTGCGTGCACGTGGGTATATACTATGTCAGACTGAATGGGTCAAAAGCACAGAATAATTTTCATCATGAAAGCAATCATTTTGATATTGAAATAGACTTGCTAGTGTATGTAATACCGTGTTGATTCAAAATATATAGCTTTTGATGTTGTTGATACTTAAAGTCAACGACCAAATATCTAAAAAAGAATAAATCATAATGCTCCCAGTTGTAGATAGTACACTAGATACGAAAGCAACTGTGTAGGCTACTGATTTCACGGTTTCACTTGCGTATAAAATAACTGGGTTAATGATCTTGTCATAACCTGTCTAAGACAAAAGTCTGTAAAACATGAAAAATAGTGATCGTGTGGTGAACAGTATAAATTTTGACAATCTAACATAATTAGAACTTGTGTTTCATCAAAATATTATGCATATACTTCTTCATACTTTTTCATAAAAAAATATTTTGCTGTTTTGACACAGTGGACAGGTGTTACTGTAGATACCAAAACAGTGATATCTCTATACCCAAGAAGATGGCATTTTTTATGCACAGCCAGACATAAAAAATGATATATTTTGCTGTGGAAGTAGTATGGACAGAGCGTCTGTTGCATTAAAAGCCCTAAAAAGAAAAATGGAATATTGGTTTCTGACGCACTTAGATACCCTTACACGCGCTTTGATATGAACGGGAGAAAACAGCAGATTTATTTGTAAAATGAGGTTCTTTCGTGCTTGCTTGTTTAAACACTGATATTGTATCTGCCATCTTGACAGGTTCCTTACTGTTGATTTGTCTGTTTGTAGGTCAGTAAGTCTGTTAATTTGTCTCAGTTGTCTGCCTTCCCATCTTCTCTGTCTGATTTATCTTTCTGTTCTCTTGTTGGTGGGTGTTGTTTTTTTTCGTTCTCTTTCTTTTCCTTTCCCCAGTACTTTACTTCTTTTTTCATTTCTTTGTTTTGTTTTCACTCTTTCGTCTTTCATTCTCGAATATTTTGTTTAATCATTTTTTTCTTTCCTTATTTTCTCACTGTTTTTATTTCATGCATTTTCCCACCGTTCCCGTCTCTCTTTGTAGAGGCTTGCCAATCTTTTATGATTGACTCAATTCCGACAAACAAGTTAGGCTTAGATAATTACTGGCGAAAGTGAGTGTGAGATACCATCGTAGCTGTATGTAGATCATACACTATATTGAACTTTATGTTATATTGAACTTTATTCTGAACGAAAGAACAGTCGCATGGCTTAGGTGTGGCTGTAGACAGTAGTCACAGTACCCCCATTGTACAAGAAACACTCTCTGATCGTACCATCCCATCTTTACCGGGTAAAGACCCGATAAAAGGCCTGCAGAATGTCTGGGCGGGTATTCTTTTACCTGCGTCCTTGTCTTTTTCCAGATTGTGATAGTATGGTGAATACAAGTTGCTCGTTGTTGATTATCTCTGTGCAATTGCTGTGGTCAAAAGACATACTTTCGATAGTGGATGCATAGTGTTTATTGATGATTATCTTTGCACTTTTAGACTCTGTCTACTTCTAACTGATTAGGCACGCGCGCTTTTGTCTAGTCTGTGATTTTTTTAAAATATTGTATTCCCCACTTTTAAGTCATAAATGGTGCACGTTGTTCTTCGTTTATTGTTGGTGCACGTTGTTGATTGTTGATCTGTTGATCCTTCACGTGCATTCCTGATCTATTCATGGAATGTCCCTTTAAAAATAAGTTACCATTAGTTCAGATTAATTCACCAGGTTTCATGTCTCAATGCGTGCATAATATCTTGCAAAAAATTTGATACCAATGGTGTATGTAAGGATCAGTTAAATCTGGAGGTATGGGGGACGCAACAATACCCAGCATGCACCCGAAGCTTCGTTAGCTTAACTGATTATAAAGCTGGTGAAGTACCTGCTTAGATTTAGTGTGTGTAGAGGGAAGAGGAGGATTAGGGTTAGGAACTTCGAGCATACACGCGCGCACTCGTGTGTGTGTGTGTGTGTGTGTGTGTGTGTGTTTGTGTGTGTATGTGGTGTGTGTGTGTGTGTGTGTGTGTGTGTGTGTGTGTGTGTGTGTGTGTGTGTGTGTGTGTTTGTCTCAAGTCAAAGTCAAGCCAAGTCAAGTCAAATTTTTATTTCCAGATGGTACATTGAATAAGAAATACATTTGCTTTTTTCCATCAAGCCATCTATCTAGGAACAAAAAACTTTATCAGTATTATCTAACTACATTATTATCATTACCAATAATAATAATGTGTGTGTGTGTATGTGTGTGTGTGTTTGTGTGTGTGTGCACGTGCATGCGAGTTCCTGTGTGGGCGCCTGTTAGTATAGATATGTGTTTGTACTCTGCCTTGTTAGCACACGTGTGTGCAACAGAAAGAGGCATGCAAACAAGAGCAAGGAAACAGAAACCGAACAAAACACAAAGAGATCCCATCCTTACATCCACCAACCCCTTTAAATCTCTCTCTCTATAAACACAATATCCTGACATCAGTAACAAATAAACCTTCTCATCTGACAGAGGCCAGAAACTCGTGTCAATGTGAAAATATGATCTGGTGTTGATATTTTTTCAACCCCTTCCTCTCTTTATAATAAACAACTTGGCAAGGGCAGAGTCTGTCGTCTGATCATGACACATGACAATCTGTTATCAATCAGCAGGAGTGCAGAATGTTGCTGTTATTGTTTCTGTTTTGCTTTGTTTTGTTTTTGTTTTCGGGTGCATTCAGTCCTTGTAGCACCTGTATAATTCTCTCTCTCTCTCTCTCTCTCTCTCTCTCTCTTCTCTCTCTCTCTCTCTCTCGCGCCGCCGCTGCGCGCGCGCGCGTGTGTGTGGTGTGTTGTGTGTGTGTGTGGTGTGTGTGTGTGTGTGATATACCTTCTTATGCATCACTTACTGTCACAGTTAGTTTCTGTGCGTGAAATTTAGGCAACAGGCTCTACAGAAGGTGTGTCGTGTCGCCAACTTTGAAGCACCATCATTATTTTTCCTTTCCTTTCGTATTCAGTTGTTTGCGTAGTACAGTGCGTTTTTTTGTCGATCCCCTTCCCCCCCCTCCTCCCCCTTCTCCCGAAAATTTCCTGTTGCCGTCAAGTTAAAAACAAAATGAATGTTGCATGCAGAACGTCGTCTATATTTAAAAGACATGATCATTTATTTGAAGATATAGAAAAAAAAGGGGCAAGCATGCTGGTTTGGGTCCCAAATTCAAACCACAATCTCTAGTAGTGAAGACAAAATACATTGATTGCTAGGCTGCCAGTATGTTAGGTAGGGCCAGATATGTTAAAATCATACCCCCCCCCCCCCCCCCCCCCCCCCCCCGCCTGTCTCCTTTGCGCTTCTTCATTTCCAGTCAGATATTTGAAGAATGCTCATTTTCTGTCTGATTTGATTGTTTTAGTCGAGTCGAGGGTGTGTGTGTGTGTGTTTGTGTGTGTGTGTGTGTGTGTGTGTGTGTGTTTGCGTGTGCCCGTGCGTGCATGCGCGCATTGACATGCGCTTGCAGGTAAAGCGCATATGTTTACCTATTCAGGAGAGGGGTTGTGGGAAGGGAGTATTGCTACAAATGTTGGGAATATGAAAGTGGACGTCTCTAGACAAATGCTTGCGCTCTTGTCTCTGTCTGTCTATCTCTCTGTCTGTCTGTCTGTCTGTCTCTGTCTTTGTCTGTCTGACTGTCTGTCTGTCTCCGATGAATCAATCAAAGGATCTCTCTTTTTTCTCTCTTCTTTCTCTCTCTTTCTCATATTATTTTCCAAAATGATGTCTTTCAGTTTCTATCTAGTTTTTTGCTTCACTTTTCTTCCTATTTCTGATAACAATCGTCCTCTTCTTTCTCTGTCATACAAATATAACCTAATATATTCTAACGAATACAGCTTGTACCGGAATTTAAAGTAGTCTTAAAAGAGTGAAGCTATATTTTTTGTAACACCAAGAATGCATAGAATGCGATTCTCTTGTCACATTTCTTCATGTGTGGTTATAAACAAAAAGAGAAGGTTTGTCCAGAACACGCTACTGAGAAGCAAAACAAACTGATACATTCGACATTTTCCTCTCAGTTGCTGCAGTCAGTAAGGAAAAACGATGGCACAATGTCGTTGTTCATTCACGCTGAGTGATCTAGTTTCTAGCTCCAGGTTAACCTCTGTTTTGCCTCTGAAGATCAACAGCTCCTGAGAGGCAGTGGAAGTCATCTCCCATTCAAGGAAACGCATCGTCTGCTAGAACAGATTCATCCAGCGTCTTATCAGGATGGTGGTTCCTGTGCGGGTATTGTTGATTCTCACATCAAGTCGTGGTGTTTGTTGACGAGCCGACTGCGAAAGCCACCTCTCAGTTTTCCAAAACATATTTTAGACGATGAAACAACTCCCTGCATTTGCAGACTTGTGATGTCTGCGTTTGTTAGCGCAGTGTCTGGGAGTGGAAGAACGTGATGTTGTGCCACAGCAGCATTTCTGGATAGTGTTGCTGAGATAGCATGTAGAATGTGGGTGGTTTGTTTATTTGTGTTGTTTCTAGTTTTGTTGTTTCCCGCATGCCTCAAAGCAGGTATGGCAAATGAGAAATGAAACAAGGGAAACAAGAACAACAGTTTTTGTCTGGTATAAAGAGAGACGACTTGAAATTGAAACAGGTGGTATTTATGCAACCCAATCATTTAGCATATTGGCGGGGGGGGGGGGGGGGGGGGGGGGGGGGGGGGGGGGGGGGGGGGGGATGTAGGATAGCATACTGGTTAGAGCATTGCGTTTGCGATATGAAGACCCTGATCGAGCCCGGGTTCGAAGCACTACCGAGGTTCCAGTTCAAGGGGGTTCTGCCCTAGGCTTAAGATCAGTACTGACTCCGCTCCCCCCAAAATGTTTTGGATGAGACTACAAACTGAGGTCCGTGTGCGAACACAGCTGTCTACGAATTTTGCCAGGACAAGTCAGGAGGTACCTTCCTGCTCTTTCCGATTTTCAACTGTTGTGGATTCTGTCGACGTGAACAAATCCGTAATCACACGGATCTGATTGGTTTAGAGTCTTCTCCGAAATATGTAACATTCGGTTTGATTTTCCTTACAAACTGGAAAGATAGAGCAAGGCTGGGAACCTCACGGTTTGCTTGTTAGGCAGGTAAATGCCTAAACCACCCTGCCACCATTCTACTTGGGTACAGATTTAAGTCTCTTTGTCTATCTCTGTCTCTATCTCTGTCTCTCTGTCCCTTTCTGTCTGTTTCCGTATCTGTCTCTACCTGTCTTTGCCTCTCTGCATCTGTCTGTCTGATTCTCTCTCTCTCTCTTTTCTTTTCTTTTTGCTTGCCAGTCTCATGCTATTGCTCTGTCTCTATCTTGGTGTAATTAGTTTTGTTTTGTTTTTTGTTTTACTCCTATCTCAGCCTCGTTAGGCAGGTTTGAGCTGGAGTAAAAAGCTAGTGAAAGTGACCTTAGGACTCTGCCAGTGACCATTTTTACCTAATGGAGCCTCTTGTTAAAATTGCAAACATTGCCGCGGATATAGAGGTTTCCTCTCTCTCTGTCTCTGTCTCTCTATCTGTCTCTGTATCTCTCCCTCTCTCATATTTTGCTTGTATCTGTCTCATCTTATTTTTCCATGCTCTTTAACTGTCTCTTGATTTTTTTCCCATTTGCCATTGCTATATTACAGTCCTCCCTTTACTTCTGTGTCATAGAAATAAAGCACACTATATCAGCATACTTTAAAGTTTTCCTTGTATTGTAACTAAACGGGCATAAGAGATGAAGCAAACCTAGAGAATGCCCTTGAAGACAAGAAGGCCAGAAACACGATCATGTGGTCGCATTGATTCACGTGTAGAAACAAACGGAAAGAGAAAATATTTCCAAGACAGCCAACCAGGAGGCAAAACATGTGTTGTATCAAAGATTGTCAACTGATTTGCCACAGTCAGTAGATAAAAACGATGTCACAATGTTGTTGTTCATTCATGCCGAGTGATCTAGTTTCTTGCGCCACGTTAGCCTCCCTTTTGCCTTTTAAGAATAACAGCTCCAAAGAGGCAGTGAAAGTCATCTCTCTTTAAAGGGAACATATTGCCAAAGATCTTGCCAGCAGCTTATCGGAACGGCGATTTCTGGGAGGATATAGTTGACTCTCACATCAAGTCGTTTTGTTCGTCGACGAGCCGGCTGTGAAAAAAACATCTCTCGGGATTTCTGAACGAGTTTCAGACGATGAAACAGCTCCATACATTAGTACATTCTGTGTTGTCTGGCGTTTGTTAGTATAATGTCTGGGAATATGGGGGGATGTGATGGTATTCCGAAGTGGCATTTCTGGATTGAGTTATGAAGATAGCATGTAGACTGTGGGTGGTTCGTTTATTTGTGTTATTTCTGGTTTTGTTTCTTCTCGCTTGCCTGAAAGCATGTATTGCAAAAAATAAGTGAAACACAGCAAACAGTAAAAACAACCTTTGTCTCAAAAATACCTGGAAGCTAGGGATACATGCGCTGCCCATTTATTAGCATGCACATTAAGAAAACACAGGGGAACAAAGTATTAAAAAACCCTTCATCTTCAAAAAGAGAAGAATGCGCGCGCGCTTTCGTTCGTTCGTTCGTGCGTGCGTGCGTGCGTGCGTGCGTGCGTGCGTGCGTGCGTGCGTGCGTGCGTGCGTGTGTGTGTGTGTGTGTGTGTGTGTGTGTGTGTAATTAATTACATATTTCTTGCTTGTACTTAATGGATTCATCATTTCGTGTAGTAAAACCATGTTTAGAGAGAAAATTACAACGGAAGAAAAAAGAAGATAGTTGATAAGATCGATCAACGCGCGCGCACGTGCACGTGCACGTGCGCGCGCGCGCGCACACACACACACACACACACACACACACACACACAACACACACACACACACACACACACACACAACACACACACACACACACACACACACAGAGCCTTCTTGCAACAGAAAAGCCTCCCCCTCCCTCCCCTCCTACCCCCGTCCTCCGTCTACCATCCCATCCCTCCCCCCTTAACCATCCTCCATCCTATCCCCTTCTTTCCCCCACCTCTTCCCCTCCCCCCTCACCCACCCCTATCCCCTCTTTCCCACCTTCCCCTGACCCCATCCCTCCCATATCCCCTTCCGCCCCCCCTCCCCTATCCCCCTCCTCTATCCTCCTCCACCCATACGCCTCCTCCTCCTCCACCCACCCTCCCCGTAGAAATATGAAATTCTTAACTCACAGCTTAAGTTTCACCGCTCTCATTTTATGACAGATTATGAAACTAGCATTTCCAAATATTATCGGGTGTCGTTTTCTATAGCAGTTCGAAAAAGCCCATTCTAAATCAGTCAGTTTTAGACAGGTAAAACAGCCTCCCTCCTATTCCTCCTCCCTCCCCTGTCTCCCTACCCTCTCCCCCCCTCCACCTCCCCTCCCCCCTCCCCCCCCCTCCCTCCACTCCTCCCCCCTCCCCTCCCCCTTATCCCCCCGCCACCTTCCCTCCCCTCCTCCTCCCCTCCTCCCCTCTCCTCCCCCACCCCCTACTCCCCCTCCCCTACCTCCTCCCTCCTTCTCCCACCCCCTCCCTCCCTCCCCCCACTCCCCCTCCTCCCCTCCACCCCATCCCCTCCTCTCTCCCCTTTACCCCCTCCACCCATCCCCTCTACACCACCTCTGCACCCCTCCTTCCCTCTCCTCTCTCTCCAACCTCTCCACCTCCTCCAACCCCCCTTCCCCCCCTCTCTACCACCACCACCCCTAAACTCCCTTCTCGCCACCACCCTTCTCACTTTTTCACCCTATCCAAACCCCCTACCTTTTCCCCCTCACAAACCCCCCTCCCCCTTCACTACCCCCCTTCCCTCCCCTCCTCCCTACACCCTATCCCTCTCCTCCCTCCCTCCCTCCTCCCACCTCCTCCGTCCCCCTGACTATACAAACCACAACAAACGCACGAACATGGAAAGACCTCACAATTTGTCCACACATGTTTCTCAACATTTCGTTCTTTAGGAACTAATATTAAAAGAGTACTTTTCCACACACAAAAATGTTTCCCCCCCCACACCCACCTCCCCTACCTCCCTCCTTTTCCCTCCCCCTTCCTCCACCACCATCCCTCCCCTTCTCCCCATCCCTCCCTCCACCCCTCCCCACTCCTTCCTCCTCTCCCGCTCACCTCTCCCTCCCTCCCCCTCGTATCCCCCTCCCTCCAGCCCCTCGCCCCCTTCCTCCTCCCCATCCCTCCAACACCCCCTCCTCCCTCCTATCCCCCTCCCTCCTTCATCTTCCCCCCCTCCCCTCTACCTCATCCCACCTCCCCGACCTCCTCCTCCCACAATCCCCCTCCACCTCCTTACTTCCACCTCCTCCCTCTCCTATCTCACCCCCGTGCCTCTCCTCCTCCACCACCCCCCTCCTCCCACTCCCATTGCCTTTTTCATTTTAGGACATATTAAAATTAACAATTTCATAATTTGAAGGTGTCTTCCTATACCGCTTTCAAAACTAAAAAAAAAGTTATATCTGTAATCATCTACTCTATACTCTTTCCACAAAGGTAAAAGGCATGTTCTACAATTTCATATTTTTTTGGTTTGTTTGTTTCATTTCTAACAGATGAAAGCTTTTATTTCGACTATTAAAAGATAGGAGGGGGAGGGAGGGGAATAGGGGGAGAGGGGGGAGAGTAGGGGATGGAGGGAGGGGTGGTGGGGGACAGAGGGGGAGGTGGGGAATAAGAGGAGGGAGGGGATAGTGGAAGGGAGGGGGGAGAGGGAGAGGGAGTATGGGGAGGCGGGGCGGGATAGGGATAGAGGGTGGGGGTTAGGGATGGGGAGGGAGGGGAAGGAGGAGTGGGGGGGATGGAGGGGGTAGGGGGGGAGAGGGAGGGAGTATCTATTTATTTATTTCGAGGATAGTGGATTAAGCATTCATGTGCTTTTTTATCCAGTCCCCGTGTGTATGCAGTTTTGTCAATTTTGTCATCCGTTTCCACCGGCACACAATGGTCTACTCTTACGAAAAGCGGAACGGGTTTTAACGTGTACTCAAAGCGGAACGGGTTTTAACGTGTACTCAAGATGTTCTGCGTGCGTTCGGACATGGGACTTCGGTTTATAATCTCATCCGAAGGACTTTTAGGGGGAGTGCAGTCGGCACTGATGTTAACTCCAGAGGAAAAATCCTCTAGAACGAGATTCGAACCAGGGTCAGCAGATCACGAGCGCATCACTCTAACCACCAGGCTATCCCGTCCCTCCGAGTGGTGGTGGTGGTGGGGGGAGGGAGGATGGAGGGGGATAGGGGTGAAGGTGGGGGAGAGGAGGAGTAGGGGGAGTCAGGTGCATAGAGGAGGGGGGGGGGGGGGGTAGGTAGGGGATGGGGTGGGTGGGAGCTGGCAGGGTGAAGAGAGGTTTCCCTTTGTTTCTGAGGTGGGGGTTCTAACAACAGGGACGGTTTTTTTTAAGTCTGTTCTGGTCAAATACTTTCTTTGATATATATCTATATCTATCAGTTTCTCATTGTCTTTTCTGTGTGTACCGGCTTCTTCTCCTCTCTCTCTTCTCTCTCCTTCTCCTCATCTCTCTCTCTCTCTCTCTCTCTCCTCTCTCTCTCTCTCTCTCTCTCTCTCTCTCTCTCTCTCTCTCTCATCCCTCCTCCCCTCCCTCCCTCCCTCCATCCTCTCTCTCATTTCTCTCTCTCTCTCTCTCTCTGTATATGCCTCTGTCTTTCCCTCTCTATGCCTGCCTGCCTGCCTGCTGCCTGCCTTTGTGTGTGTGTGTGTGTGTGTGTGTGTGTGTGTGTGTGTGTTGTTGTGTGTGTGTGTGTGTGTGTGTGTGTGTGTGTTTCTTTCTTCCATCTCTCTCTGAATCTCTCCTCTCTGTCATCCTTCTCTCTCTCTCTCTCTCTCTCTCTCTCTCTCTCTCTCTCTCTCTCTCTCCTCTCTCTCTCTCTCTCTCTCTCTCTCTGTCTCTCTTTCTCTTCTGTCTCTCTCCTCTCTCTCT
>CM054153.1:44365039-44390039 GCA_028751875.1 Rapana venosa
AGAGAGAGAGAGAGAGAGAGAGAGAGAGAGAGAGAGAGAGAGAGAGAGAGAGAGAGTATTTCGCCATGACAAATTATTGCATGATTTGTGTGTGTGGTTGTGCATGTGTATGTCTGTGTTTACTTGTGTGTGTGCGCGCGCATGTGCGCATGTTCACGTGTGTGTGTGTGTGTGTGTGTGTGTGTGTGTGTGTGTGTGTGTGTGTGTGTGTGTGTGTGTGTGTGTGTGTGTGTGCATGTATGTGTTGAGGTGTGTAATATATTGGAAAATTTGATTATTTAGAAACTTCAATTAAAAGTGGAGTTTTAAGTGAAATTACTTCTCTCTCTCACATACGATCTCAAATTATATATATATATATATATATATATATATATATATATATATATATATATATATATATATATATATATATATATATATATATCATCCCATCTCAAATAATATCTCTCTCTCATCTTGCGCACACGTTAAATCCTTTTCCGCTTTTCGGAAGAGTAGGCCATTGTGTGCCGTGGGAACAGATGACAAAATTAACAAAAACCACATGCACACAGGGACTGGATGTAAAAGAGCACATGAGTGCTTATTCCATTATCCTCGATATAAAAGAATAAATAAAAAATAACTCTCTCTCTCTCTCTCCCCCTCTCTCGTCTGTGATATCGGACTTAAATTCTAGTCTTTCAGTTTCTATCTAGTTTTTCATCTCAGTTTTCTTTGTATTTTTTATTTATAAAAATCGTCCTCTTCTTTCTCTGGCATACAAATGTAACTTAATAATTTAAACAAGTACAGCTTATAATGGAATTTAAAGTAATCTAAAAAAAAAAGAAGAGAGAGAGAAAGAAAGAGTGAAACTACTTTTTGTAATATTACGAATGCATAAAATGCAATCCTTTTGTCACAATCTCTATAAGTAAATCCTTGCCTATTGGTTTAAATAGTTTTCATTCAGAACTGAGTATAAACAATGAAAACAAACAGCATTTTGGAATCATAGCAACAATAAGCTTGTAGCTTATGGTGTGCTCAATTAAACAATGAAAATCAACATGAACATGACGGCTGCTGAGCTGCAAAATGTAAACCAACAACAACAAACATTTTCATCGATTGCAATTTTTGCTAATGTAAGAAATAAGGAAAAAACCCACAAAGAAACATATCAATTTGTAGAGTAAACACCAAAAATTAGTGGAAATAGAAAAGCCAGGCAACACACAGAGAGAGAGAGAGAGAGAGAGAGAGAGAGAGAGAGAGAGAGAGAGAGAGAGAGAGAGAGAGAGAGAGAAAGCAACTTAGGAAAATAACATCTACAAGGCCATGCTGTTAGTTAAAATAATAATAAGGATATAATTTACATAAGCAGTGACAATTATTGAATAAATCGTGTACTATATCAGTAATCATTGCAAACTATTGCTATTCACTTTTACAAACCATTTCGTGCTTTCACACATTATATCAGTGTTTTTTCAGGAAGAACATGATAAAAATTAGTTCCTTCAAATCAAATGTTGACGAAACATCTGATGGACAAATTGTGAGTTCACTTTTCTTATGCTCGAGGTTACCTTACATCTGGTTGCTTTTTAATTATTGTTTTTATGTTTTTCATTACTTGTCTGTCTGATTTCAGCTTAAGTTGCACTGTCATTGGTTTGTTTTATCTTATATTGCGAGGTCTGAATTTAAAAAAAAGGTTTCCTCACTCACTGTTTTTGACTTGATTCGACTTGATTTAGGTGAGATAAAGTTATGTTCCATAATATGAACTTTGCATAATTGTATTAACATTTTTGGACACATTGTATGTGCGTGATGAAACTTTAATTCTATTTGAAGGCAATATTACTTCCACTTTAAAAGTTACCATAATCAGTTTGATTCATTTTAATTGCTTGAAATTGCCGAGAAGTACAGATAAAAAAATTTATGTATTGGAAATGAAGGGGGGGGGGGGGGGGGGGGGATGGAGAGGAAGAGGGTGGGAGGCCCTCCTCCTCCATCCTTCCCCCACCTCCCTCCCTCGAACCCCCTCATCCCCATCCTGCTCATCTCCCCCCATCCCTCTCCCCCACCATCCCCATGCACTACTCCTCTCCCTGATCCCTCACATCCCCCCTTCCTCCCATCAACCACCCTCCTCACCTTAACTTCCCCTTCCAACACTCCTCCCCCACCTCCCCTATCCCCCCACCCCTCCTCCACCCAACCTCCCCCTCCCCAGTCCCTCCACCCCAGTCCCTCCACCTCTTCCTCCCCACCCTACCCTATCCCTATCCCATCCTCCTCCCATATCCCCCACCCTCCCCTTCTCCCCTCCTCCCTATCCCACACCCCCTCCTTCCCTATCCCCACTCTCCTCCACCCTCTCCCTTCCTAACCCTCCTTCCCCACCCTACCCCCTCCTCCTCCTCCCCTTCCCTCCTCCCCTATCCGCCACCCCCTCTCCCTCCCCATCCCTCCTTCCCCACCCTACCCATCCTTATCCTCCCCTGTCCCTCTCCCCTATCCCCCGCACTCCCTCCCTCCCCTATCGCTCACCCTCCTCTCCCCTTCCACTACCCCTAACCCCCATCCTCCTCCCCTTCTCCTATTCCCCACCCTCCTCCCCCCTCCTCCACCACTCCTCCCCTTCCCCAACCCCCTCCTAACCTGCCCCCCTCCATCCCCTCCTACCCTATCCCCCACCCTCTGCCTCCTATCCCCAACCTACCCTCCTCACCCCCTCACCAGGGGGACGGGATAGCCTAGTGGTTAGAACATTGCGCTCGCAATCTGCCGACCCGGTTCGATTCCCGTTAAAGGGGATATTTTGCCTGGAGTTAACATCAGTGCAGACTCCACTCTCCCCAAAAGTCCTTCGGATGAGACTATAAACCGAGGCCCCGTGTGCGAACGCACGCAGAACATCTTGCGCACACGTTAAATCCTGTTCCGCTTTTCGTAAGAGTAGGCCATTGTGTACCGGTGGGAACAAATGATAGAATTTACAATACCGCATACACACGCGGACTGGATGTAAAAAAACACATAAGTGCTTATTCCATTATCCTCGATATAAAAGAATAAAATATTTTTTAAAACCTTACCCTCCTCTCCCCCTCCTCCCACACTCTCCTCTCTGACTCCCCACCTTCCTCCTCCCCCTATCACCCTCCTCCCCTATCCCCCCCTCCTTCACCGCACATGCCTATCCCCCTGGGGAGGAGGGGGGGTTAGGTGGGGGAGGGGGATAGGGTTGGGGATAGGAGGCAGAGGGGTAGGGAGATAGTGGAGGGAGGGAGAGAGGCTGGTCTTAATGAATCACAAGATGCAGTGCTGTATGGCTGGTAAAGCTTTAATAGCAGTTACGTTTTGTTCTTTGTTTTGCCTCTGCCAAAGAATTACAGTATTCAATCATAGTTTACAATAACTGTTCTTTGTTGCAGCTGTTCAACCATGACATGGAATCCATGTCGTGATGATTATCTGGGCTGTTGTGGATTGTTTTTCTCGTCTTAGTTGAATATATATTTGTTCCCAGTCCTCTCCCCACTGTCCCCTTGTGAATGGGTTCGAAGTCTTACCACAATAAACCATTGTTATCGTCATTCTCTCTCTCTCTCTCTCTTCATCCCATCTCAAATAATCTCTCTCTCTCTCTCTCTCTCTCTCCTCTCTCTCTCTCTCTCTCTCTCTCTCTCCTCTCCTCTCCCTCCTCTCCTCTCCTCTCCCTCTCTGCTGTCTCTGTGTGGTCTTTGTATCTCTTGTTCTATGAAAGAGAAGAAGGGAGGACTTACCAGCAGCATGCATCAAGCAAAGGTCAGTGACACCACGACCCAAGAGTGTGCCCTCTGGCATTTGTCACGCGCTTTTTTCAAACCTGCCTTAAGGTCCTTCATGCACTCAGCCTGTCCCCTACCAGTGCTCAGCAAGGCCAAGGGAACTAGATCTGTCGAAACAGTTTACTGCCTGACATTTGCTACTTTCCTAAATTTCTAGTCAAGTAGATACACATGCAGTCTTCAACAGCACTTTAATTCTATGATTTTTGTTTGTTTGTTTGCCTTTTTTGGCTTAGCTATAAACTCAGCCACAAGGTCTTTTATTATTATTATTTTTTTTATAGTTAACTTGAAGCACTGTGAGTGTGGGTGACACCAATAACAGTTACTTTAGCTGATATATATGTAGATGGTTTGTTGGCTTTTTTGTGTGTGCCTCACATATATTTTCTGATTGAAGTTGTCAAAATACACTTTAGTTTGGGGTTAGTTTCAAGGTGAAAATAGCTGTTGCAGTTTGAGCGAGAGACCGAAATTTCATTCAAGGACACTAAGTAAAGAGCTGCCTGTCTCTGCCAGTTTAGACCATCACAAGAGATTCCATAAGATAATCTTCTGTAATATTTTCAGGCTTTGATGAAGTCGCAGAAGCAGAAGCAGTTAAGCATTTCAGTTTTATTTTGAATGTTTAGCATTGTGTTTTGATTCAATGTCTGCTTTCGTTTTAATTTTAAAAAGTTGAATAATGCCTGTCAGAACAAATAAACAACGCAATGCTACTTTGACTGTAGGCACAAAAACAAACATGGCAGAAACCTTGGAGCACTGCTTTCAAAATTTCAGTATGGCGGGAGGGGGGGGGGGGGTGGAACCTTTTTCGACCAAGTTTTGAAAGATTTGTCAAAGCTGTGTGAGATGCAATACACTAGTTACTAATACCTTGCTTCTAAGACGATTAAGACTAAAACCACTGGTTTTAAAAGGGAATCACTCCGAAGAAAATTACCAATCAATCAACAAGAAATTAAACATCAAGAAAAGAGTGGTCTTAAAGTTGTTCAAAGTCTCTCGTTTCTAAATTTTGTTTCGTTTCGAAAGAGCACTTTGACCTGTGATGCCAGCGGACTTAAACCAGTAAGAGTGTGGCGTTTCTGGAATAACAGGACTCTCCCATCTGGCATTTGGCTGCTGGTGAGGTCTGCCTGTCTGTTTCCCAGACCTCTGTTCCCTCCCTACTGATTCTTCCTTGATTCTGTTTCTTCTCTCCAGTTGTTGTTCTGAACCTACGACAAACACGAAAAACGAGCAGCGCATATTTGTGTTGCTTCGAAAGGTGGGGTGGGATGGGGGTGGGAGGCTGTAAGGTGTGGCTTGAGAAAGATGGCGGGAGGTATGTGTACGTATGTGTGTGTGTGTGTGTGTGTGGGGGGGGGGGGGTGGGAGTGAGGAGAGTGGTTGAAGGATCTTTTGTTACCCTAGAGTTTCCTCGACGAAGTGGATTTTTTGTGCATATCAAAATTCATTTTAGGATACGACAACAAAGCGAATCTTCTACAAGCTATTTGAGTGCTGGCAGGGCTGTATGATTTTCCGTTTAGTTTCGTCGGTGTTTGGTTGTGTCTGTCTCTGTCTGTGAGACTCTCTCCTTCCTTCGATGCTTCCCTCCCTCTCTCTCACTCGCTCCCTTACCTCCCTCTTTTCCTTCCTCCTCCAGGCGAATAATATATATATATATATATATATATATATATATATATATATATAATACACGCACGCACACACACACAACACACACACACACACACACACACACACACACACACACACACACACACACACACACACACACACACACAAATTCCTTACATGTAAGACTGTGTTTTTCTGGTTCTGATATTCTATCATATTTTCCTTCTTGTGTTTCCTGGTTTATCGTTCATCATTATGATTACAGCCTGTGGCCTTGCATCAGTAAACGTCTGACCCCCTCTCTCCCTCCCCCCTCTTTGTCACCCCCTCTCTCTCCCCCCTCTGCCCCCTCTCTCTCTGTGTCTTCCTGACTTTGTCTGTCTCTCCCCTCTCCCTCTTCCTGATTTTCTTACAGGCTCCCTGCTCTCCCTCCCTCCCTCCCCCCCCATCTCTCTCTCAAATTTCCCCAGGTTTCTTTGATTTGGAGCTAGTTTACAAGTAAACAGGGGCAAATTTCCATTAGTGCTCTGATGTGTGCATAGAAATGTGTGTGTGTTTATTTATTTATTATATATTCTTTTATTCCAAGGATAATGGAATAAGCACTATTGTGCTTTTTTTCATCCAGTCCCCTTGTGTTGTGTGTGTGTGTGTGTGTGTGTGTGTGTGTGTGTGTGGTGTGTGTGTGTGTGTGTGTGTGTGTGATATAAAGAGCTTGATAAAATGTCATGAATAGAAATAAAAGACGCAGTATAGACGACAGTATTTATAATCATAGTGATAATGATAATAAAGATGAATACATCACCTCCTCTTCCTCCTCGTCGTCGTCGTCCTCCTCCTCTCATCATCATCGTCATCGTCATCATCGTCGTCGTCATCATCATCATCATCATCATCATCACGAAGTAGAGGAACAGGCAAGTACATGTACAGCAACTACACAAATCCTCTGATAAAAAAACTAAAACTGTGATCAAGTGCATAACAACATGTGTATAACCTCACCCTTCATTCAAGAGTTGACCTTTGGTACAGACGGACACAAAACATTTTTGGCATGTTATCTGTACACTTTGACGGTTCAAAATGAAGACCACGAGCGCTGGGGCAGTATAATACCTTGATTCAAAGAAGAAAGATGAACTATGTCCCCCGTCACATTCAGAAGCATTATTTTACATCAATGAAAAGACGTGTCTGTTCCCTCAAGGGGGACGGGACACGACCGTTGAACGGAGCGTGTAAGTGATACGACCAGTTTCTGTGGAAACGGGGGACTGTCCATTGAAGCATGTCACCTCACTGACAACCACTGATTCAGCCGCGGGTGAAAGACAAACTGTTCCAACGTGGCCATTGTGTTCGAGTGGAAGGGGTCAGGGATTTCACAGCAAACTGACATGATCGCCCAGAGGCAACCGAACTCAGGCTGTGGATCAAAAGATCTTTTGTTGGTGGATCAATATTTGACTTCACACAAAGACTGGATAGCGTGGGTGGTCAGGGGGGTTGACCGTTACTCTGAAAGTTGTGAAGTGGATGGGACTCGATTTTGTGGTTTTCTGTCTTCCCATCTAGCCCTTAAGTTTCTTTGAACCTGTACTATTCATAGTGCCTACGTCCTCCTGAGTCTTTTCCTCCCTCTGAATGATATTTTTAGTTTTCCCTAACTCCTTGAGAAGTTGTTGGAGCTCTGCGCTGTATTTTTTCTGGTCTACGTTGTGTGGTGGGTGGGTTTGACCTTACAGAACCCATTCGTCTTCATGTAACTTTTGGAACCAGTCATTTCCGTGGAGCGTATGGAGTTTTGATCATGTGTACAGAGTTAATGGTTCTCACTGAGCCTATAGTGCCCATCGAACCTGTATACCCACTGACCTTGAAGTTTATTCTATATTATCCCTAGTTCCTACTTAATTCAGTCTTACTGCAAAGTGTATAGTTCCTGTTGACGCTGTATTCATTATGAAGACTACAGTTTTCCTTCAGGTTATAATTCCATCGAGTTTATAGTTACATTCATTATGAAGCCTGCAGTTTTCATTCAGCTTATAACTCCGTTGAGATTATTGTTGCCTGTGAGTTTCTAGTTCCAACTGAGCATCTAGTTTCCACTGAGTCTAGAGTCCCTGTTGTGTGTGTGTTGTTGTCTTTGAGCCTGAAGTTTGTATGGAGTGTGTTTTCTTTACTAGTCATAATAAATAAATATGGTCTCTGTTGAGTTGATTGTTTCTTTTGAGCCTTTGTTTCTTTTGAGCCTTTGTAATTTATATCGGTAATACTGTCACCAATAACCTTATAGTTCCCATTAAGGTCAGCTTTCTATATTTTTTATAATACGCTACTGTCTGTCTCTCTCTGTCTGTCTGTCTGTCTCTCTCTTTCTCTCCTACCCCGCCCTCGCCCCTCACCCTCTCATCTCCCTTGTCAGCACCTGTTTATCGGCAGGTCTACAAGTTTCCCCCGGACATTTCTTCCTATTCATATATTCACCTCAGTCAGCAGAAAATGGTACGGTGTGACATGTTATGTACTCGTATGTCCCTAGGAGAGACTCCTTAGATAGACACTTCAGAGCACAAGGCAAATCCACTTGTGGTCAGTTGACAGGCCAGCCAGAGTCCTGGTCAAACAAGGCAAAGTGGACAGCTGACTGCCCTCTTATCATACAGCTGAAACGTTTGCTATCTGTTATCATACACTGTTGAATATTGTATTATGTCAGATGTATATTCCATATGTGGTGCGATGGATTCGAAGTTAGGGCACCCGTTTATGAAATCATACGTTTGTGACTCCAATTCTGTCCAAAGCTTTTTGCCATCCTTGGTTTTACTTGATCTTGAGTGGGGGTCTTGGTACTAAGTTTTGGATGAGAAGATTAACAGAGATCCAGGCGCGCGCGCACACACACACACTTCACAAGTCCTTCGGATGTGACTATAAACCGAGGTCCCGTGTTCGAACGCATGCAGAACATCTTGCACACATGTTAATTTTTCTTTTCCTCTTCTTTTATCTCAAAGAAAGTCTTTTTCTTCTTCTTTTTTTCTTTAAAAACCCCTTCCGCTTTTCGGAAGTGTAGGCCATTGTGTGCCGGTGGAAACAAGACAAAATTTACAAAACCGCATACACACGGGGACTAGATGTAAAAAAAAGCACATGAGTGCTTATTCCATTATCCTCGATATAAAAGAATAAATAAAATAAATAAATAAAAACACACACACACATACACACACATATGTCTGTTACTGACGAAGAGTGTTATCGTACAGTCATGTCAGTATTAAGAATCCTTCTGGGCCTGCCTCTCAGTCGATTGACTTGAAGATGTTTGCATAGCTATAAACTATTGCCAGGTCCAGTGCCCACATAGCTGATAGTACACACTCATTGAAAGCTCTCAGCATTCCCTTGTTGCTAAGTAAGAAGCTTCTCCTTGACCCATTCAGTCTTGCACAGTAAGGGAAAGTTTGTTCCGGTGGTTGCAGTGAAAACAGTTCCTCATTCCCCGTCAGGTGGAAGAGACCACGCGCTTTGTTCCGGAGGGTCTGTTTAAAAGTTTACACAAAACGGACAGGAGCGGAGACAGGTTGACCTTTACCTGTCTTCCTCACGCCTGCTCGTGACAAAAGGTCAGGAAAGGGGAAAGACCGCTTCCCCATAACTGCTACCCCTCCTGTTCTCCCTCCCCCATCCCCAGTTCTGTAGCTGGAACAGTAGTAGCACCAATGGCAGTAGCAATAGTGCGTGGAAGTAACATTTGGTGGAAAGGGGGGGGGGGGGGGGGGGGGGATTTACGCTCATTTCTCAGAAATCTCCTACAAAGGAGATGGCCTGTCTTTGAGATCTCATGTGTCTGTCCCAGAAATTTCCTACAAAGGAGACACATGTGTCTTTCTCTGAAATCTACAAAGGATAGGCCTGTGTCTGTCTCTGAAGTCTCCTGTGTCTGTATCTGAAATATCCCGTGTCTGTATCTGAAATATCCCGTGTCTGCATCTGGAATATCCCGTGTCTGCATCTGAAATAACCCGTGTCTTTATCTGAAATAACCCGTGTCTTTATCTGAAATATCCCGTGTCTTTATCTGAAATAACCCGTGCCTTTATCTGAAATATCCCGTGTCTTTATCTGAAATAACCCGTGTCTTTATCTGAAATAACCCGTGTCTTTATCTGAAATATCCCGTGTCTTTATCTGAAATATCCCGTGTCTGCATCTGAAATAACCCGTGTCTTTATCTGAAATAACCCGTGTATTTATCTATATCCCGCGTCTGCATCTGAAATAACCCGTGTCTTTATCTGAAATAACCGTGTCTTTATCTGAAATAACCCGTGTCTTTATCTGAAATAACCCGTGTCTTTATCTGAAATATCCCGTGTCTTTATCTGAAATAACCCGTGTCTTTATCTGAAATAACCCGTGCCTGCATCTGAAATATCCCGTGTCTTTATCTGAAATATCCCGTGTCTGCATCTGAAATAACCCGTGTCTTTATCTGAAATATCCCGTGTCTGCATCTGAAATATCCCGTGTCTGCATCTGAAATATCCCGTGTCTGCATCTGAAATATCCCGTGTCTGCATCTGAAATATCCCGTGTCTGCATCTGAAATAACTCGTGTCTGCATCTGAAATAACTCGTGTCTGCATCTGAAATAACCCGTGTCTGCATCTGAAATATATCGTGTCTGCATCTGAAATATCCCGTGTCTGCATCTGAAATATCCCGTGTCTGCATCTGGAATATACCGTGTCTGCATCTGAAATAACTCGTGTCTGCATCTGAAATATCCCGTGTCTGCATCTGAAATATCCCGTGTCTGCATCTGGAATATACCGTGTCTGTATCTGAAATATCCCGTGTCTGCATCTGAAATTAATATCCCGTGTCTTTATCTGAAATATCCCGTGTCTGTATCTGAAATATCCCGTGTCTGTATCTGAAATAACCCGTGTCAGTCTGTGAAATCTCCCGTCTATGTCTCTAAAATATCCTGTGTCTGTCTCTGAAATCTTCGGTCTGTCTTGTTCTAACAAGCAGTAAAGGGAGACCATAGGTAATGGTTGGGAGAGAAGAAGGATGTAACGCCTGTTCCAGACATGACTTGTTACTTACTGCCCTGGCAGCAGTTTTCATCTATGGAGATACCCACACCCGGGTCAGATAAGACTCCTGGGAAGCCCTTAGATACCCAGTTGCTAAGCCTCTCTCTCTTTACCACCACCCCCTACTACCCCAACTTCCCTCCATCAAAACTACATTCATTTTATACTGGAATATTACAAGTTGGTAGATCATCGGAGTCCATTTATTCTGAAAAAAATAGTTGAGAAGCAGTACCATCCTCCACCCACCCCCCCCCCCCCCCCCCCACCCTGTCACTTGAAATGGTGTTCATTTTGTAATGGAATATTGCAGATTGGTAGATCTTTCGAATCTATTTGTTCTCAAGAATATTTACGATGCAGTTCCCCCCCCCCCCACATCCTGATTTCATGATAGATTGCCAACCTGGTACGTTTCTGCAGTCGATTTCCTCCCAAAAATATTTGAGACGCAAGGTCAGGTTTTGATGTTTTTAATAATTGTTTAATGCAGAGGGTTACGAGGGGGGGAGGGGAAGGCTATAGCTTTGTGTTCGCGATTTGAGGGCCTGGGATCGAGCCGGGGTTCAAGTTACCACTGCACCTGTTTGACAGGATTTTTACCCTGGAGTTAACATCAGTAATGAATCCACTTTGTCGAAAGTCCTTTGGATGAGACAATAAATCAAGGCCTCACGTGCCATCACACGCCAAACGTCTTGTGCATGCGTTAAAACCAGTTTTGCTTTTCGGAAGAGTAGCCAATTTGTTCCAGTAAGAACGGATGCCAAACTTTTGTAAGAAACCAACCAAAACAACAGGGCATCCATGATTTCAATGGGGGGGGGGAGTGGGGGGGGGGGGGGGGGGGTGGTGGAGCAGAAACAGTTGCGTAGGCAAATTTCACCATGATTGAACCTGGGAGCTCTAGCTGAGCAACGAAAAAAATCCGTTTAAAGGAGGGAGGGCAGTACTTTTAAATTAAGGTGGGGGATTATTTGCTTATCACTAAATTTGTGTTTTTATAATTATTGAAGTTGAATTTCAACGTGCTGATAGTTTCTCATGCTGTTACTTGATATACTCAATGCTTCTGGAGATTATATTCTTAATTCGCACACACACGCACACAAACACACACGCGCGCACGCGCGCGATATAAAAGAATAAAGGAAATAAAGAAAACACATGCCTGGGATCATGCCAAAGGCATACACACACAAACACACACTCGAAGATACACACATCAAGTCCAAACTATTTTAGTCCATTCAAAACAAGTGCAGTCAAGCAAAAGCCAGTTTAGTTTAAGCCAGTTCAGACTGGTTTAAACCAGTACCGGTTCAATCCAGTACCGATTTAAAATAGGTCAAATCAGTACCGATTCAAACCAGTACCAACATAATCGAAACCAGAACCAGACCAAACCAGTTCCGCTTCAAACCGGTACCAGTATGGTTCAGAACCGGTTCAGACCAATTCCGGTTCAAACCAGAACCGGTTCGGTCCAGTTCCGGTTCAAACTAGAACCGGTCCAGATCAGTTCCTGTTCAAAATAGAATCGGTATGCTCTAACCGGAATCGGTATGGTTCTAACCAGAATCGGTTCACATCGGTACATGTTCAAACCTGAACCTGTCCAGATGAGCTAAAACACAACTGGTACAGACCCGTTCCGGACCAAACCGCTATCGATTTGTTCATACCGGTACCGGTTTGAATCAATTCATACCAGAACCGGTTCACACCATTTCCTGTTCAAACCAGTACCAGTGTGTTTCGAACCAGAACCAGTTCAGGCAACTTCCGGTTCAAACTGGTATCAGTGTGAGCAATGAATAAAATCAGTGTGTTTAAATTAAGGTGGGAGGGTTTTTTCAAACTGTTGATAGTTTCTCATACTGTTACTTGATATCCTCAATGCTTCTGGAGATTACATTCGTAATCACACACACACACACACACACACACACACACACACACACACACACTCGAAGATACACACATCAAGTCCAAACCAGTTTAATCCATTTAAAACAAGTATAGTCAAGCAAAAAGCAGTTTAGTTTAAGGCAGTTCAGACTGGTTCAAATCGGTACCTGTTCAATCCAGTACCAGTTCAAACCAGTTCCGGTTCAAACGAGAGCCGGTCCACACCAGTTCCGATCCAAACCAGTATCGGTATGTTCGTGCCGATTTGGGACAATTCAAACCAGATCTAGTCCACAACAGTTCCTGTTCAAACCAGTACCGGACCAGTTCCGGTTCCGAACCAGTTCAAACCAGAACCGGTTCAGACCAGTTCAAACTAGAACCGGCTCAGACCAGTTCCGTTTCAAACCGGTATCAGGTTGGCTCAAACCACAACCGGCCCCCACCAGTTCCTGTCCAAACCAGTATAAGTATGTTCGTGCCGGTTTCCGTAAAATCAAACTGGAACCAGTCTAGAACAGTTCCTGTTCAAAGCAGTACCTGTATGGTTAAAACCGGAACCGGTTCAGACCAGTTCCGGTTCAAACCGGTATCAGTGTGTACCAGTTTTAACCAAATTAAAACAAGAACCAGTTCAAACTAGTACCAATTCAAACAAGTACAGCTCACACCAGTACCGATTTAAACCAATTAAAACCAGTAACGGTTTAAACCAGTTCAAACCAGTCTAAAGCAGTTTTAAGGGTTAAGGAAATAAAGCAATGTTAGACAACTGTAAGAGTGGGAAGTGATACCCATGATCTGAAGAGGGCATTGTATTGCTTCGTTGGTGACCTTGCTTATGAATGTTATTGTTGAGACTAAGTTGAGTGAGGGCCCTAGCTCATGATTCTTCTGGATAAAACGCATAGAAATTGCTACGGAACTGCGTTAAGTGTGACTTTACCTCATCATTTCATTGTGCTCCTGTGTAATTTCCTTTTCTATTTAACAAATGAACAAAACTTGCCAAATTTCTCTTGCCTTTCTTTAGTCTGTTATACCTTTGGAAGTCCCTACTCAGTTCATGACTTTTCCTCGAATACTGGAGCACAGAACATGACAGGAACGAGCCTTTTATCTACCAAAGACGTGCAGAGTAAACAAGACCATATTCTTCTACTGCTTGTAGCATTGTGGACTTCGAAAGAACATCTCTCTCCTAGTTTGCTTAACCTTTCAACTGTAGGCGAAGCATCCAGGTCAACCAGTTCACAAGACAGGTGAAGGACGTGGCTGCAGGAATGTTGGAAACCATGATGTATTTTGGACAAAACCTTCAAAGCGACACTGAGCGTGTACTATGCCTTTGGCCGTTTGAAGCAAACGGTTCGCTTCTCTTTTAGTTTGCCAAAGCCAGAGAAGAATGTGTCAGTGAGAAGGCTGAGCGTACTGGCTTGGTCTCGGTCTCCGTTCTTATCTGTGTCTCTGTCTGTTGGTCCAGTGTCTCTGTCTCTCTCCCACTCCCCTCTCTATCTAGCACGTGCGCATGCGCGCGTGCCATCGCAAAACCAGGTTGCCCAATTTTAAAGAAAATATTTTCTCACACAGATACACACTTACACATAATTATTTGCTCTCTTTTGTATGTCTCTGTATCTGATAATTATGCGCACTCGTATCACAAACACCAACACAAACACACATTTAAGACTATACACACGCAATGTGCACAGCAAGCACCACATCCCAAACATTTCATTTCACACGCCACATGCATGAAGTACAGTAAATGTACTTAGAAATATTTATTTAAGTATGTATCCAAACCTTTCCGTATGTAAAAAATAAATATCAACTCTATGCGTTAGTATACATACGAGACTTTGCTAATGATGTCTTAAAACAAACAACACACAGCACAAACCACAAATACACATTACACACACACACACACACACACACACACACACACACACACACACACACACACACACAACCAACCAACCACACATCAACCAACCAACCAACCAACCAGCCAAAAACATGTGTAACAACACCAAGACATGTAGAGGTGTCCGTCCAGGGGATGTAAACTGTTGCTGCGAGTTGTTTACTTTACTGATGGGATTCCTGGACATTGGTCACCGGCAACACGGTTAGCCAGACATCTACATGGGTATGGACATTGCTGTAGTCTTGTTGTGATGTTTGTTTTTTCCTTCTCTCTTCCATTCTTTTTCCTTCAACCCCCAGAGAGGCTAGTGGGACATTATATAAACTGTCATGCAGTTTTTCCTAGGGTATGTTTGTCGACTCTGGCAGAGCTCGTACCTCTGGAGAAATAAAGGCACGTACAAAACCAGTCACTAAATTTTTACTTTAACTTGTATCAAGAAATTCATCCCAAATCTGTGCTTTTAAAAAGTTCTTTCAATTTGCTTTGAATTTAGAAAAAACAGACAAAAAATCATTGCATACATACAACATATTTTTTAAAGATGCCCCTGTAAAAACAACAACAACAACCCAGAAACATCACCATACTTCCCTATTTCATACCCATCAGTATCATTTCTAGCTATCCCCGAAGTCGGAATGTGGCTACCTTAATGGTGGGGGGGGGGGGGGGGGGGGCAAATGGTTGCATACGCAAAATCTCACTTTTGGTGAACCTCAGAGCTCTAGTTGAGAAGGAAAAAAACCCACGCCCTCCTCCCAAATTTGGCATCACTTAGCGTCAAAGGAATACAAAGTTCTTTTCCGTGTAGAAGCACATGCACACACGAAGTTCCTTCGCGTGTAGAAACACGTGCTTATGTACATATTGCCGCATAGCTGTTTAACATGTGAAACAAGGGGTGATCCAACACCGAAAATGGTTTGAGTTATTGGTAACGTTATAGAAATGCTACATAAGAGTTTGAGTGTTCAAGGAGTAGGGAAGGGTATTGGCCTTAATAAGTAATGACAAAGTGTGTAAATATTGTATACTCTTTCTTGAATGAACAAAGCCCTGTATAAAATAGCTTTAAACTGCGGCCTTCTTAGTGCGTTAGTGCCTTTCTGAACGCACCTCTTGACTTGCCGTGTCCTCGGACATCAAGATGTCTGTCTGGATGCCGCTTTATCTGCATCTGCACGACTTGTGCCAGACTGTGTGAGGGTGGGGGTGGTGTCTGTCAGTCCTAACACCTAAAACTTCCCCCATCTGATGGTCTGCACGTGCTGCCGGATCCGGTGAACAGGAGCATAATGATCCCCTCACATTTTACGACTGTGGAATATTTTCAGCTTTTTAAAGATGTTTGCTTTTATGTTGATAAGCAAGCATTAAACTTGACTGACGTAATATTTGTACGTTTGATAATGAAATGTTATACCACCCTTACAGAGAATCCTGTCATAGTTTGGTGGTCAAGAAGTTGCCCTATGAAAAATAGATTTCGAGAAACTGGACTACGATACATCTCCAAGAGGACTGGCTGATTTTGTATGTAAAGGGAATAGTCGACTCACATATGTGTCAGTTATGAACCTTTCACACAGAAAAGTTTGGGCGATTGCTGATGCTCTGCAAAATGCTGTATGGAGAAATAAAGTTCATAGCACGTCTTCAATTTGACGTCTGTTCACTCTAAGTGATATTAGACATGGCACGTATAGTTTAGTTTTGATTTATAACTGCGGCTTGTGGAGTGCAATACATATACAGCGTTAGATACTGTGTGAACGCACCTCTAGGACTACAACTGTCTTTACAAATAACAAAGATGTATGCTTGTGTGCCATTTATCTGCAACTGTGTGAGTTGTGGCAGACAGTGTGTGGCTGCGGGTGGTGTCAGTCAACTTTCACACCTGGAACTTTTTCCTCCCATCTGATTGTTTCCACATGCTGCTGAATCCGGTGAATATGAGCAGAATTACTACCCTATCATTTTTAAAAATATATTTGTAACAGAGAAGTGTGAGTATACATATTGTTGAAGCTTTGTTGAAAATTATGGCTTTTATGTTGGCACGCAAACGTTGTGTGGATTAAATATTCCATAATGAAAGGTCATATTATCTTAACAGATCCTCAAATCATTATTTGCTTGGTGTTTAAGAAGTTGATGCACTTTTTTAAGGAGTGAAAGATCCCCAACTTCAGATTTGAAACTGGTTTTTTTACACACAAACACCCCCCCCCCCCCCACTCTCTCTCTTTGACTTCATAACCATTCCTCCTCCTTCCCCCCCCCCCCCCCCCCTCCGTCTAATACCACTGAACAGACGTAAAATCGAAGAAGGAAAACACACACACACACACACACACACACACACACACACACACACACACACACACACACACACACACACACACACACACACACACACACGCACGCACGCACGCACGCACGCAAGCACACACACACACACACAAACACACGCACGCACGCAAGCACACACACACACAAACACACGCACGCACGCAAGCACACACACCCAGTCTCTGTCTGTCTGTCTGTCTGTCTGTGTCTCTCTCTCTCTCCTCTGACTCCATACTTATTCCTCCCTCCCCCATCCTCCGTCTAATATCACCAATACTGAACAGACGTAAAACTGAAGAACGAACACACAACACACACACATACACACACACACACACACACACACACACACACACACACACACACACACACACACACACACACACACACACACACACTGGCAGAAAAGAAAACTGGGTCAAATGTGCTTTGCATCTACTGTGCTGACCTTGCTTTTCAACTCTGGCTGCTAAGCTAGAACACGTGAGTCTAAGGCAGTAAAAAAAAAGTCTGGCGTCGATGACGTAGTGTCTAAATGAAAACTTATCTTTATCAGAAGGTTACACAAATGAATGATTGAAAAGAGCTGGAAGAAACAGAATAAGAAAAAAACAACCCTGAAAAACGGCAACCCCCTCCCCCCACCCTGTCCTCGAGGCTCTCGATAACAGCATCTTTCACAGTTTGGGAAGAACAATTTAAAGGATATCGTGTGGTGTGATAAATATAACATGAAACACGTAACACACCTTATCGATTTTCCTTTTTTTTTCTTTTTTTTCTTTTTTTTTTAACTGGTTTAATTTAATGGTAAATGATGCGATAATGTAGTGTCTTAGTATAATCTTTACGAAATTTGTTCTTAGATAGATGGCTTAATGAAAAAAAGCAAATGCATTGCTTATTCAATGTACCATCTGGAAATAAAATTTTGACTTGACTTGACTTGACTAACGGTCACACCAAGTAAGTACGGAAGAGAAAGTGTCACGAATTAAAAGTTAACATAATTATAATGAACGAAAATTTGTCTGGGAGAACTTTGTTAACAGAGGAATACAGCCATTCCATTTTGATAGTACGTTTTTATTTCTTTTTAGAAAATTGTTTCTAAATAAATTGCGGTGTAAATACTTAACGATGGGCAAACAAACATGTATGTAAGTAGACACACAGATGTATGTACACAAGCACAGAACATAAACGAATCAAGTATAAAAAAAACAAACAAACAACAACCCAGGCTCATTGGTGTTTTTAAAATGATTCAAAACTGAAAAAAGAAAAGAAAAGTAAGTGCGGATTTGGGGATGATGATAATGATGATGATGATGATGATATTTTCTGTAACTCTAAAAGAATAGAAAATGGTATTCTTGATTTTGCATGCAAACGATTTCCCGTCCATTCTTCCTGGTTACCTAATCTTATCAGCTTGGAGTCCTGTCTTTATTGTGACAGGGGAAAATGTGATTTGTCGTTGCTGTTATTGTTCGTGGCTAATTGGGTCCGCAGTGAGGAGGAAGTATAGCCATTTTTCCAAAAAAAGTAGCATTTTCCTCCTAAAAGCAGTAAATTGTGATATGATAACAGTGCCTTGACATTTTGATTTTGGCTGCCTTGATGCTGTTTGGAAGTGCTGTAGCAAAGACAAAATACAATTAACTTCTGCCATAAAAGCAGTGTTTTAACTTTGAAACCTGTAATCAAATATCCATTTAGATTCAAAACAACTGTTTTCACTGCTTTTTCTCACTCTTTAATGAGAACAACATAGCTTTTTTAAAGTCAAAACTTTTTACACATTTGCTCACTTATAAATAGTTTTAAAAGCAACAGAAAGGTAATTTGGTTCAAGTCAATGACTTTGTTTGGCCAACTACATTTTGTTTTAACAAAATGGCGATTTTCTTGTTAAAACAGCACTGCAGATAGCTTTTGAGACAGTCGGTGTTCCGTAATCAGTAGAATCTATGCACTTCACTCGGTGACCCAACACACTTCCACCTCCACCAAGCTCCCAATATTTACCTCACACAACCTCCAGCAGCGGCGGTGCTGAATTTCAAGTTGAAAATCTTCCTCCACCAAAACCTAGTCACGGCACATTAAAAGTCACCAGCCATCTTAGCAAAGCAGTTAGCGCAGTGGATTATCGGTGATAGTTGACACTGGGCTATATCAAGAAAGGAAACGTGGAGTACAGCTTAAGTCTCCATCTTGATCCGGCCAACACCTGCAGCTCGGCGGCCATGTGTAAACTGGCAGCACACGACGGAGGACTTCAGCTTTGTCAACAGAGGGTGGAGAGACATTTGCAAACTGACCAAAGATCCCATTTGATGGAGCGTCCTGACTGCCTCATGTCTCGGTGCCGACTAGGGTCTAATATTTACCCATCTCCAGACACTATCACTACTATCTTCACTATTACTGGCCATCATACTAGTTAGCAAAAAAAGGGTATACTGTCTCTTCATTCTCATCACTGGGCTCTTCATGTCCTTGTCTCATCATGACCTCAGGTTCAGTTACTCACATCTGTGCCTAGGTTCAGTCTATGCCAAGGTCGTCAGAATTTGCGGATTTAAAGCGGATTGTCGTTGAGATGACATAATGAGTGCCAGAACTCTCGAGTTTGCATTTTTTTTCCCAGTCTGGCTCTACCGCTAAGCCATTTTTGTGTGTGATCAGTAGGTGCTTATCAGGATGGTGTAAGTATGTGTTTGATCAAAGCACACGCCACAGAACACCACCATAGTGACCCAGTAACAGTGTAGGACTTTGGCTTATGGCTCTAAGGTGGTTGGTTCTGGTTGTACGACAGAACGAGCCTGGATGTAACTGTCTCATGAAATTGGGAGTAGAATGGAGTTACCAGTATTGGAATGTCATTAGGAAAGAAAAGGCTGCTCAGAAAAAAAGTAAACAAGATCAGTGAGCAAGGATGGTCACTCTACTCCATACCATTTGAAGCGAGTGATGCTTAAATTCCCACGTAGTTGTCGACTTTAATCTCTGTATAGAAAAATGGTAGTTCTTGTTCTGTTATGATTTGCTTTGAGAATCTATAGGTGACGAGTCTTGGACCTTACATACCCTTTTATCACTCTCCATGAATTCTAAAACGTTGAGTCAAAAAGTCAAAAACAGAAAATAGTGTTGACAATTTTTACGAGAAGAAAGAACGCCTGTTTAACACACACACACACACACGCACACACACACACACACACACACACACACACACACACACACACACACACACACACACACACACACACACACACACAGAGTTCAGTTAATATAAACAAAACCTCTCATCACTCATACTCTGACACAAATTTTACAAACATTTTCCTTTGCCAGCAAATTTACCGGGGTCATTTTTGTCACCGGGTGCTTGAAAACTCAGCCGGTTGAACACGCACGTAAAGTTTTTACATTTGTTTTTCTGTCTTCCGTAGCGGTTTCCTTTCATCCTTTGAAATATATAGAGTGTGGACAATTTCTTTGAGTAAAGACATTTCCAAAGCCCCCCTTTGTGCTTGTTTTTAAAGTCCCCGGCAACTGTTATGGAAGTAACACAGAGCTGCAAGATCTTACGACCAGACTTGAGAACAGAGCTGGAGCATATGGGATGGAGGTGAGCTCGGAGAAAAGTAAAGTACTTGTGAACAGCACGAGCAATGCCACCGCTAAAATTTACATGAACGGCCAACAACTGGAGGAGGTAGACGCTTTTAAATACCTCGGCGCTACACTCACAAAGGACGGGCGATCGACGACAGAAATCAAAGTCAGAATAGCCATGGCAACATCTTCCATGACAAAACTCACCACCATATGGAAAAGTAAAGAGATCAGTTTCCCAATCAAACTAAAGCTCTACAAAGCCCTAATTCAGTCGATCCTGCTGTACGGAAGTGAAACCTGGACATTGACTGCTGAAACAGCAAAGCGAATCCAGTCATTCGAAACAAAATGCCATAGAAAACTACTGGCATATCCTGGAGAGAACGAAAGACCAACGAATTTGTCAAGAGTCAAATAACACGGCTGGCAGGTCCACAGGAACCCCTTCTCACCATCGTCAAGAAGAAAAAGCTGACATGGTTCGGCCACGTCACCCGCCACAACACTCTGCCCAAAACAGTACTGCAGGGAACACTCGAAGGTGGCAGAAGGAGGGGAAGACAGAACAAGTCATGGATGGACATCAGAGAATGGACCAGGATGAATGACTCGGCACTACTGCGCAGAGCCGAGGACCGAGATGGATGGAGGAGGCTTACCACGGCATCGTCTTTCATGTCTCCCCCACGACCGCCAAGGTCACGGGTCTGATGATGATGAACTGTTATACAACTTAATGCATGACACTACTTTTCTGACAAAAAAATGATTTCTTTTCTGGGTCAGGAGAAAATCAATCATGGAAATGTTTGTTTTTTGTTTTTGTTTTTGCTTATTTTGGTACATGGCTTTGTTTGGGGGTTATTGTGGAGGTGGAGGTGGTGGAGGGAGCAGATGTCGGTATTAAACATAATTTTGGTGAGTAAGATCGTAGGCTTTTTATCTGATTGTTTCTTTGCTTTTGAAGTGTACCGGTCGAAAGAGGTCTATATTCTTGTGAACAGAATCTAACGCAAACATTTTGATAATTTCCCTCACCCATGATCTTGTATTTGAGAAATTCAGAGCAGTCCTTTTGCTTTCAAATCAGAGCTTTTTTTTTAAATAGCTGGGGAAAATAAAGGATACAAAGTTTATCTGTAGCTTAGTCTTTTTGAAGATTTCCTTACCATGTACCAAAAGCAAAAAAAGTGCAAGACTTGCTTTAAAAACTAGGAATAGACTGGGAGGGCAGAAAATGGCAAGGATAAAACAAAAACAAAACAAAAAAAAGGGGGATGGGGGGACACCACACTGATAATAAAAGAGACAGAAAAAAGGAACATTCTAGAACGAAGATTTCAGATGGTGGCCACCCCTACGATGGAGTTCTTTTATAAGTCTCTCTCTCTCACACGCATACACACACACACACACACACACAAATATATATATATATATATATATATATATATATATATATATATATATATATATATATATATATATATATAATATACATATATACAAACACAACACACCACACACACAAAATACATATATATATATATATATATATATATATTATATATATATATATATATATATAATATTATATATCTACAACACACACACACACACCAAACTAACCTGTAATCGAGAGGTGGCTACTCTATATGGATTGATATTTTGAGCTCAACTTTCCAAACTAGAATAGTCCACGTTTTCTCCTCATGGAGGAGGGATAGGGAGGGGGGGGGGGGGGAGGGGGGGGGCGGTGGGAGAAAGAAAGCCCCAAAGGGGGAAGGGGACGCAGATGGCATGTGGAAGGGGAGCTAAAAGAGCGACGGAGGTGGGAGGGGTTTGCACACCTGTAGTTCGTCTTCGAACCAACCTTGACTTCCGTATTCACAGTAAGGGTGGAACTCCAGATTGGAAGAAACAATGAGAGAGAGAGAGAGAGAGAGAGGGGAGAGAGAGAGAGAGAGAGAGAGAGAGAGAGAGAGAGAGAGAGATGCGAATGGTGCTTTGTTCAAAAGGCCTTGGGCACATTTGAAGGGGAAAAACACAAAGCACCCAATATAATGCAAGTAAATTATTATACGAAGAATGTATTCACAACACCGATTTGCAACAAAACCATGCATCAAGAATAAATCAGAACATTCCGCAATTTAAATGCTTTATATAAAAAAAAAGTCGCCAATAGTTTAATAACTTAATTTCCAGATATAACGAGCATGTTTAATCTATTGAGATGTGGTTGACTTTAGAGGTATAAACTGTTGAGAGAGAGAGAGAGAGAGAGAGAGAGAGAGAGAGAGAGAGAGAGAGAGAGAGAGAGAGAGAGAGAGAGAGAGAGAGAGAGAGAGACGGACCGACAGACAGACAGACAACAAGTCAGCAGAGCATTTAACACTGGAATCGTTCATTGCCAGTGAAAAGCATTTCTACAAGGAGTGGGAAGGGGGAGGGCAATTTATGGCAGCACAAAAACTGATTAAATCCCCACACTAATCCATTCTCTTAGAATAACTATGACTCATTAGATCAAGGAAAATGGATACATAATGTGTGTGTGTGTGTGTGTGTGTGTTGTGTGTGTGTGTGAGTGTGGTGTGTGTGTTTGAGAGAGAGAGAGTATGTGTTGTGTGTGTGTGTGTGGTTGGTGTGTGGAGAGAGAGAGAGAGAGAGAGAAGAGAGAGAGAGCTGACAGACAGACAGACATAGTGAGAGAGGGGCAAGGCAAGGCATGCAAATTCTGTATTTCCAGAATAATGAATAAGCACTCGTGTGCTTTTTTTTGCTTCACATCTAGTCCCCGCCCTTATCAGGACCATATCATGTTATCAGAGAGAGACACAGAGAGAGAGAGAGAGAGAGAGAGAGAGAGAGAGAGAGAGAGAGAGAGAGAGAGAGAGAGAGAGAGAGAGAGAGAGAGAGATTCTGTGTGTGTGTGAGAGTGGGAGAGAGCGTTGGGAAATAAGGTGTGGGACTGAGGTGGGTGTTGGGGACGGCGGAAAGAGAGGGGTAGGGGGGAGATTCGATAGGGGTTGGAAGGTAGGGGGGTTAGGTGGAGTGGCCACTACATTATTTCCTAACCGGCAACTTGCGCCGCCATTCAGTCAGCGACTTGCAGGGAGAAGAGGCGAACAAAGGGAGATCATTGTGAAGTCATTACGGCCCTTTACTTGCCTCTATGGTGGCCTTTGTGCATGTGTATCGGTGCCTGCGGTTGTGTCGTTCGCGTTGTCAAGTTCGCGATTGTGTTGTGTTGTGACAGTCTTTGAATCGTGGGTTGGAGTTTCACGTTCCAAGTTTTAGGATTTGTCGCTATTCTTTGTCTTCTGTTGTCTTAAAGCTCAATTGTTGTTGTTTTTTTGGTGGTTATTTTTGTTTTCATTTTTGCTGGATTATTTGGGTAATCGGTTTTGTATGTTTTTGCTTGTTGGTATGGGTTTTTTTTCTAAAGAAAAATGGGGGAGTGTGCTTTTCTTTAACTTTTGTGGTTACTTTTGGCCTTTAAGTTTTACTGTTTTTCATTTTGTTTGTGGTTTGTAGTTTGTTTCAGTAATTTTCAAATAGTATGCTTTACTGGGATAAGGTGTTAATATAATTATTTGTCAGTGTTGATTGTAATGACAGTAATAGTAGCAGTAGAAGAAGTGGGGGAGGAGCAGCAGCAATAGTAATAGCAGCAGCAGTAGTAGTTGTAATAGAAGTAGCAGCAGTTGCTGTTGTAGTAGTAGCAGCAGTATTGGCTGTAAAATCAACAATTCTTGTCGGAGTAATTATGATATCATCGTTATCATCATCATTATCATCATCATCATCATCATCATCATCATCATCATCATCATTATTATGAAATATGTTTCTTAGAAACAACTATTTGGTCGAACACAGTTTTACTTGTGCGGGTTTTATTTATTACAATTTCGCTGTCTACTTCTTTCCTTTTCGTCGCCTCTCTTTTCTTTCCTTTATTTCTTATTCTAGCGAATATTTTCTGTCGTTGTTGTGTCTTTCTCTGTCATTTTCTGTGTGGTGTCCTTACGGTCTTTCTCATTTATTTACTACACCATATTTAGTCATCTCTTGGCATCTAGAATATTGTCTGGCTTACTCTTGACCAATACTTACTTTATACGATTTGATCAGTCGTCCTCGGGTGTGTCTTCCTCTTACGAATACGGTTAGTTATCATGCTTGTCCACTGTTCAGTAGCAACAGCATGCTGGGTTTTTTTCCGTATTGCCCATACCACTGGCCACGTATGGTCCTAGCTTTTACGAAAGGTGTGTTCGTTTGGAAGTTATGGGTGCCCCATAAAATATTGTGAGATAGGCCCCCTCAGAGAGAGAGAGAGAGAGAGAGAGAGAGAGAGAGAAGAGAGAGAGAGAGAGAGAAGAGAGAGAGAGAGGAGAGAGAGAGCAGGGGTGGACTTGAACCCAGCCTAGCATCATTCATTACCTTGGATAACAAATTGGTAGTTGTAACCACTAAGGTATTCCGGTAGCTTTCCAGTTACTTTCTGCCTTTAGCTTTAGGGGGCAACTGGGCTATCTGGCTAGTAGGCTTTAATTCGTCAACTCATA
>CM054153.1:44395039-44410039 GCA_028751875.1 Rapana venosa
GCAAGCTAGCCCCCAGGGCTGCAGCACATAAGGACTGTGCAAGTCAAGCCTCCTAGTCAGAGAGTCATAGTCGATCACTAAAGACTAAGTTGTAAAGTGGAATTCCATGAGTGGGAAAGCCACTGATCATACAGCCTTTCACTTTGCTGTCGCCCCCAGCGTCAATGGTTTAATCAAGAAGTGTGATAAACCCCAGGCGCTGACGGCATAGACATACACGCACTACGCTAGGTTCAACTTTGCTGGAGACACGGCCTACGAAATCCATTGCAGTGTCCCAACGACTCCTCAGTGAGTTAAGGAGAAAAGAAGGCCTAGCAGGATCTGTTCTAGGCAAGACACAGATCAGAACTGACTCTACCGAACACTGCCACGGAAGCGATCCAGAGGCAGTGCAGGACAGCATCTGGTTAGTGGCTATGCTGCGGCTTAACAACAACAGTTTTCTCTTAACTTCAGGTTCAGTGCGACAACACGATTCTGGGCATGGCTTTCTGTGATGAGATTGGGAAGAACGGCGTGGGATAAGTAGTGTTGGGATGTCGGGTAAGGAAGCCGCAAACATAGGAAAAATAAGTTCGTATGCACCACGTTCTGAGCATTGCAGCTGATGAAGAATTCGACTGGCAATCCATGTCCTAGTCATCAAATATTCACTCCATTCATACTAGCCACAGAGGCAATATCAGCGATTGTTCTTGCAAACACCGAGTGGGCTGGTAACTTATTAGCGGTAAAAGGGATTTAGATTTCATGTCGCCATTTCCACCAGAGAGGCAATTTTTAAGCATGTTGTTTACTAGTTTTGTTCCAAGAATACCAAAAGTGCAGAGAAAGGAGAGAGAGAGAGATTTACACACACACACACACACACGCACACACACACACACACACACACACACACACCCCACACACACACCCCACACACACTTTGCAACGCAGTTTACGTTAGAAAAAATCGGGTCATCAGGTTGCTCTTTTGTTTTTCTTCATTTGAAAGAAATTAAACAACAGAAGATAGCGAAGAGTGAATTGGAGAGAGAGAGGAGAGAGAGAGAGGGGAGAGAGAGAGAGAGAGGAGAGAGAGAGAGAGAAAAGAGAGAGAGAGAGGGGAAGGATGAGGAGAGGGGGGGGGGGGGGGAGGGGGGGAAAGGGCAAGGCAAAATTCTTTATTTCGAGGAGAACAGATAGAAAAAGCACTCATGTGCTATTTTACATCTATTTTCCCGCGTTTATCAAGAGAAAGAGAGGACAGACAGGACAGGGGCAGGGAGCAGACGGCAAGCAAACAGACAGACAGAAGGGAGAAGGTGAACTAGGAGACAAGGAGAAAGAGCGGGAATGGCCCTGGTTGTTTTCAAGACATGAAAGTGCCCGACGACGCCCAAAAATCCGGATTGTGTGAACGGGGGGGGGGCCCCTGAATGCGTCACGTGCGACTCACTTCCTTCCCCCCCCCCCCCCCCCCCCCTCCCCCTCCCCTTTTTCCCCAGCTCCCCGGCCTCCCCCCCCCCCCCCCCCCCCTCTTCATCCCTCCCTTCTGTTGCCCATTTCCCTCCCCGTTACCACTTCCCCCTTGCAACAGTAAAAGAAAAGGGAACTATGAGGGCCCCCCTTTCAACACATCTTTGTGGGGTTCAATTCGCAGGACCACCAACATTCCTGCCTTTTAGAGTTGTAGTCCGGAAATTGACACCTCCACCTGAACGAAACATAACCCCCACTACAACAACTTCGAAGTCCCTTTTATGTCAAAATGGGCGCCAACACTGGCTGAATATATTAGGTTAAAATTTTTCAACTCTACAATCACACAATCGTGCGTTAACAGTGCATATTCATGTTGTAATGAGTGGATAGAGCGCCTGACTTCCATCCTGTGGGTACTAGAAGTTGTGGGCTCGAATCTCGGTCGCAGTTTTTTTTTTGAACGATCTCCTGAGTGCAAAGGAAGAAAAAACTCAAGTGTTCCATTGCTTCTAAATGGTTCTAAAGTTCCTGGATCGTTCTCAAGCTCAAATCTATCTCAAGATTTTCGAATGGTTTTAAAGTTCCCGTATGTCATGAATTTCCTTCATAATCCCTAATGTTTTTCAATGCATATTAAGTGAACAAAATCATAACATACACGAGAATATACAAAAATTCCATCACATATTTATTTTTTATTAATTTATTTTATTCTTTTATATCGAGGATAATGGAATAAGTACTTGTCTGCTTTAAAAAAAAAATCCAATGCCCCTGGGAATAGCGGAAGTATGCACCTAAACGTTTCTCTGAGTCATCAGAATGATTTAAATGAAACGTCAGCTAGAGGAGAGGGGGAAGATAAAAAGGGAGAGAGAGAGAAAGCGAGAGAGAGAGAGAGAGAGAGAGAGAGAGAGAGAGAGAGAGAGAGAGAGAGAGAGAGAATGACAATGATAAATTCTTTTATTTCGAGGATAATGAATAAGCACACATGTGCTTTTTTACATCCAGTCCCCGCCCGTTAGGGATACATCTTAATAATAATAACCCAATACTTATACAGTCTCACAATAAAAACAAGGGGAAATAACCCTTTTCAAAACAGCTCCCCCCCAACAACCCCCCCCCCCCCCCCAAAGCAAGCAAATAAAAGAAAACCCTAAAAATACCCCACCACCACCCCACCCCCCAAAGAAACCCTAACCAAAACAAACAAACAAACAAAAGAGAAAGAAAAACCAAACCAACAGAAGAAGATAAAAAAGAGAAAAACAGACAAACAACAACAACAACAAGAACAACAACAGAGCCAAGAAAAATAACACAACCAAACTTAATAAGTCATAAAGATAAACATCTACACATTGTCAAATGGTACACATACTTGTTACACATAACTATAAGATATTGAAATAGGGCACTCATTAAAACTTAAGTACAGAGGCAAGTCCAATAAAGTATTGAAAATATAAAATATGAATTCTTCATCAGGATACACTATAACTATAAGCAAGACGATAAAAGGTGAGAGAGAGACAGAGACAGAGAGACAGAGAGTGTGTGTGTGGAGAGAGAGAGAGAGAGAGAGAGAGAGAGAGAGAGAGAGAGAGAGAGAGAGAGAGAGAGAGAGAGAGAGAGAGAGAGAGAGAGATACGATCCTCGAGCCTGCCAAAAGATCGGGAACCATTTCTAGACAACCTAAAAGCAATGTCCGAAGATAAAGGGGATGGCATCATTCTACAAGCTGGATAGGGCCCACAACAGGTGACCACTTCCAGACGTCGAACAGGGCACTGTCAGTATCTCATGAGTCTCAAGAACACTTACACTTGGGTCTATCCAAATGGTGCTGCATCACTGTCAAAATCAGCTTATAATACTCCAGCCCTGCTCTTGTTACAGACAGTAATAATGGTTGGTGGATGGTACAGTCCCCAAATCGGATGATTCCGCTTGAACTTTGATGCAATCAGACCAAAGCCCCCTCTATATAATGGGTGGTGGATGGCACAGTCCCAAATCGTATCACTCCGCTTGGACTCAAAATACAATTAGCCCAAAGCCCTGCTCAACCTTTGACACTTAGCGACAGTGAACCTGACTCTTCGGTGAACCTTGTGAAGATGCTAGCAAAGGGGGAGGGGAGGAGAGGGAGCGGACAATGGGTGAATGAGTGGAGGAGGGTGGAGTGATGGAGAGAAGAGGCTAGCTCTGTCGATGTCGCTGAGGCAAACTGCGGACTTCACACACAACGTTGAACTATCCATCTAGCATGGCTCCGAATACAGAACGTGAAAAGAACAACAATAAGAACGAAAGGAGGAGGAACAGAACAAGCAAAAGGAAGATGGGAAGAAAAAAAGCAGGAAGAGGAGGAGAAGAAAGAGCAGAGAGAGAAGAAAGGAAGAGGAGAAGGGAAAAGAAGAATAATTCGAAATAAAGAAACAAAAATTAGGAACAAACAGAAAACGAAGATATAAAATCTGTGGAGGCCGACTGGGATGTTGTGATCTCGTTGTTTTGTTCTTTTCATCCATTTTGTTATGTTTTGTTAATTCTCTCTCTCTCACACACACACACTCTCTTTCTCTCTCTCTCTCTCTCTCTCTCTCTCTCTCTCTCTCTCTCTCTCTCTCTCTCTCTCTCTCTCTCTCTCTCTCTCTCTCTCACACACACACACACACACACAAACGCACGCATGTACACACACACACACACACACAAACGCACGCGTGCACACACATTCAAACGCACGCATGCACACACACACAAAAACGCGCACATGCACGCAAACACAAACCCTCACACTCATACTCACACACACAGACAAACACACACACACCTACACACAGACGGACACACGCACGCATGCATGCATGCATGCACATGCGCATGTACACAGTCTTGTATAATTCTCATGCTGTTACAGGCCCTGACTATGGTCACATGTGAGAGAAAGTCTCCGTCGTCACATCTTTCGTCACAGGTATACCTCTGTCTGTCTGCGTGCGTGTCTGCCTGACTGTCTACCTACCTGTCTGTTTGTCTGTCTCTATGTCTTTCTTTCTCTCACCCTCTCTCTCTGTCTCTCCATCTCCCTCTCTCTGCCAGTTTGCGCGCGCGCTTGTGTGTGTGTGTGTGTGTGTGTGTGTGTGTGTGTGTGTGTGTGTGTGTGTGTGTGTGTGTGTGTGTGTGCGCGCGCGCGCGCGCGTGTACATGTGTGTGTCGGGAAGGGGGAGTAATGCTTCTCTGTCAATCTGTCTGTCTGTATATGTATCTGTTTGTCTGCCTGTCTGTCTATATGGCTATTTTAAGGAGGTTGCTGACTAGCAACCCATCCATCTATCCATCCATCCATCCATCCATCCCATTCATCCATCCATTCACTCGTCCTTCGACCAACTTACCCTCTCATACACCTCCTTTGTCACCCATCCTCTCTCTCTCTCTCTCTCTCTCTCTCTCTCTCTCTCTCTCTCTCTCTCTCTCTCTCTCTCTCTCTCTCTCTCTCTCTCTCTGTGGCAGTATATGTACTTTGTTTGACTGTCTGTCCATCTGTCTATCGATCTATCTGTCAGTCTACCTGCTCGTCTGTGTGCATGACTACCTTCTTGTTTATTCGCGCATTTGTCTGCCCTTGTGGTCCATCAATCAACTTACCTCTCTGAGTGTATATTCATTAAGGTATGACTGATTGGCATGATAACTACTGATTGATTGATCAACTAATTGATTGACTGATTCATCTATTCATTCTTTTTTCAGTTTTCGAAAGACGCATGTGCGAAAAATTCTTCCAAGATCTTGTGTGGGATATGTGAAGGGAACGGCCTCTTGTGTCAGGGTGATGGCTCAAGATCACCAAGGTCAAGGTTTTCATGGCGGCGAAAATGGACGCCATGTTCCGTGACGTGTGGTGTAGGTAAACGATTAAGATTTTGTCAGTCTGACCCAATAAAGTTTGATTACATTATCACCCAAATCAACAACTGTGCAACACAATGTATTGCGACAACAACGGCAACAAGAGCAGCAGCAAGAATAATATTAACCAGAATTACATCTTTAACAAGAAACACATCAGCAGCACTAACAATTGCGAATAAAGACATGCGAAAATTTTCAGATAAAGTCTTACACAAAAGTTTTTATCGCTGCATAAGAAATAAAAGCTCTTATGCATGGATTGCTTTGTTTTGTATTTTATTTCATTGTATTTACTGCATTGTATTTGCATATTTATTGTCATTATTCACGGTCGTGTCATTATGTGTGTTGATATAAAACAATAGGCTAAGCAGTTCAAAAATATTTTCCCATTACTTTTTAACCGGGTTCGCGCGGCTGAATGTCTTAATCCAGTTAAGGACAGGGAAAACCAACCACATAACGACACTTCATGCGTGTCAGAAACTCCTGTGGCACGTGGGATCTTTGTGTATAGTTTCACCCAAAAAGACTAGCATCCAGACCTCTGCTCAAAGTCTAATAGAATGGGAAGAAAAATCTGGTTTTGTGTGAGATTTCAATCATAGTTATGGCATTCTACACAAGTGCATTAATAGTAAAGGCCACTTGAATGCATGGTGGCAGTAATTAAAGGGGATAAAAAGGTGACATTTGTTGTGTGGCTAGCAGGTTAGAACTAATGTTAAGAGGTGAGTTTAATTATGAATCCATGTGTAACGTGTGTGATCAAAAAGTAACTAGTAAATATTTTTTAACTGCTTAGCCTTTTTTTATTTTATCAAAACACGAAATGACACGACTGTGAATAATGACAATAAAAAAAAAATATGCAAATACAATGCAGTAAATACAATGAAATAAAATACAACACAAAACAATCCATGCATAAGAGCTCTTATTTCTTATGCATTGTGTGTTTGTTTGTTTACTTGTTTTGAGGGTTTTTTCGAGGGAGGCGGGTGGTAATTAGCCTGGGTTTTCTATTCCTTTATGTGTATTTTATTGTGCATTTTATTGTGTTTATGTGTGTAATTTCCAGGAACTAATTCAGTCCAATTTTGGTTTTCTCACACATTTGGTTCATGTTTGCGTATGCATTTGCTTATAGTCGTTTTTATTTATATGTTCTTATGCATGCAATGTATGTAGGTACATACGTAATTGCGTCTGTCTGTCTTCTGTTTGTCTGTATGCGTGTGTACGCGCTTGCGTGTGTGGATGTGGATGTATGTGCACATCTGTGAATGTGCATGTGTGTTATGCATGCTTGCCTGCATGCTTGTATGTCTGTGCGTGAGTGTATATGCGTGCGTGCTTACCTGTGCACGCGCAAGTGCATATGTCTTTATAATTCATTATTTAGTTGTTTTTTTAGGTCAGCATCGAAGGGAGGCAATATGTGTGGATTCCCAGACAAAGGAGAGGGTGGGGGATGACGAATGTAACGCAAGAGGCAAGCCTTACACGGTGATAGGCTCCTGCACTGTGTCTTCCTGCCCGCACGGTCAGTAATATAATGATGATTATAATGATGACAATAACAATATGATGGTGAGGGTAATGATGATGATGATGATGGTGATGGTGATACTGATGATGATAATGATGGTGATACTGATGATAACAATGGACATTTTTAGACCCCTTCCTTCCCCCTTTACAGGGGGAGCACAAAACGCTTTACACAATAAAACTTATCCCTGCACATCAATACTAACACTACTGTGGCAATACACACAAAAACATAACAACATAATTATTACATGCTGCGCTTAAGCGACATTGAAGAAAAAAATGTAGAAGTAGTAGCAGCAACAGAAGAATCAGCAGTAGCAGCAGCAACAGAGTAGCAGCAATAACGCAGCAGCAACAGCAGTAGTGGTAATAGTAGTAGTTGTTGTTCTTGTTGATAATGGTTGTAATGGTGATGACAACGGCGATGACGATGAGATTAGAAGAGTAATGATGATGGTGGTGGGCTGCTTGCATGGTTAACTTGATATAAATAGTGCCCACAGTTTTTTGTATGTTCACAGACTTTTGACAGAGTTACATGTAGTATGTGGCATTGGATTAGTACATGTACTATGTGATATTGAACTAGTTACATGTACTATGTGATATTGAACTGATTGCGTGTAATAGTTTATGTGACATTGAATTAGTTACATGTAAATAATAATAATAATAATAATAATAATTATACATGGAATTTATATAGCGCTGTATCTTGCAGAAAACAAATTAAAGCACTTTCATTTATCCTTCTCATTCACATGCAGCCAGTTACAATTAATAGGGTGGTTTTTAAAAAAAAATTCAAATGTATACACACACGCTCGCACGCGCACACACGCACACACATAAAGGTTGTACACTCCGGCAGGGTGATGGGGTTTGGGATGTTGAGGGCAGGGACAAAAATGACATGAAACAAGAGGGGAGAATCTTAGAATTGAAATAAATGTGTCTTGAGGCCGAACTTAAAAGCGTCATAAGAAGGCCCTTGGCAAAGGGAGAGAGGGAGGTCATTCCAGACCGATGGACCAGAAACAGAGCGACGGCCAACAGTGGACTGGTTGAACCTAGGTATTCTCAAGTTCAAGGCATCCGCAGCAGAGCGGATGGAACGAGAAGGAGCGTACAGGCGAAGACATTCACAGAGGCAGGAAGGTGTGTGTGGCTTTATGGAGGCACCTGCAACAGAGGGCACTGATCTTATAGTTTACTCTCCGTGGCACAGGCAACCAGTGGAGAGATCGCAAGAGAGGAGTAACGTGCTCAGACCCCCTCTCTCCAAGGACTAGGCGAGCTGCAGAGTTCTGCATACGCCGAAGGGAGTGAGTGGACAGATGAAGCCGGCAGACCAGCCAGAAGAGAGCCGCAACAGTCCAGACGCGAGAGAACGAGAGACATGACCAGTTCGGATGCTGCTGAAGGGAGAGAGAGAGAGAGGTCACTTCAAATGTGACATTGAACAGGTTGCATGTAATATGCGACATTGAATTAGTTACATGTAATATGTGACATTGAATTAGTTGCATGTAATATGTGACATTGAACTAGTAGCGCGTATTGAACTAGTTACATGTAATATGTGACATTGAATTAGTTGCATTAATATGTGACATTGAATTAGTTGCATGTAATAGGTGACATTGAACTAGTAGCACGTAATATGCGACATTGAGTCAGCTATGTGCGGTCGATATGAGATCTTTCATAACTCTAAAAGGTTTCCTAAAGAACATGGTACCGCCTTTTGCCATCACTTCACTTTCTGACGGTGGGTGACACGCTGTGTATTTTCAGACTCAGCTCGTGTGCCCCGGTCTTCTGGAGACGATCTGTTTCAGCAACATTTTGGACAGGTCTTCCGTGATGCTGTGCCGTCTCTGCCCAAGTTAGTCTGCTCTCTGTTTTCGACATCTGTAACGAGAAAAAGAAAATGAATGAAATAAAAAGAAAATAATAAAATAGAAGTTAAAAACTTCTTCTTTTTTTTGGGGGGGGGGGGGGGGGGGGGGGGGTCCTCGGCTAAAGCTGCGAGGTTCGTCAATGTTGAGATTTTTGCGCACGATACGTTTTTTCCCCACCATAAAGGTAGCCACATTCTGATCCCCTGGAATAGATAAAAATAAAATGAAGTGAAATTAAAAAAAAATCTAAAAAAATATATTGTGACTGGTATCTTAACACGTAGTTGTCAGTTCAAGTTAATGCATAGAGTGTACGATTTTCGTTATTTTGCGCATATTGTTTGTATCTCACACATACACATACACACACACACACGCACGCACGCACGCACGCACGCATGCACGCACACACATACACGCGCGTGCGCGCGCACGCACAGCCACACCGTGTGCGTACGCACAACCACATGTTATTATTTGAAAACAAAATAACACGCCAAAGATTATCAAACATAAAATCCCTCTAAATCATTTATAGCTTGGCTAATCACGATAAGAGAAATCATGATTGCCCAGTATCATTTGATTCAGTTGAGTTATGTTATTTGTATGCAGTTTCTCATGTTTATTCAACTGTGTTTAATTTGTATGATTTTGAAGATGCTCATTCCGTGGTTTTCGTTTTTGTCACCAGTAGCAACAAACATTTTGTATGTCCTCGTCTTCTGCAAAGTTGTAATATTTTGAATATTTTTGGTTGTTATTTCAATAACTGTTAATTACTTCCTATTTGCTGACTTTTTTCTTTTTTAAGAAGAAATAACGATGAGTCATTCTGTCACGAAGGTTCGTCACGAGCGAGTGGAGCGCGTGCAGCGTCACGTGCGGTCAAGGCACAAGGTCACGCAATGTCACATGCAAACGTATCAACTCCTATTCCAGACAGGAAGGGGTTTTATCAGATAAGGAATGTTTTGGTGAGTTCTGTCTTTGAGAATGAGGATGAGAATTTAAAGTGTCCCTTCCCCGTCCTATACACATATATATACACATGCATACATGCAGAGACTAGCACACATACACACAAGCACCGCGCGCGCGCGCGCACGCACGCACGCGCGCACGCACGCACGCACGCACGCACGCACGCACCAGCACGCACGCACGCACGCACGCACACACACACACACACACACACACACACACACACACCTTTTTTTTCCTGTCCATAGTCTCATCCCAAAGCGAATACTCTCATGTCACTCGTTCTGATCTTACCATACACACTTACATACTCCTTCTGTCGCACTGCCAGAACCAGCAGTTTACATTATGTAAGGCCTCCATGAAGCCACACACCAGAGGAGCCCTGCACTGCGTCTGGCTGACGTGATGGTATTTACGGTGTCTGTTCTGATCCAGCCTACAGCACTGACAAAGCCTCTCTATTGACAACAACATCAGCTTAGAGAGGAGCCAGAATAATGCGTTGAAATAGCCTAGTGGTTAGAGCAGCGAACTCGCCATCTGTCAGTTGACTGCGGGTTTGAGTCTTCTGCTAAGGTGTCCATTCATGGGGACTTTTCCTATGGAGTTAATGATCATTTTCTTCTGACTCCATTCTCATGAAACTTCTTCAAGTGCGCCTATACTAAGGTCTTTATGCAAAAGCATTCATAGCATCTTGCGCATGAGTTAAAATATCTGCTATCATTCTTGGAAGAAAATCCCAGCTGTGGTTTTGGATATGGATGACGGGAAGATACCTAGCATGCCATCTGCAATGTAACAAAAAAATCATGGGCTCCACTAAGCGCAACTCGCTTAAGACTAATTGCCTGAAAATGTCGGTGTAGTGTACTCCTAATTCCTCAGTTAGTTAAGAGCGAAGCCAGTGAAGCCAAAGTGGGTAAGATGCCCGCTTTAGAATGGTGATAGTCATCTCATTCCTTCAGCAGTAGCTAATCCCCATGAATCCATAGACACAGAAGACTTAACACGACACGGCACAGATGTGAAGGAAAATTTGAAAGTATAGCCATAACCAGGCCATGTAAAGCATGATTTTCAGAATCAGAGCCCCCATTCCCACCCCCTTAATTTCATATGTATTGATGAGGATGATTTTAACGATACTGTGGAAGTAAGCTGTAAATGGGTATGTGCCCTCTTTAGTGTCCGGGAAGGTAAAAGCAGCGAGGGAGAGGAGATGGGCGCCTCCCTCAAAATGCTGACCCCTTGAGAAGCTGAGGCCTCTGACACCTCGCATCCCAACGACCGCATAGTTTATAGGAACACCTTTACCTTATGAAGGCAAACTGGGTCAAAGGATATACCCAGGGCTCCCTTCCATGATATATCTCGGCGTCAACTAGGCTTAATAGATACAAACATCTGCATCGTTGTTCGAGTACTTTAAGTGATACTTTCTCTCATTCGCATGTGTCAGTCTGTGTGTCCATCTACTCCCACGTTCCTCCCCCCCCCCCCCATCTCGCTCTCTCTCTCTCTCTCTCTAATAAAAATTATAACCATCATGATCATTATTTGTCAATTTTTTCTCTTGTTTGTACATAGGCTGTATTTTTTAAATTTATCAAACCTTATACCTCTTCTTCCAGACAAAAACCAGTTGCAAAATTTTTTGCAGAGCTTTTTACATTATTCTCAACATTCATTCTCATCATCAATATCCCTGTTGTCCATCATAACTGCTGCTAACACATCACTTCCCCTGACACATTGTAGTCACCACACCATCAACTTTCTTGTTTCCTTTATATAATAATACATACATACATACACACACACATATATATCTTGGAAGCAAACAAGCAAGTTATTACGAAAAAAAGCCCCAAGCAAACCAAATAACCCCCTTAAATAAAGACAACAGAGATGAAGAAAACTGATGAATTATTGACAATGATTTTATTTTTGTTCTTTAAAGGGAGCAAACCTGACAGTTTTCAACCATGCGATCCTGGCGCATGCGGTTCTGCTCTCCCTTTGACCGTGAACGAAATCGAAGTGTCTGTGAAGACATTCCGTTGGCGGTTAGGGGATTACTCCCCTTGCAGCAGATCCTGTCTTGGAGGTGAGGAAGACAACCTGTTCATTTTCATTGATCCCATCCATAATTTCACAGATGAATTAACTGGTATCGAAAGTAGTTATGATTTTCTACATTCATGCAATTGATACTGAAATGCATGCGTGCTCTTGCGAACGCACACACACAAAGTACACACACACATATGTATATATGTATGTGTATATATATATATATTATGTATATATATATATATATATATATATATATATATATATATTCACACAAGCACCAGCAAACACATACACACACTTGCAAACACACGCACTCAAGCACGCATGCATATATGGCATGCGCACGCACGCACATATTCGCACGCACGCATGTATGCGCGCAGGCCACACATAGACATTCTTTTCCCCGAAAAAGATAAAGAAAAGAATAAACTGAACAAAAAATAACAACAACAAAAAGAACCAAATCAAAACAAAACACTAAACAACAGCCAAAAAACCCAAACAAACAAGCAAGCGCATACGAAAACAAGACATTGAGAAAGAAAGAAATCAAGATGTCACCCCAAACAAACCAATAAAGAGAGAGAGAGAGAGAGAGAGAGAGAGAGAGAGAGAGAGAGAGAGACAGACAGACAGACAGACAGACAGACAGCAGAAAGACAGAGAAACAAACACAACTGTTACCTCACAGAGAGACAGACAGACAGACAGAGAAACAAACACAACTGTTACCTCAGAGAGAGAGAGAAACAGACACACACACACACACACCCCACACACACACACACACAAAAACACACAGAAACAAACACAAATGTAATCTCCTACAATGTGCAGGCACGCAAGCGAGTGAGCTGAAATGCATACAAGAGGGGGGAGGGAAAGAGAGAGGAAGGGAGGGGCATGAAGTGTTCCCCACCCTCTGTGCCGGACAGAAGAAACCCCCAGTGCTGGTCAGGTCCTGTAATGCCATCCCTTGTCCTCCCAGGTCAGTGTGTGTAGTGTGTGTGTGTGTGTGTAAGTGTGTGTAAGTGTGTGTGTGTGTGTGTGTGTGTGTAGGTTGTGTGTGTGTGTAAGTGTGTGTGTGTGTGTAAGTGTGTGTGTGGTAAAGGTGTGTGTGTGTGTGTGTATTTATTTATTTTATTCTTTCATTTCGAGGATAATGGAATAAGCACTCATGCGCTGTTTTTCATCCAGCCCCCGTGTGGATGCAGTTTTGTACATTTTGTCATCGGTTCCCACCTGCACACAATGGCCTACTCTTCCCAACAGGGGAACGGGTTTTTAACGTGTGCGCAAGATGTTCTGCGTGCGTTCGCGCACGGGACCTCGGTTTATAGTCTCATCCGAAGGACTTTAGGGGAGAGTGGAGTCTGCACTGATGTTAACTCCAGAGGAAAAATCCTCTTGAACGAGAATCGAACCCGGTGTGTGGGTGTGGGTGTAAGTGTGTGTTTGTGTGTGATGCGTCCAGAGGGATAATTCGTCATCGTCATCATGATCATCGATATCGTCATCACCGTCAACAGGATGATGTTGATGTTAATGATAGTAGTGATGGTGCAGTAGCAGCAGCAGTGGTGATAGTAGCAGCAGCCTTACTAGTAGTAGCAACTGCAGAGGTGGTAGTAGTAGTCGTAGTCAAGTAGTACTTGATCAAGAAGCATGAGAATCAGTAGTAGTAGCAACTTAAGCAGCGTTTAGTAGTAATAGCAGCAGAAGTAGTAGTGGCAGTGGCGTCAGTAAAAGTATCAGTATCAACAGTAGTATTTCACCATTAGCAATAATTATTGTTTTATGATGATGAGAGTGGCTATGATGGTGATTGCCACCGTCAGAATTGTCGTTATAGTCGTTACCCTTGTCATCACCAGGTGGGCAGTCGGAGACTACAGCGCCTGCAGTCAGCAGTGCGGAGGTGGCGTGATGCGCAGAAGTGTGCGCTGTGTGCAGCAGGAAGCAGACGACACTTTGACACAAGTGAAAGATTACCGATGTCCCGATCCTATACCTGATGGAGAAAAGGAATGTAACACCGATTACTGTCCAGCCCAGTGGACTGCAAAACAGTGGAGCCAGGTAGGCATGGTAGTGCTGGTAACCAGAACCATTACCGTTGATGGGGTACGAAGCTGAAGCCTAAGATTTGCGCTAATTTAACTTTGAAACGGTCTGCAGTTTTTCCAGTTGGTTGCAACGATTCTTTGGCTATATCAGTTAGGAGCAATTCCGACAACACTCAACAAAATAGATAGGAATTAAGGCCTGACATTTGTTATTTTGTACATTTACATATATTTTGACTACTTTAAAAAAAAATCTTCGTATTGATAAACCTCTGTTGAGCGTAATTTTGTTGCATTTGTCACACCAACAATAAATCACAGTTTAAAAAATTCCACATTCCAGTCAATCTAAAATCAGAACTCACCTCACGTCAGTTAGAGCAGTTTAACGATTCGCAGCCATTAATTATAAGTTAAATTCGAGTATACGGTATGGCGATTAGACTAGATACATACAAAGATTTCCACAAAAACTCCAGGTAATAGTCTATATAGTAAAGATTATGTCATGAAGATTTGGATCAGAAAGTCAGTTTCAAGTAAAAATTCTATGTACTATTATCAATTACAAGTGATTTTTTTACGCCAAGTAATGTTAATTAAGCAATAGATAATAATTAGAAATCTTTTATTCGACGTGGTGCAAGTATGATTTTATTGTGAATATAGACAGCTTTCTAGTGATGTTGTTATTCTATTCGTTCAGTTTTTGGGGTTTTTTGCGGTTGTAGTATATTAATTCATAGACAAACAGATACAGTCACAACTTTCTTTATAAACGACATGAAAAAATGTGTCGAAATACATAGCACACGACCCCATCAAGAAATGAATAATTCTCATCGTTGTTTTTGAAAGTTGACCTGCTACGATTATTTCAACTGAAGTTAGAGGATAAATTTACGCTAACAACAAAATTTTGTGTATAAACTCTTTTAAGCCTACTTATTCCATTTTGCTGTTCAGTGCTCAGAGACGTGCGGGATTGGAACCCAAACCCGCCATGT
>CM054153.1:44412539-44432539 GCA_028751875.1 Rapana venosa
AGGAGGAGAAGGAGGTAATGTCTGTGGTCTTGTCTTGCATTGTCTGCTTTTTTTGGTACCTAGTTTATGTATTGACTGCTTGGTTGTGTGTCTGTCTTTTGAGTTGTATCTCTCTGTCTCTGTCTCTCTGTCTGTCTCTCTCTTTCTCGTGTGTGTGTGTGTGTGTGTGTGTGTGTGTGTGTGTGTGTGTGTGTGTGTGTGTGTGTGTGTGTGTAAAGCACTGAAGAGGAAAAAATCATAGAAAGCAGGGGTTTACACCATTAAAAAAAAAACAAATCGAAGGTGTGTGTGTATAATTTGTGTGTATGAGTGTGTATGTGCATGTGTGTACGTTATATTTATTTTCTATTTTGGAGAAAAAATTCTTTAATTTAATCATCTTTCTTTCTCTGTCTCCATTGTCTTACCCTCTTCGCGGCCCCATCTTCAGTGCAGGTGTTCTGTACATAATTTTCTTATCACCAAGATATCAACTTTAAAATGAAAAATGACCAAATTTCAGGATGACCATGAAAATGAGACCAGAGATGTGGAAAAAGCAAGATGGCTCTCTCCAAGATGGCAGCCATAACCTGACCTCCACTATATTGTACGTGGCTGATGATTGGTCGCCTTGCTCTGTAACGTGTGGATCTGGGCACCAAAGACGGCGGGTCTCGTGCACTCTTATTTCCAGAAAGTGGGTTGCCTGTGTTGTTGTGTCCTAATTGTGTTTTAGCCAGAAATCGTATTTATTCCACATAGATGCATGTAAGATTGCTCACGTACAATTTGGTATCTGGCGAAAGCAATGCTATTGGATTATGAAAGAGATTACAGTTTTGTTTTTAGATTTCATCATGAAACTGCTCAGATTATGATTTTGGATTCCTGCCTGTTTTTAATGCGATGATCCATACAAAATATTACTTCCATCACTTAATAAAATGCATATGTATGGATTTAAATATTTACATGTCATAAACATGATGATGGCCTCAAAATGTCACATTTTGGACACCAAATTGAAGTCGGGGACTTTTATGTTATGATGTGTTTGGTTTTGTTGCAGATTTGTTAAGATGCTACCTGACCGTGAGTGCAAGAAGCTGGGTATAGAAAAACCAGAGGATGTGCAGAAATGTTCCACCCATGTGGAATGTCCTCAGTGGGTCGCTGGACATTGGTCTCCTGTAAGTGTGTGTGTGTGTGTATGTATGTGTATGTATGTGCGTGTGCACGTGTCTGTGCATGCGTGCGTGTGTGCGTGCGCGCACACACATATCTATGTGTGCTTCAGCGTCTGTATGTATTTGTAATGTATGTTCCATGTACATGCTTCTGTGTGCATATTATGTATGCGTGTGTGCGAGGGAAAGGTGGAAAAGAATATTTTGATACTCTCAGTAACTTTGTGTCTTCCATTGGCAATCACAAAATGATCACAGGACATATTTTTCGTGCAGTGTTCAGTGACGACCTGTGTAAAGGATGGCTATGCAGAGCGTCGCCGGAAGTTTCACTGTGCATACTCCAACGGAACTTCCGCCCCAAATCTGCATTGCTGGAAAGAGCGTCAACCGGAGTCCGCCAGACTGTGTGTGAACAAGGACTGTATTTCTCATTGGACAACCTCCAAATGGACCTCGGTAGTGTGCTATGTTAATTGGTTTTTAAAAATGTTGTTATCATTAGTGCACAATTTCAGCACAAGCACGTTTGCACTTGCACACCCACACAAAAGTATGGTTTTGTACATACATTTACTTGCATGCGAGGCACACTTACAAACACACCACAGCGTAACTAATAGTTGACATTTGAGATTAGAACTTTGAAGCTGGACCAAGTCATTGTTTATATAGGTGTGTCGACATATGTAAACTGATATCGGCAGACTGGAGTGTTTGCGTCTCAATATTTTTATCTTTTGCCCCACTTTCAGATGTGAAATGTCCTGCGTGCTACGAAGATCTCCCACTCTCTTGGGTCGGTAATCAACTCCGTAGTCACAGCTTCGTGCTATGTTAATGTGGGTGTTCTCTTGATAGGGACATGGGGCAGGGTGGGCACAGTCTCAAGCTGTGGCGAGCGCGGTACGGGTGCAGACGACCAGTGCCATAACAAAACTAGTTTTCGGTATGCTCCACCAAGAGAGGTCGCAGGCTAGACTGGTCATGAGCTGCCCTCAAGTCGCAGTGTCAGCTGAGGCCAGCGTGCTGACCTTCTGCAAAGTTACAAGCACAAGAGAAGATCAGGTTCTAAATAAAGTAGCGCGGCGGTAGAAATTGTACACAGAAATGTTGTCTTTGGAAATAAAAAGCATGGATGTGTTTGCTGTTGATGAAATAATACACGGAGTATGCTGGCAAGAAGTGTGACAGATGGGTAGTTCATAGCTCCATTATCTGAAAGAGCAAGGCCTACACTGTCTAAAAGAGCTGCACTATCTGCAAGAGCACAGTAATGTCTAGAGATGAGGTATTTTTTCATTTCTCGGCTAGAACTCCGAGGTTCACCAATGAAGAGATTTTTTTGTGTATGCGACCTTTCTTCTCCCCCCCCCCCCCCCCCCCCCAACCATTCAGGTAGCCGATTTCCAACTTTAAGGGATGGTATATAAACGCAACACCTGTTTGGATGCGTTTTCTTTTTAAATTGTCATCTGTTCCCACCAGCACGAAATGGCCTACTTTTTCAAAAGGCGGAATGGGTTTTTAACGAGTGGGCAAATTGTTCTGCGTGTATTCGCATTCGGGGCCTTGGTTTATTGTCTTATCCGAAGGACTTTGACATTCAATTCGATTTTCTTGTCAAACTGGGAAGAAAGGGTAAGATGATCCATCATTTCTGTGCTGATGACTCTCAGATTCTAAGCAGTGATACTCCTGAAAATCTGCCTTCTCACTTGACAAATATGTCACACTGCCTCAAAGATCTTCAAAACTGGATGATACAAAACAAGTTACAGCTAACCGCAGATAAAACTGAAGCCATGATTGTAGGGACCAAACACAAACTCTCTTCCATCACAACAGACTCAATAGAATTTGGCAATACAACTGTTTCTCTATCCACCACAGTCAAGTATCTAGGTGTTGTTATTGACAACACACTCTCCATGCAAAAATTCATCACCCTGAGCTTCCAGTCGTGCTACTATCAATTACGACGTATAACCGCAATTCGAGAGTACCTGTCCGCTGATGCAACGTCCAAACTTGTCACATCTCTTATTCTTTCACATCCGGACTATTGTAATTCTCTTTTGGCTGGTCTGCCAGATTTATCTATCTACTCACTTCAACGTATACAAAACTCTGCAGCTCGACTAGTCCTCAAAAAGAAAAAAATCTGAGCATATTACTCCTCCCTTGTGATCTCTCCACTGGTTGCCTGTGCCACAGAGAATAAACTATAAGATCAGTACCCTCTGTTATAAATGTCTCCACAATACAGCACCCTCCTACCTCTGTGAATGTCTTCACCTGTACACTCCTTGTCGTTCCATCCGCTCTGCTGCAGATACCCTGTGCCTACGAATACCTAGATTTAACCAATCCACCGTTGGCCGTCGCTCTTGCTCTATTTCTGGTCCATCAATCTGGAATGACCGCCATCTCTCCCTCCGCGAAAAGCCTACTTACGACACTTTTAAATCCAGCCTCAAGACATACCCATTTCAAACCTAAGATTTTCCCCTATTGTTTCATCTCATGATCATTTGTCCCTGCCTTCAATGACCAAAATTCCCATAATCCTACCGAAGTGTATAATCTTCTTTAATTTAACGTCTTTTCACATTAAGTGATATTATATTAGTGTATAATCTCTGTATGTGTGTGTGTGTGTGTGTGTGTGTGTGTGTGTGTGTGTGTGTGTGTGTGTGTGTGTGTGTGTGTGTGTGTGTGTGTGTGTGTGTGTGAAAACAGTTAATTATTGTTGGTTGTATGTGTAGGAGTGGATTGAATGCAAGCGCTTTGATTTGTTTTTACAAGATATAGCGCTATATAAATTCCATTTATGATGATGATGATGATGATGATGAGATGATGATTATTCTAAAAGGGTAAGGCTTGGAATCGAACCCAGAACCTCACCGTATACTTGTTAGGCAGGTACGCGTCTTAACCATCCCGCCACCTTCTTTCCTAGACAAGCATTTGAGAACTACATTATGGAAAAGAGCTAAAGGACTGACTAAAAGACAGAAGGGGCCAACGCTTATAATGTCTTGGGATACTTTCCAAAAGAGCGGGGGAAGCAGCAGCAGCAATTCAGACACTCCAGATTAACCAACTTAGCCCGAGAACAATGCCAACGCATAACAAACATGTGCAGTACACAGTGTTAGATCATAGGTTATAATGGGAAGGCATGATAAGCGAGGACAGACTGAACGGATTCTGTCTGCATTATACTGCCGAAACAGATACCACTTTTCCTAGCCAGAAGATGGGGGGGAACTATTCTTGTGCGTGATTTGGCTTTGGTTAACGTGTATGGTGACCGGCTGCATTGTTTTTGTGAATGTCAGGCTACCCTCCTCCCTCCCCTTTCCCAAGGAAAGTGCGCCAGCTGTTCGGTTTCCCAGCTGTGCGTTTATTATTCGCCTTATTGTTCTTTGACCTGTGCATGTGTATTCACTCGCCCTTTTTTGTCTAAGTTCTTTTATGAGCTCAAGATGCTTGTTGTACAACTTCACTTTACTTTATTCACTTTATCAACATACCGATTATCAGACAATAACTCAAGGTTTAATAGAAGGATTGTAGTAGAGTAAGTGATGTAAATACTGTAAACACACATTCGGATAATAACTTACTCTGACAACGTTCTTGTTTAAGTGGCATTAATATAAATTAAACTGTCGGAAAATGACCATGATCCTTATGGTGTGTGTGTGTGTGTGTGTGTGTGTGTGTGTGTGTGTGTGTGTGTGTGTGTGTGTGGTACGTGCGTGTGTGTGTGTGTGACACCAGTGCCGACCTAGTTGCGGTTCTGAGGGCGTGAAGATGAGGATGTTGATGTGCTCCTGGAGGAAAACGGGTCAGCCTGCCTGGTCTGCCTGCCGACGGCACCCCAGACCCAACGCCAGAAAGGTCTGCAAGCTCCCGCCCTGTCCTGGGTCTGCTTTGGAAGGTAGGCTCAGGCCGCCAGAATATCAGAGAGGCAATGTGCACTCACACACACACACACACACACACACACACACACACACACACACACACACACACCCCACACCTCACATCTCTCTCTCTCTCTCTCTCTCTCTCTCTCTCTCTCTCTCTCTCTTATCATTATCCTCGAAATAAAAGAATGAGACAAAATAAATAAATAAAAATACATGCATATACGCACGCATGCACACACACATATACACACACAATGTCTTTGTGTGCCTGTGTGTATCTCTTTCTCTCTTTCTCTGTCCCTCTCACTCTTTCTTTCTGCTATTATCTTTAACTCGCGCTCATGAATACGCAGAGGCACCACACGCACGCAAGCACGCACTTTCAAGAAATATTAAATGCAGTAGTCCCAGCTGAAATAAGTCCATTTGTCTAACTTAATATTAAACGAATAGTGTCATGGGCATGAAAATAGATCTTTTAAAGCAATTGAAAAGAATGTGGATGTAGACTCTTTGATATAAGAAAAGCACGATACATTTCAAACTTATTAGTTGCTTTACTTGTTAACTTAAGGAATTTCCACAGTTTGTTTTTTCTTTTCTGAGTGTGCGAGGAAGAAAAAGACCTCAAGTGAACCAAAAAATCCCATCTAATGCTTATAAAGACATATAGCTTATAAGAGCAAAAATGTAAGAACACAACACCCAAGTATTTAAAAACTTCTTCAGGCTAAGAAATAAGCCAACTGACAGTATAAACTAACTAATGAGACATAGCTTTTCAAAAAGATAATGTTATGTCCTGAATAAGCTTACAATTGATGGCAATGTATATTTTTAATGCACAGCATTTTTGTTTAAAGCATGGCCATTCTTTACTTCCTGTTGCAGCCTGTGACGACAGTTCCAGATACTGCAGCTTAGCACGCATGCTCAGAATGTGCCGGTATGACTACTTCCGCCAGATGTGCTGCCGGTCCTGTACAGATGTCCTGCAGACTACTCTGCCCTCATAGAACCCTGTTCGTTCCAGTGTGCTGCCTCCGGTCTTCAGCTTCTTCGCAGATAACAGTGAGGAACATAAAATATTGGAGCAAGATGTTGTTGCTGTTTTGGAACAATATGTCGTTCTTATGGAAACAGTGAACAGCAACGTGTTGTTCTTATGGAAACAGTGCAAAACAGTCTTTGTGGTCTCCAACGCCATTTGTGCCAGAGTTCCTCAATCCCCTTGTGTGATTTAAGCCCTGAACCCTTCCGTGTATATACCACCAAATTTGTTCAGCGCGTGTCTGCTATTGATCCCAGCATGAATTCGGTTTTAGCCGTTGTCTGAACAGTGAACAGCGTGACGGAATGATCTATAGCTGTTCATCTCCACAGTAAGCATGGTGTCTACAGTGTCCTTGGCTCAAACCATGAATTTTGCCACTAAAATGATTTTTAACAATTTTATTTTGACTACTTTGATGGTGATTAATCCTCCTGATCAACTAGACTGTTGACAATGTTGACTTATTGATCTTAATCAATGTAGCAATTGGTGGCATTGTCAATCAAGACCAGGTTGGTGATATCGGCTGAAACTAGTGCTGATCTTGATTTTTTGGCTGTTAAGACTCGAAGATGGATTTCTTAGTATACCTTGTTGAGAACAACTCTGTAGATTGTGCAAGAGACAATTTGTGTGTGATTTTCAGCTGGTGAAGTTTGGAATGTTCATGTCTTGTGATCTTGCTTGGCATGGAAATACACAATTCGATCCTGTTCAATGTTGAAACACAATGGCTGATGGCAAAAGATATGTGACTCACTTAAAAATATAAGGAAGACTTTTGATTTGTAACGCATAGAGCCATGTCTAACAAAAAGTGGCTATTTCAGACCAAGTTGAACATTATGAAGAACTGATCAAAATGCGGTGACAACCAGTGTAACAGAGAATAATATCACAAAGGAAGCTGGGCGCTTCACCAATGTACTGGGTGTGTTCCTTTCAAGCTTATGCTTGACATGGCAGTGCTACTGCAAAAAGCTGAAGACAGACCAGTGTGGAAAAAAATGTTGACCAACGTGTTTCTCGTGTACCCCCAACGGCCATCTAGGTCAAGAGACTGTTGTTGTTGTTGTTGTTGTTGTTGTTCTTGTTGTTAATGATGGTGATGAGATGATGGTGATGAGATGATGATGATGATGATACTGGGTGGATATTAGAATATTCCTTACTTCCATCCTGCCATACTTGATATTTGTGCTGTTAGGGTTGTTTCCTGCGGTTGCATTTCATGGGGTACTGGAGGTGGTCTTTTGTTGTTGTTGTTTTTACTTGACTTTAACTTGACAATATCACTAAGCTTAGGCATAAATGGAATGTTCTTCCCACAATGACAGCACAAGAAAACAAAATATGTGACAACCTTCAAAGGATAACTATGGCTGCCTATGTGGCGAGGTACTTGAAAAGAGTCATACACGCAAACTTATCACCCGGGGTGTACTTCCTATCTCACAGTGATTCCCAGGTGGGATGAGTGAGTCAGAGTGCATGTTGTGGGTGACCCCCAGGGTGTAAAGCTGGGGAACGCACAACAACAACAACGTTCTGAACCAGACATTTTAGAAACGCAATGTTGCTGTATTGAACACGAGAATACGGTAGAAGATAAATCTAAACCAAAACATCTTTGTCATAGCAGTCTGAACAGTCAAAGCTGTGAACAGAACACAAGAAAGCATCAGTGACGAACGTGGCACTGATTTATACAAAAATGGTTCATTGGGAACAAAATTTCAGTAACCAATACCCACAGCATAGACTATTCAGAACTTGTGTTAGCTCACCATGGGGAAAATGTTGACACATCAGACCGAGATTCCTTATTTAGGGGAGGGGGGTTGGAGATTGTAACTCAACCCTTCCCTTGTACATCAAATACCTTTTTTTAAAAATCAAATTAAAAAAAAAAAGGTGTTTGACTGTACCGTTTTGTTTATGCAATTATTCGGGGATAAACGGACGAATGAAAGGTGTGGTTTTTGGAATTTTGGTTATAAAGAATGTATTGTATTTACTATATTGCATTGTATTGTGCTGTGTTGTATTCCATTGTATAGCACTTTCAGTCAGGGTACATTTCTCTGTGTAAAATTCAGGCTGCTCTCCCTGGAAAAAGCTTGTCATCTCAAGAGCAGCACCACCTTTTAGAGAAAGAAACCCCCCTGTCTGTATGTGCATTTGTTTCCCCAAGGAGTGTAGCTTTTTCCGTACAATTGTGCCAGGGACAACTTTCTTGATGCTGAGGGATATTTTATGTGCTAAATGTGTGTTGCTGTCAGTACCTCAGTTTATCTCCTCATCCGAAAGACTTGCACCCAGATCGCCACTCAAGGTCTGGCGGATACATTGAGCTGGTAGTTTGACGGCCTGGATTTGAGCAAACACGAGGCACCCGTTCGAGGGGATTTTCCCCCTGGAGTTAACATCAGTACCGATTCCATTCCCTCAAAAGTTCTTTGGATAAGATCATAAACAGAGATTCTGCGTGCTAACGCTAACGCACGCAGAGTATCTTACGCACTATTTAAAACCTGTTCAGCCTTTTGAAAGAGTAGACCATTGTGTATCTGTAAGAACTGATGACAACATTAATAAAAAAAAAAAACCCGGCATGCGCACTGTCGTCGTGTTTACATATTATAACCCGAAGTCGGAATACGGCTAGCTTGATTTTGAGCAACAACAACAAAAAAAGGTCGCATAGCACCAATCTCACCATAGGTAAAGCCTAGGCTGTAGCCATGAAACAAAACAAAAATCCTAAACCAAAACAAAAGCAAAAACTGGGCACCGAGCCCGCGACTTCAAGCTAGACCAGTGATTAACTGTGTGGTGGTGTATCATCTTTTCGTTGGAAGAGTATGTGAGCTAAGGCTTCTTTCTCTCTTTGGGCGACAGCGCAGCCTCACCGCCACCCATCTGGGTTTGGTTGGTTTGGTTGTGTGTATGTATAAATTCTATGTTTGTACAGTTTTGTAGCTGCTATTATCGACATAACTTGACGTCATAACTGAAATAATCATTGTCTAATTGGATCTAGGCTTGTACGTTCACACACGAAGCTGCTTGTTTTTGTTGCTTGTGGTGCTCATGTTTTGTAGAGAGCCAGTAAGAGAGTTGTAGAGAACCAGTAAGTGACTTGTCCATTTTGAGTAATTTTCAGTGTTCATCTGTGTGCTTTGTGTAGGTCTAGTATGCTAGCTTGCTTCTTGCTTGTTTGTGATGGTTGATGAAGGAAAGGATTATTTTGTCAGCATCAATGCTTGGAAGATTTAATCTGTCTTTGGGGTCTTGTCTCTGTGCCTTCGTCTTACTGTCTCCCTCTCTCATTTTGTCTGTCTGTCTGTCTCTCTGTGTACATGTTGAAATATGTGTATGTTAAGCATGTGTGTGTATATATGTGTTTGGTGTACATGCGCGCGCGTGTGTGCGTGAGTGAGAGAAAGCGAGAGAGGGAGAGGAGGGTGTGTCAATGTGTGCTTACTTGTCCTGTTGATGTTACCTCTATATATGGTGGGGTCATTGAGGGTAGTATCTGCAGTCTGCAGGTCTGATGTTGAAATGGAACAACAACAAAAAAGGACGAAGTGCTGCAGTTCAAGAGACGTAATGCAGACAATCTGCAAGGAACAGGGGAAAATATGTAAGTCTGGGACTCAAAATAGCACCCCCCCCCCCACACACACACACACAAATCACACACACACACACAAACACATACACACACACGTGGGCACCCACGCGCGCGCACGGACACACATACACACACATGCACCCACGCACGCGCACACACACACCAGAAGTTGATGTTTGATGTTAGGACCAGTCTTCATTCAACTTCAAGTGCTTTGTCTCCAAGCCCTGAATGAAATATAGTTATGGATGTCACTAACACATGTTATCCTTCTTGTCTTCAGAATGGAGCTGTGTTTGGGTGGGGGTTTTTGTCATTTTTTGCGAACTCGGCTTTTATGCATGCCAGTGTGACTTCTGTGGGGTTCTCATCCCAGTCGCACACTCTGCCACATTCAACCTTGTTCCATCCCACTTTACCAACAGGAAGATACCAGTGGTATTCTTCTAGAGGGCACCAATCAAAAGAGGCCCAGCACTACTAGTTGATTTACTTCAGGGTGTTCTGTAGTGCCTGGTTTAATCCAACATGAAGCAACACACCATCTACAAAGACCTGTTACCCGTCTCCAATGCCGCTGTCGACGGTAGAAGCACCAGGGTACTCCATCTTACTCTATCTCTGCAGACTTTTACGATCTCCGGTAGTCTTCACAGCATACCTTCAGTGATGCTGGTAAAGTAGGAGGTAGGTGGCCTGCCTCTTTTCTTTCTGCCCTCAAGGGGCCTTGGAGAACTGTAAAAGACCCGAAGTGACAACAATAACAGCTTTATTTTCGGAGCTGTAGAGTAAAATGTCCACGTCCGTCAAGTCTGAAGACTTTGTGACAACTCACCGCAGGCATTCATACATACTGCAGCTTTGTAACGGTGATTGTGTATCTACAGGAACAATGTTACCTCATTAATATTCAACACCCCACCGGTCAAGAAGTACTGACATTTGTTCTTTCCCATTAACGCAAAAGCGTGGAAGTTACATAACTGTACATTTGGGGTAAACAGAATGTTCTCCTTCTGAAAATAATGTTTTCATGAAACACCACCTGACTCTGCCATGCCAATATTTACTTATCAACTTTCACTCCTTGGTTCTTGTGACCCGAAAAGGCTTTGTGGTGTGGTCGATAGCTGGTGAGGATGACTGCAAGGTTCCTCTAACAGTCATTTAAAAAAAAAAAGTTACCCATCTTCTTCATCACGAAAAGAATGCTTGGTTTCCTGTCTCACTTTCCTTTTATTTCAGCAAAAGATAGGTTGCCTGCAAACCTTTAGTAGACCTTCCATTGTTTGGTTGTAAGGAAGCATGACCCTGTTACAAGATCTAGTGGTCCTGCTAAAAATTGTTCTGCAGGGAACCGTCGAGGAGTGTGAGATACACTTTCTTCTTCTTGGTCGAATCCTCAGACAGCAACTATTGTTTGTCTGTTATATGAGCGAAAATGGGTCACGCTGCCGTTAAGCGCCTGACAAGTCAGGCCCAGCACATGACTTCCACATAAGAGAGAATTGTTATCTTTAAAGTCTTTCTGGAAAAAAGGCAGGAGAATGGACCAAGAAGGCAGAAAATAGAAAGGAGGAGGTGACAGGAAGAAGAGGAACAAGGCAGAAACAAAGATAGTGAAAGAGAAGAGGAAATTTATAGCACAGAATTTCCAGAATGTTGGGATATCATTTAATCTAACAGGCCCCCGGTATCCCCACGGGGGGAAGTGAGATACACGAATAAGTAGAGAGACAGAGATGGACATGTTTACAGGATGGACAAGGAAACCATTGGCAGAGACCCGGGCTGCAATATACAGCTGATAAGAATCGAGCATATTAATTTTGCAAACGTGTCTTTAATGCAGTGCCCCAACGACTTCCAGGGGAGTTAAGGGAAACGAAGGAAAAGAAAGCATTATCTGTTTGTATGCAGATCAGCTAGTCTCTGCATCAACCCATACATGTTATCTTGGCTACCATTTACCACAACCTGTGTCTGTGCGTGGCATGGCTAAATGTGTGTGCTCTAAAAGAATGTTTGGTGTTTGAGAACATTGACATTCATCATATGTTTTATTGTTGATTTTAATGAACATGAAGTAGTTGTTCGGATTCTATTCCACGAACTGTGTTCATTTACAGATCGTTTCTTCACATTTTACAAAAGTTTAGTTTGTTGACGCTTGCTGAAGACATTTGATGAGATTAAACTTTGATAATCTTTGATGTCAACGGCTCTTAACAGCCCTGATGTAGCCTTAGGAGTCCGCTCTGTGCAAAGCAGTATTAACTAAAAATGTAACCAAAAATACACATGCAGGCAGGGAAAAAAAGTCTGGCATTGCTCTTGTGGCATCGCGATCTCCCCGGGGCAATCCGAATTTCACGCAGAGAAATCTGTAGGGATTGAAAGTAGTATGCAACAAACGTCCAAAAAAAGGAAAAATGGAGGAAAAGGATGGAAGTCAAATCTTGGTCAAAATGCTCTCTCTCTCTCTCTCTCTCATTGTAGTGCTTGAGTTCATGCTATTTGATACCCCCCCCCCCCTCTCTCTCTCTCTCTCTCTCTCACACACACACATTCCTCATCCTTTGTTCAACTTTTCATTGCCTTCTATTCACTCACTACTGTGTAGGTGGGTGGTTGTGCACTCTGTAAATCACACATTCCTTGTTCCATTTTTTGGGGTGCTACTTGGTGTCATTTGTCGCTAGTCTGTCTCCAAATTTCAAATCCCTCTTGACCCGCAAAGCTACTGACCTAAAAGCCACATTCCAAAGAGGTCAGTAACTGCTGATGCCTTCACACGTAAGGAGGGGTCACTTATCTGTGACCCAGTTTTTAATCTAGGGCAAGAGGTGAACTCTTTCTGGGCAAAAGGGTTTGCAGGTGGAGTGAGAGGTGTGTATGAATTAATTGGCCTATGGTCTATTTCTTTGTTAGAGATGTGGTTATGCACGCATTCATACTTTAACAAGCAACCAAACAATAAAAAACTAAAAGAAAAAAAAGGAAGTCTGAAATAAAGGGTACTGTTTCATATCTCCTTTATCCAAAAGGTTGTTGTTGCTTCGATTTTACGACTGTTAATAATAATAATGTATGGAATTTATATAGCGCTGAATCTTGTAAAGCAACAAATCAAAGCGCTCAGATGATTTTTTTATATTAATTTATGCGTGTGTGTGCGGATTTTAAAAATTTTGTCATCTGTTCCCACCAGCACACAATGGCCTACTCTTTCGAACAGCGGAACAGGATTTAACGTGTGCGCAAGATGTTCTGCATGCGTTCGCACACGGGGCCTCGGTTTATAGTCTCATCCGAAGGACTGACATTCAGTTCGATTTTTTTGTCAAACTGGGAAGAAAGGGCGAGGCTGGGAATCGAACCCAGAACCTCACGGTTTACTTGTTGGCAGGCAAACGTCTTAACCATCCTGCCACCTTCCTTCACAATGTTCACTCAACTCAAAGTGGTATTAGACGACTGGAAGGGGGGGGGGGGGGTAGGACTTAAGTTGATGGATGTGTGTAGTGAAATGGATATCTATTCCTAAATAACTTAAACAGTATACAGAAAAGGACTAAACAATGATAACAACAATTAAATACATAGGAAATGCTAATATAGCTTATGACATAACTAAAACAAAAGTGTGTGTGTGCGCGCGCGCACGCGTGTATGTGTATGTGCGCGTGCGCGTGTGTGTGTGTGTGACAAGGTTGAACATTTTAGAAGCTGATAGCTGGTATTCCATCCAGTGAGTTAGTCAGTACTTCTTGAGCACTGCCAATTTGCAACAAACTTGCATCATTTATAAACAGCCCCAAGATCAGGATTGTGATATGATGATAATTTGCACTGGTGTTTGTGCGCCTTCTTGTGTCTACCCCATTGATATGGGGATATATCTGTATATTATGCACCCCTGGCTCACATGCACGTGTACGCGCGTGCGCGTGCGTGTGTGTGAGTGGGTGTATGAGAGAGAGATGCGAGTATGCGTGCCTGTGTGTGCATGTGTGCCTGCGTGCGGTGCGTTTGTGTACGCATGCATATGTGCGTATGTGTGCTTGCGCATGCGTACACACATGCGTGTGTGTGTGCGTGTGTATTCCCTCTTCCTCTTAATTTTGTTGATATTCCTTTCCTTTTCCCAATGACATCGTAGGTTATACATAGGGCATTGAAGTTAAGGAAAGGTTATACAGCTCTCATTGTCGGGTATGTTTGGCATGTACCTTTAACCTATGTCACCTTTAAACTATGACACCCGTGAAGCTGCTTGCTTAGTTTTGCACTTTAGTGTTATCTTTGACATGAACCAGATGTACCCAGTCCTATGGACTGGCCACAGTCACAGTACAACAAATACGTATTCTTTCTCACTATTAATTTAGGATGGCGAGTTAAAAATGCACAGTCTTTTACAGAATCAACCGAAAAACGAGAAAAAGATTAATTCATAACCAAAAGCACAATCAACGTATTTTCTTGATAACGTGATATATAGTTGTATGTGTTCTAGTGCCAGCTAAAGAGCTACAGGCCGTCCCCCCATCCCCTCCGGATTTGTCTGTTTGTTTTGGGGTTTGTTTTTTTTTTTACATATACTCCTTAATTTTTCCTGATTATTTTCTCAAACTTTAAAAACAAACCCTCAGGGACTTTTGGTATACGTATGTTTATTGTGTATTATAGGTGCATGCACATACACACAGACACTAACACACTAACACACACGCACTCTAACACACACACACACACACACACACACACACACACACACACACACACACACACACACACACACACACACACTTCAACACCTATTCTATCTTCATATTTTCTACACACACACACACACACACACACACACACACCCTACACATACACACAAACACACACACACACACCCACACACCACGCACGCACACACCCCACACTCACACCACACACACACACACACACACACTATTCGCCAGGCCTAACGAAAGCATTCCCTTTTCTTGAACTTGAAGCGTAGAAAACCCACCCAAGACAATCGATGCTGGGGACTGGGGGAGACTTGGAATTTCCAATCAGTACTACTGGACGTTGCCGGCAGCTCGCTATAGCTCGTTATAGGACCTGGTACTGCTAAAGCGATCGATCCCATTATTGCAATATTGATGTGAATATCTCTCTCTGTCTCTGTCTCTGTCTCTCTCTCTTTGTCTCTGTCTCAGTCTGTCTGTCTGTCTGTCTGTCTGTCTCTCTCTCTCTCTCCTCTCTCTCTCTCTCTCTCTCTCTCCTCTCTCTCTCTCTCTCTCTCTCTCTCAGGTGCATTAAAGCGTAACATCACAGTATGCTTTACTGATCCGTTGGATCTGAGATGTATCATATTATGCTTTAGTGTGTTATGATCAATGACTTGTTTATTCATGTGGTTCCTGTGATAGAGCACCGAGGTTCACCAAAACGTGAGATTTTGCGTATGCGACCGTTTGCTCTTATATTAAGGTAGCCGCACTCTGACTTCATGGAGAATGTGTTGTGATCACTTAAAACAATAACAATTATGCTATATAAAGACCCGAAAGAGATTTAAAGCTTCACACACACACACGCACACACACACACACACACACACACAGTATAGTTAACAAGGGCAGTGGCATTCGGTCAGACAAATAGGCCATCCCATCCACCCTACATGTTTACTGTAGAACTGACCCCGCAGCAAGACTGACTGAGAGCCGATAAGTTGACCACCCCGAACCAGCTAAGTCCAGATACCTGACCTACACACCTTGCGGTGCAAGCCTCCAACACAACATTCACGCTAAGTTCGAATTCCTTCGACCAAAAGTACGCTCTCTCTCTCTCTCTCTCTCTCTCTCTCTCATAGGACTTAGCCACATTTTATAAGCTTAGAACTTATCCACATTTTATAAGCTTACATGACATCAAACTTTATCTAACGCTTGAAATGGATATGCATTTTAAAAAAAATTCTGGCTAAATTCAGACTGAGTGTGTCAGATAAATGTTCATAAACTTGGGTACAGAATGCATAGTGAACACGCTCTTATGTGATGAAGACAGAAGATGGAGTTGTTGTTGTTTTTACTTTAGGTTGTTCTGCCTTTAATGGCATAAACAAAAATACATCCCAGCAAAATATACTTACCAGCCTAATGCATTTAGACTCAGTTTGCTCATTGGATGCAGTAATCCTAATATCATTAGAAATGTAGCTTTATATCTATGTAAAGCCTTTAAAATAAGAGATAGTGTGTTGTGGTAAGGTTTTGTTTTTTCCTGTTGATTTGTCTGGGTTTGTTTGTCTCGGCTGTACTTTGCCGTGTATTCCTATCATTATTCAGTGAGTTAATGGGCACCCCCTTTTATGTATGAGCCAACGGCCATTTATGAATAAATTATTTCAGAGTTCACTCTCTCTCTCTCTCTCTCTCTCTCTCTCTCTCTCTCTCTCTCTCTCTCCTACACACACACACACACCGCGCGCGCGATAACATTCTTCTCTTCCCTGCCCTGCCTCTTTCTCGTTGCCAGGAAATATCAGTATGTATCTGTACGTCTGTAGACATCTGTTGTGGTGCAATGAGATAGGCTTACATTGTTGCTAGTTTTTGGCAGGTTGTGTTGTAATGAGTTTTTGTTATCTAAAACTTGTATGTTGTAACACACACACACACACACACACACACACACACACACACACACACACACACACACACGTACGTCTATATACATATAAGCACGATATGCTTGCCAGCAACTGAGGCCCATTTTAAAAAATAGATCATAAATGCACACACACACACACACAAACACACTCACCCACACACATTATATATATATATATATAATATATATATATATATATAGGAAAGCAGCAATTACACATCTACTATGATTCAGAACAAAAAGCAATAATGTAACATTCTTTTTGGGTTTTCTTGGTGAAAATTACTACTTATTATTTCATGGCTTTTAACGAATTTGGTTTTCCATTGAAACAGTTGACATCACAAACTGTCGGTAAATCGTTAGTCTGTCTGGGACATAATCGCACGTGCGTGCGTGCGTGCATGTGTGTTGTGTGTGTGTGTGGCGCACGCGCGAGCAACGTCTCCTCACTCAAAATCATATTAGATGCTCCCCATCCCCCATCCCCCCCCCCCCCCCCCAAAGAAAAGAAAAAAGAAAGAGAAACAATTGTGACATTTTATACAATTATGTCACATTTAGAGAATGTATGTGGTGTGTGTGTGTGTGTGTGTGTGTGTGGTGCGTGCGCGCGCGCGGACGTGTGTGCAAGTGCGAGCGCACGAAAGTGTGTACGCACACGCGTGCACGTGCTTATATCTTTATTTGCATGAGCAGATCATGTTGGTGTAGACGTCGATACATCGTGAAAAATTGCAATAAACAAACACATAAACGAATGTATTAAACTCACTCACTCACTCACTCACTCACTCACTCACACACACACACACACACACACACACACCACCACCACACACCCCCACACACCAACCACCAACCACAGAAACAAAACTGACAAAAGCAGTGACAACCAAACCGTGACGAAAACACCGACCCCCCAAAAAACAACAACAACAACCCCAACAACAACAAACAAACAAAACAAAAACCACACAAACAAAAACAACAAATAAAACACCCCTACAAAAAGAGGAACGAAATCCAAAGCAAAACAAAATGAAAAGGCGTGACTGGTGAAAACAATAAATGTAAATAAGAAAGAAAACACGAAAAGAAATAAAGAAACAAACGAACAAACCTGGCCGACTTTAACCACCCCCCCCCCCCAAGTCAAACAACCCCCCCCCCCCCCCCCTCAAAAAAGAAGATGACATCGATAACTCGGACAATTATTCTGTACTGAATGGCACCAGATCCCTTCATGCTATTCTTCAGGTCCCCAAATGACAAAAACAACAACCTTTATTACACTGTGTGTGTGTGTGTGTGTGTGACAGCAGTATTACTAGAGATGACTGTGTCTTGTGTCTGTTTAAAACAAACAATAACAACAAACACACACACTCACAAAAAAACAACAACTCACACCTCAACCTAACCAAACTAAATAAAGTAAAGCAAGTAAGCCTACCACCACCACCAACATGAAGTTGCTAACTTTCTAGTCATCATTTTAATCAAAATATTACACCAACAATTCTGCTTAAATTTCACACAGAACAGTACAAACACTCGAAAAGCTTACTACATGTATATCTCTCATATCCTCTTCGATTTTATTCTCTCTCTCTCTCTCTCTCTCTCTCTCTCTCTCTCTCTCTCTCTCTCTCTCTCTCTCTCTCTCCTCTCTCTCTCTTCTCTCTCTCATTCATGTGTTGTCGTTTTATGTGTTTGGATATTTTAATATGATCTCATTCATCTTCTTCCCCATTTTAATATACTCCCCATCATGTTTTCTTTGTCTGACTTTTCCTGTGTATTTTCAAATAATATAGATCTAAGCATAATTACGTTTTCCCATTAGAACGTTCGCCCCTCCCCCCACCCCCCCTTCTCTCTCTTATTATTTTTATTCATTTATTTTTGGACATTTTTGAGGACTGGATGTATTAAAAAAGATGTAATGCATTAAAAATTCGTTCCTTCTCTCTCTCTCTCTCTCTCTCTCTCTCTCTGAAGCCTCACATTGACATGCAGGCATTGTGGGCCATGTAAATAAAGAAACTTGGGGCGAGTGTGAAGATGAGGAAAAAGACGACGGTTACAAGTATTCGGGTCAGTCGGACAAGGCTATTACTGGTAATTTAACCGATAAACCTGCGCCTATCTCACCGCTTTCTAAAAACGAACCAAAAGTGGCTCCTGACCTCTTGAAACACAAAACAAATTGTAAGATGTGCTTTCATTGGTGGATTTTAACCTCGACCTTATTTCACCGCGCATGTCTAAATATAGAGGCTAGGCCTGCCGCACGCAGACGACAATATTAAAAGGCAGCGGGTGAAAAGTGCATGCAGTGTTCTTTCTCACTTTCAGATTAACGACTGCAGTAACAACGGAGATTTGCTCGGGAACAGTTACTGTTTATTCTTGGTACTACCACAACAAAAATCGCCATTTCTTCAAATCTGAGTCATAATATTGCAAGTATTGCACAATTTTGGCTTAAAGGGTCTGTTCTAGTCAGTGGAACACGAACTGACATACAAGCGTCAGTACCGAGAACGGAACTTAAACTGGCCAGGAAATCACTAGCTGCAACATTAAATTGTACACCTGTTGTTAAAAATATTAGTGAATGTTGAAGGTTTCGTCAAGGGGTGACCAGAAAAACACATACATTGCAGTGTTTGCTTGGAGATTTTGTGAATCAATCAATCGAAGTTCATAACTGGGTCTGAGTCAGAGCAGTGAGTGTCCAGATCTAGTTACACCGATTGCCGTTGTTGGAGATCAATAACTAGTATGGGCAAGGTAACGACATTTCGGATTCTGTTGAACAATTGTGACAAGATCAGGGCCGGTGACACACTGACCGGCCAGGTGAAGTTGGAACTTCGGGATGATTTGCATGTGAAAGGTGAGAGCATTCAAATATTTTAGTCTTTAGTCAGTCTGCCTGCCAGAGTGTACTCTTCCATGTATTTGAAAATAATGTTTAAAGCCTTAAAAGGGGTCTATCACAGGCAGCGCACTTCATTTACATTTTCATGTTCGTGAGATAGTTTCCTTCGGAAGTTATCTGCTTTTAAAAAATCTGACTCTATTTTTAACGAAGGTGCAACCTCGTACAAAAGTTAATAATTCTTACACTGATTATGTCAATTTATGTTGTGTTTTTGACGTATTTTCTGCTTTGAATGGTGTACTGTGATCACTCGCCTCTCGAAAGGGGGCTTCAACCTATTATATATGAATAAATCATCCGAATCTGAATGTTTTTCATTTATTTCTAGGCCTATGGCATAGCTTCTTCTTGAAGCCTACCTCAATTTAAAAGGAAACCCCAAGCGTCACACCCACCATTTGAATGCAAATGGGTGCACTTCGGAAGCATCTATTAGAGTACGAACCACTAAAAACTGCTGTTTCCGGCGCAAGCGAGCGATCCGTTTTTGCTGCTGCTGCTGTTCGTTTCCTATAATGATAATAACGATCATCATCATCGTCATCATCATCATCTGAAA
>CM054153.1:44435039-44472539 GCA_028751875.1 Rapana venosa
TATGTAAGTTCACCAATTAATTTGCTTTCTGATGCTTTACTGGCAAATATTATTGAATAGTGGTGATCAGATTGTGCCATATTTTTGTGTGTTTTTTTGTGCTGAGTTGAAAGGGTTTGTGACAAGGGGTATAACATTTTATAGAAAGGTAAACAATCGTCGGCTCCAGGATTGATAAGACCTGGCAATGCAGACAAAATTCAGAGAGAGAGAGAGAGAGAGAGAGAGAGAGAGAGAGAGAGAGAGAGAGAGAGAGAGAGAGAGAATATTGGGAGAATCTAAAGAGAAAACAGAATCATCAGCATTACCACAAACAATCACCATCGCAGCCACCAACCACTGTTTTTTATCACCATCGTCGTCGACATTATTATCATTATTATTTATGATAATAATTATGTTATTACTATCATCATCATCATCATCATTGTCTTATTATCATTATTGGTTGTAATGATAATGATGGTGATGTGTTGTTGTTGCTGGTACTGATGCTTATAACCCAGTAACTGCTAAGGCCATACCAGGCCTGTGTTCATCTCAGCTTACCCGAATACGGCCAACAGTGTCAAGTATATCAATCTCTGCGAATATCTCACTTTGTCATCCACAACAGAACACGATTCATAGCATATCTTTGCCATTTAATTATCCTTGAAGAAGATTTAGGTGCTTCAGATAAATCTGATAGGTCTATCCATAGATTTAGACAGAATACAGAAAGACAAAATGATATGCTTCAAATAAACAAAAACACAAAAGTGACCATAGATGCATTTACTAGCTTTGCTGACTAGACGTATTGTGCTCAACTCAAGCGTCACTCTCTACTTACAAGAATAATAAGTAACGCACACACTTTGTTACATATTTATTTATTCATTTATACCACTTTAAGTCGTTAGATTTCTCTGCATGAAATTCGGGCTGCTCTTCCCGGGGAGAGCGCGTCGCCACAAGAGCAGCGCCTACCTTTTTTGTGTGTGTCTACAACTGTATTTATTTACCTATCAGAGTGGCTTTTTTCAAAGAATTTTGCCAGGCACAATTCTCTTGTTGCCGTGGGTTCTTTTACGTGCGCTGAATACTTTTGTGTAACACACGGGACCTCGGTTTATCGTCTCATCCGAAAGACTTGCGCCCAGACTACCACTCATGGTATAATGGATGGGGGAAAAGTTTTGGGCCCAAACGGGATTCGAACCACCACGCACTTCCGACCCGGACATTTCGCTTTCTAGACAGGCGCGTTACCTCTAGACCACCAATCCATCCTAGATGGTAGAAGAGAGATAATGAGTAGGCTAAGTTTGTGTATTCTCTGTCTCCTAGTCTGCCTATCTGCGCGTGTGTTTGTGCGTGCGCGCGCGTGTGTGTGTAGGTGTGTGTGCGTGCGTGCGCGCCTGTCTGTTACGTCTGTCTGTCTGTCTGTCTGTCTGTCTGTCTCTCTCTCTCTCTCTCTCTCTCTCTCTCCTCTCTCTCTCTCTCTCTCTCTCTCTCTCTCTGTATTTAGGAAAAAAAAGGAAAGTGGAATGGACTGGCAAAAAAAAAGAAAGAAGAAAGATGGGAAGGGGGGTGGGGGGGTTGCGGGATGTAGGGGGGTGGGGGTTGGTGAGCAGAAAGAGGAATGTCAGCAAAAAGGGTAATATGTGGCTCATGTATAAAATTCCCAAAAGATAGGAATATTAGTCCAATATATACTGAAAGTGCCCAAAGGATTGAAAACCAGTGACACAGTAAAAACAAAGAAATAAACACTTGAGTATAAAAAAACACCAAGTAAGGCAGGTAAACTCTTACACGGGAATAATGTAGAAGTTGCATATCATGACTGTCCATAATTATTATTCATCATTGAAACTTTCTTCGAGTTACATTATCAAAGAACGCAGGCTCTTTACTGGCTTTTATGTTTCATAAGCCGGTATTTTTAGGCATAAACCTACACACACACCCACACACACACACACACACACACACACACACACACACACACACACACACACACACACACACACAGGGGCGTGTATGTGTGTGTGGTGATATATGGTGAATGTTTTGATGTATCTTCAAAAGCAAGCTAAATCGAACTAGTATCCTTATGAGTATAGATGTGTGCTTGTCATAGTTATGCGTAATGTTTGCTTTCGAAAAACAGGATTAATGTATTGACTTTATGAATATATGGTTGTGTGTGTGTGTGTGTGTGTGTGTGTGTGTGTGTGTGTGTGTGTGTGTGTGCGTGCGCACGTGCGTGCGTATGTGTATTTGTGTGTGTGTGTGTGTGTAACCGTAAAACAAAAATACCCCCTTCCCCAAAAAATAAAACAACAACAACAAAACAACCCTTCCCCCTAAACCCAAAACAAAAAAACAAACACTTTGCAGAAAGAAGGGGAAAAAGTAGCAACAGAGAAACTATCTAGAGACAGGAAAACAAGAACATAGGACAGACCCTTCTGTCGTTTAAAGATAGCTTTGCAATAACAGGTTCTTTAGTTTTAAAATTGCTTAACTGGACGCCTGTCCCTAAATCTTCTAGCTGTTAGGATGGACAGAAATTATGAAAATAACACTTAAGAGTTAATTCATTCGGTGTTGCTTTTTTCTTTTTTTTCTTCAGAAATACGGATGAATTTCACAGGGATGTCTAGCATACAGTGGGCAGAATCTCACAAGTCCAGCGCCATGCCGGAGATCAATGGCGCCATGGTCAACCCTGTGCTCGGTCACGAGGTTTATTTCAACCACTCCCTCAAACTGTGGCCCCAGCAGCATGGCAGCTACAACGATGATACAGGTCAGTCGCGAAATAATCAAATGATTGGTATAGGTATGTTTTAGTTTTGCCTATGCTTTTATTGCAATAAAAAAAAAACCCAACCTCCATAGGTTTTGGAATAAGAGTACGTGAGTTGCGATCGTTGTCATAGATAGCACGAACATACACCACCACCACCCGCTCCCCCCCAAAAAAAAAAAAGAAAAAAAAAGAGTAATATCTCTGACATGGAGAAGAATGGGCTTCGCCAAGTTCAACTTGCCGAAGATTCATTGCCTGAAAAATGTAGTGCTGTGTCCTTTATCACTTCTCAAGGAGTTAAGGAAGAAGCGAGGTCAGTCGGTCAGTTTTCATTCAAATTTAAATGAAGAAAAGAAATCATTTTAAAACGAAGTAATAATGTGTGTGTGTGTTTGTTGTTGAATTTAATTGAAACGAATAGAAAATATTATATCCCCATAAGTCTGCCGAGGACCTGTTAGTATAAATAACATCACAACCCTCTGGAAAATATGTGCTGGGAATTCCCTATTTTCTATCCTTTTCTTTGTTTCTGCCTTGTTTTCCCCCCTGCTACCGCCTCCTTGTCTATTATCTGCCTTTTGGGTCAATTCTCCTGCCTTTTTCCCCAGAAAGACTGAAAAGATCATTCTTTACCACGCCGAAGTCCGATGTACTGGGCCTGACTTGGCAGATGCCCAACGTCAGCGCAATGCCTTTTCGCTCATAGAATACAATAGTTGCTGTCAAGCGTTCGATGAAGAAGGAGAAAAGTAAATATCCTTTAAAATTACAGACAATTAAAAAACAACACATGTATGGGGACGGGATAGCTCAGTGTTCGGAGCACTCGCTATGCCCCAGCCAAAGTTAAGCAGCATCGAGCGTGGTTACCATTTGGGTGGGTAATTGTTTGCGCCCCTTGGCTTCAGTACAGTCCCCCAGTTCACCCAGCTTACATGGGTACCTGTCTCGTTAGGGTCAGGGAAGGTAAAGCAGCGGGGGAGAGGAGATGGGCACCGCCCCCAAATGCTGGCCCCCTACGACCGCATAGGTTATGGGATACCTTTACCTTTTATGTGATTTTCTTCTTGATTTTCTCTCAGAAGCGCAAATTTCCATGCAGTGTATTGGACAATATGTATTGAAAAATGTATAATGTACATCTGAAGTACACAGCGTGTGACATCTGTGATGGAGCACTCTTGTGAAAGTGATATACCTGATAGATGATTTATGAGAGACAGCTTGCGAACCATGGAGTTAGCAAACGGAAAAAAAGAGGTAAATGAATGACAAATGTGCTTATAAATAAGATCAGTCAAAAGATGATTGAGTTAACATGAAGAAATGGACAAAATATACATTTAAATGAAAATAACAGATTTACCATCTTGGATTCTGTCCAGAAGTGGGAAAAGACTAGGTAGTGGTAGTCGTGTGAGTTTGGGGTGGGGGGTGGGGCATACGCCGTACTCTCCTCCCATGCATACACACATACCCAACACACAAACTTATCCACACTTTTCCTCTATTCCACACACAGAGACCACCACCGTACCGCAACCAACTATCCCAAAGACCCTTACGAAAGGTGCCCACACCATGGATTTCGAGTTCCACGTGCCAGAGACAGCACCAAGCAGTTTCCAAGGTTTAAATGGCTTCGTCCACTACAAGCTGAAAGCAGTGATAGAGATGCCCCCTAAGAAAGGAACCAAGCCGACGGTAGTGGTCACCTCCAGACCGGTCACTGTGGCGTCCATTCTGGAGTTGGATGATGTGTGCGAGGCCAGGGTGAGTGTATGGTGGTGAGGTCATGCTTGTTTTGTGTTTTCAACCAGTTTGGGTTTTTTTTTGTTTTTCGGTGTAAGGTTTTGGGGTTTTTTTCTTTGGCCTCTGTCCTTGTGTGTTTCTCCGCTACATTGTATATGAAAAAATTATGTCTGTAGATGGATGTGCGTGTCTCACTCATTTAATGTAATCACACCAACCAACAGTTCCTTATGTCCATGCCTGTCTGTTTCCCGCCTCTCTGTCTGTCTGTCCCCCTCCCCCCCCCCCCCCCCCCCGACCCTCCCTTTCTCCCCCACCCCCTATGTGTGTGCATGTGTGGAGCACATATGTTAGTGAACAAGCATGTACTCACGCGCATAAGTAATCATGCACACACCTACACACACATACACACAGTCTTGCACATAATTATACGAGTCACGTGTGAATGCATAACCACCTTCCCTGCACACACAATGTGCATACGGTGACAAACGCACCAGCATCCATTTAACTACACAACATGCATACACACTTATGCACCCAGATATTCATGTGCATGCGCTAAGATGCATGTCCATATATAAATAATCGTATCAGCCTGAATGAAGACAGTAGCACGTCAAAAACGTTTTGCATTACGTACGCACACGCACACAGAGGTACACGCATGTACAGCGAGAACATTCAAACACGCACTACTATAGAATATTTGAAGTAATGTTACAGTTTCGAGGTTTGGTCATCACGTCAAATACTTTTGTTGGTTAAGCATCAGCTCAGTTATTTTTATTAGTCATTTAGCTTCGTCTTTACTTTCACCGTTGCCCTTCCTTCTCTATAGTTGCTAATCAACATATGTGGCAGAGATGTTGCTAAGAAGTTTGATCTTGGGCCGTTTGTTCAAACTTGGAGAATAGTCAGTTTCGTTCTTGGAAACTTTCCGGCGATTTTTAAGCTCTTGTGTTTGGCTCCTTTCTAGAGGTTCGATTAAAAACAGGCGCATATCAACTCATCACAGAAAGAAACGGTAGAAAATTAGCTTGTGGATAAACAGATTTATTTTAGTTTACTAGACAAAAATATTAGTTGTAGTAAACATGTTGTTAATGATGACTATCTTTCTTTATTACCCACAATCCAGGAGAGCGTGGACCTGTCACGTGACCTCAAAGCCAGCAATATGCTTTTTCCTTCCGTTGACTGTGGCGCCACCATGCGGCTTGCACGGAAAGGTTTCACACCTGGGGAGATCATTCCAGTGGAGTTTTCTATCCGCAACAACTCCCACTATGCCATTCAGAATGCTTGTCTGCTCTTGAAAATGGTGTGTAACAATAACAATAATTTTAATTCAGTTTTTGCAGGCCATATGGCCCATAGGAACAACAGTTAATCATATACTTTCATGTAAGGTGAACATCATTACTTCTGATATCTAAACATTTAGTAAGAAATAATCTAACTTTAAATAGCAAACTAGGTTTAGTGTTCATACAAAGAAGCTGCACTTTCAGATTCGATGGAAATCTGTAATAATACAGAGGAATACATTTTCTAATGGTGTGTGTGAATGTGTGTGTGCGCGCGTGCGTGTGCATGCATGCATGCGCTTTATCGTCAGTTATTAATGCTGTACATGTTCACGACTGTTAGCTACGCTGTGTGTGTGTGTGGCGCGCGCGCCTGTGTGTGTGGTGGAGAGGGGGTGGATGCGTGCGACCGCGCGCATGTGTGTGCGTGCACACCCGAGTACGTAGTATTGCTAACATTTTTGTCATTTATCACCAGTGTATGTGTGTGTGTGCAAGTTTGTTAGTGTGTATTCATGCACAAAATTATACGTATAGCACGCATAATTTAACAACTGTAATGACTAGATCTAACTACACAAATATCTCGCGCGCGCCAGCACACACACACATACGCACGCACACACACACACACACACACACACACACACACACACACACACACACACACACACACACACACACACTAATTATCTCTCTCGTTTCGTGTGGGCGTGTGCGCGCGCAGGCGCACGCGATAACCCAAATAGTTTAAGGGTTTTGTCATTAATCACCTGTGTGTGTGTGTGTGTGTGTGTGTGTGTGTGTGTGTACGAACGCGCACGAGTAAAATTAACATTTTTCAAAATCATTGATTTAAAAAAGAAATTAAATATTTTTTTCTTTTTTATCGAGGATAATGGAATAAGCACTTATGTGCTTTTTTACATCCAGTCCCCGGTGTATGCAGTTTTGTAAAGTCTGCCCTCTGGTCTCACCGGCACACAATGGCCTACTCTTACGAAAAGTGGAACAGGATTTAACGTGTGCGCAATTCTGCGTGCGTTCACACACGGGGCCTCGGTTTATAGTCTCATCCGAAGGACTGATCGCCTCTGTGTGTGTGTGTGTGTGCGTGTGTGTGTGTGTGTGTTGTGTGTGTGTGTGCGTGCACATACATTTGCTAGTATGTGTGCATGCAAAAACTTGTGTATAACATATATTTTAACAGCCGTAATGATTATATAAACGACATAGACGTAGCTCATTAGGTGCAATTCGTAACGAGACATAGGTATAAGAATCTATTACGACATTGAAATAATTTGATCTTTTATTCGAAAAAAATTGAAGAATGGTTGTGCTTGCTTCCAGATTATTCAGTACAAATCTGGAGACAGGATGTGCGAGTGTGAACGTCTCTTGGACAGATGTATATTGAGCAAAATACCCACCAACACAACCGTGCAGGGATTGGACAAAAACCTGCGAATTCCAGTCACGTGTCCGCCCACCGGTTTGCCCGGATGTAATCTCATTAACATTGAGTATAGGCTGGAGGTGAGGGCGTTGTGTGTGCGTGCGTGTGTTTTGTGTGTGTGTGTGTGTGTGTGTGTGTGTGTGTGTGTGATTGCCTCGTTCGTATTTTTGTTGTTGATCATAGGCAGGTGTGTGTTGATGAGGCCATGTGTTATGTGCCAGTAGTATTGTATTAAAAATTATAGGTCAGTGGTGGTGTTACGGAAATGTATTGTCTGTACTGTAGATTTCTCTGTGTGAAATTTGGGCTGGTGTTCCCGAGGAAATCAGTCAACGACAAGAGTAGGGCCGCTTGACATGTGCACTCTTTAACTTCCCTGTCAGAACTGCTGTTTTCGATAGAATTTTGTCAGAAACAAGTCTGTTGCTGCTCTCAGTCTGGGTTCTTTTACCTACACTATATGTGTACCGCGCTCGGGACATCAGTTTATCGTCTTATCCGAAAAACTAGTACCCAGACCACCACTCAAGGTGAGGTGGATTACAGAATAGTTCAGGTCCAAACAAGGGTCGAACCAGCTCTCTCTCTCTCTCTCTCTCTCTCTCTCTCTCTCTCTCTCTCTCTCTCTCTCTCTCTCTCTCTCTCTCTCTCGATGGATGTGTCACCTCTTGGACTACTGTTTTACCATTGCATTTCTCTTAGTTACAATTAGTGGAGAAGTCTGTGTGTGAAATTCAGGCTACTCTCCCAAGGCAAGACTCATCGCTGCTAATGCAGCGTCACCCGTTTCTTTCTGTTTGCAAGTGTCTTTGTTTCCCTGAGTTGTTAAAAAACATAATTCTTATAATTAGTTTTGATCTCTTGTTACCGTAGTTTCTGTACAGATGCTGAATATATGATAGACACAAAACCTTGGTTTATCGTTTCATACAAAATGATAAATGCAATATATTGGTGATTAAAATACATGGTATTATTGCGTGCGTCAATGATATTTCATCGCAATGTTTTGTTATATGTCAGTAATACTTGTGTGTTGACGTCAGTGGTATTTTGCCCGGGAGGATTTGCACCGTGTGTTAATGTTATTGTGTTGTGTATCACTGGTGTTACATCGCACATTTATTGTTCTGTTGTACATATCAATAGTCTTGTTCGTTAGGGAAGTTGCATTGGATGTCAGTTAGAGCCGCTCATGGCATGACAGTGGTGTTATGTGATGATTACTGGTGTTGTATTGAACATTTTGCTGTCTGTGTGTTGCACAGCTGAAGATCAAACCGTTCTGCCTGTCACTCAAACGCCTGAAACTGCAAACTGACGTCATTGTGGGTACATCACCACTGTCTGCGTCATCACTTCACGATGGTCCACCCGACTACTGGGCCTGTTGCCGTAAGTACCATATTTTTACCATTGCACCTGCAATAAATAAGCAGTATTCTAACAATGGAAATATCAACTTAATTCAAACACAAAAAATCTGAAAAATCAGTATTCTTTTCAGTACGGAAATTTGAATCAGTACTACTTTCTTTTAGTTATCTATGATGCATTTGTTATAACACTGCTTATTTTCAACATTTGTTACAGTGTTGAAGCATTTTTTAACATTTCTGTTTTCACCCCAGAGAGAGAGAGCTAAGTTAAGTAAACCCGACGTGTTGCGAAAGTCAGTGCAGTTGTATGCGCTCTTATTCGACAAACAGAGGCTAGCAAAAGACTAACCAATTCAATCCAATCCTGTTTATAGCACCGCCGACCACACAGACCATATCAGGGCTGTCACCTCGTCCACTTTGAAATCTCAGATTAAAACCCAGCAACCATGTACATATTAAAACAGGGTATAAAACCAACTCTGCTGTCGTTCCTTCCTGGCCAACCATAAGAGTCAACCCAGGATGGGCACTGCGTTGTGGAAAAACCACATCAACCACACATAAAATGAGTTAAAACCAAAAACAGATTCCTTAAAACGACCTTGCTCTTAGTGACCAACTGTAACACTTTCACTGATATCAGTTGGAAAAAACCCGATTCTCTCAGGAAGTTAAAAATGGTGTCCGGTGGAACATCCCGAAAAAGGATTTTCAGGGTGTCTGCAGTAAAAATGTTTGTGCCTAATATCCTGAACATCTCCACACTCCAGAAGTACATGTTTGATGATTACCTGCATATCACAAGTCACACACCATGGGGTTCCCTCTCCTTTAAGCAAATGAACGTAAGTGATAAGAAAATGACCTGTGTGTAGCCTGATGAGCACTGTTGCTTCCCTTTGGTTTTTGACACACAGAGGAAGAACTTCTTTCAGGTTAGGGCGATTGTGGAAAAGTTTGTTGTCCGTCTGAGCGTTTCATTCCTCTTGCCAGAGAGACTGGACATACTGTTCGCTTTAGGCTTCAAGTCCGTGTGTGGCACGGTAGACCTAGAAATGTCCTCCGTGGCATCCTGGCGAGTCGGTCAACCTTTCGTTGCCCCAAATGCCCACGTGCCCCGGGATCCATACCAAAACAATATCACAGCCATCCCGTCTCAAGGAAGTATACAATTCGTAAAACTCCTGAAACTTATGATGATTTATGTTCCTACAAGCGATCTGAGCGAATCCGCACATACCAAGAAGCATTTCCCTCCAGAACGCTGAATCAGTTTCAGGGACAAAACAAGAGCGCTAAGTTCGGCCGTGTACACTAAGCCGTCCGAAGGCAAGTGCTCGGAAAGCGCAGATCCCTTGATGGTGGGACAGTAGGCGGTGCAGGCAACCCCTTCCTCGGACTTGGAGCTGTCTGTAAAAACGCTTGTGTAGGACAGGTAAGACTGACACAACCCTTGGAAAAAAGACCTTGTAAGCTGTCGAGCTGGTCACATCCTTCCTTTAAGCAGCCAGATCAAAGCGGACCACCGGGGTCTCCATCAGCCACATCGGCGTCTCCGGAAACTTAGGAAAAAAATACATCGCACGGAAATCGATATTCGCCCGCCCGCCCCCAGGGAGGTCCAGAAGGATCCGAATCCCCAGGGGAGGGGTGGCAGAAGAAGATTTCTCGAACTTGGCCTGAAACCAGGGGTTGAAAACAATCGTAAGCAAGGTTGTTGCACTCCGAATACAGTTTCATGTAGTAGTTTAGAGTTAGTTTCAGACGGCGGTTCTTCAGAGAGGGTTCTCTCGCTTCTGCGTACAAGCTGTACGCTGGTGTTTTCCGAAAAGCACCCAAACAAATTCAGAGCCCAGGGTGGTGAATGGAGTCTAGAAAGTTCCAGTAAGAGGGCCTCGCCGATCCATAGACCTGATAACCATAATACGGTATGGAGCGCACCAGCGCTCTATAAACATGCAGCAGTGTCCTACGATCTGCTCCCCAGTCAGTATGGGCGATCCCCCCATAGCAAAAGGCTACAAAATCATAGTGCAAACAATAGTCATAACAATGCAGCAGTGTGGTCAACAATTTTAGAATGTAATTAAGTCTTAAGAATGATTCATGTATATGGACAAAGAACAACAACACTTTTTAAGTATCATGAAGATAAATATTTACAAGTCTGACAAGTGTCGGTCAGCGTTGTGTGCTCCTATGTTGAATTCACTAGCATTAATATTACATTTTAGTAAAAATATAAAAAAAATTCACCATAGACCTGATAAACGATCCGTTTAAAAATAACGAGTGCTTGAAAGAAGTAAATATCGATTCTGTTGTTGTCGAAGCTAAGCAATATTAATGCAACGTGACAGATAATACTGCTGTACACTTATTATTTGATTGATTAGGGAAGAATCTGTTAACTGCTTGCGTGTGTGGCTAGTATTCATGGCTACCGTGTGCACTGATTTACGTGATAGTAAGCTACATAATAAAAAATCTGGAGCGAAAGAAAACTCTTGATTTAAAAATTTTATAAAAAAGTATACTACACACAGTAAAAGGATAGCGCGCGCGTGTGTGTGTTTTGATGGAAAAGTAGTGCTACACTTGGTTGTAACATAGCAGGACACTGCAGTGCACTGCGCGCGAGTGTGTGTGTGTGTGTGTGTGTGTGTGTGTGTGTGTGTGTGTGTGTGATCAAAAGGCCATCTCATTTACCTTGCTACATGTAAAGGGGAACATTGAGAAGAGGAAACGGGTGGGGGGAGTGGATGCTGTAAATGATAGATAGATTAATTTTTGTGTGCGCTGCAATTGCAATACAGTGTTCAGCAAACATCAGTGAATGTAACAGGCAGTTTAACTTCAAAATGAGAGAAAGAGAGAGAGAGAGAGAGAGAGAGAGAGAGAGAGAGAGAGAGAGAGAGAGAGAGAGAGAGAAATTGCGTGTGTGCATGTTCGTCATCAATTTACTAAAGAAACATTGTGATAAGTGATAACTGGGCGATAGAGAGGCAAAGAGAGAAGGTACGCGGTGAAGAGAAAAGCTGAAAACGAGGAATGTAGATAAATTGACAGGTACACTTACCAGCACCACTTCCACCACACACACAGGTACACACGCGCATACTCGCTTGCGTACAACACATACAGACACACACGCGCACGCGTGCACACATACACACACATCTGGGTGTACGCGCGCGCGCACACACACACACACACACACTCCTGCGCGCGCACGCACACACTCACACACACACACACACACACACACACACACACACACACACACACACACACACACACACACACACACACACAACTCACACACATCAATCACTCAATCACTCACTCACACACAAGACCAAGTATTAATCAAGTTTCCCCTATTCAGGTGGTAATTTATGGAAAAAATTCTCATCAGATTTAAAAGCTATCAGAAAGAAAAATAGGTTTATGGTACATTTTAAAAATCGTCTCATGAATAAGATTATTGAGTAGAAAAATAAAGTGTAAAAATCTCTCCCTACTGCATCGTCCTTTTCTATATCACTTTAACATGTTCATGCTTATAGTCCGGTTTCATTTTAACCTTGTTTGTTGTGACTGGGGTTCAAGTATCATGTTGCATAATAAATGGTGAGTGAAAAAAAAAATATATAGGTATATTTGATTGTGTGTGTGTGTTGTGTGTGTGGTTTCACTGTTGTTGCTGTTGCTATCATGATGCTGCTACGTGATAATTTTCTTGGCATGTGTTTCTTTTTTTTCCCTTTGGTTTAAACAACTTTTATTCAATAAATGATGACAAGAGTACAGTCATAAGAGCACAACAGGGGAAGAACATCAGGGCATAGCACCCTTTTCTTGTTTTTCCTTTTTTTTTTTGGATGGATGGCTTGATGATAAAAGCAAATGTATCGATTATTTAATGTGCCATCTGGACAAACAAAAATCGACATTGACTGACGCGCTCACACACATGCATGCACCCAGGTACACACACACACACACACACACACACACACACACACACACACACACACACACACACACACACACACACATCCACACACACACACACACACACACACACACACACACACACACACACACACACACACACACACACACACAGAAGCGTGTGTGCACGCACTCAGCCACACACGCACAGAGAAATGTTGAGTCACCTGGGGTTGAAGGAATGCATGTTGTATTGATTGTGTAACAGATGTTTGAAACTGGTTTAGGCAGGTAGAATGGATCCAGTGGTATTAATGATAAGGATAATGATAATAATAATAGTAGAGATGATGGTAGTAATCGTGATAACAGTAATGATAAACTGTACACCAATTCAATAAAGCCCAATGTACCAGTAATACAGCTGAAAGTGGACCATTCACACGCACACGTACTCAGACACACAGAGACTCACATAGACATATAGACACCACACCACACACACACACACACACACACACACACACACACACACACACACACACACATACACACACACACACACTATACAACTTTCCAAATAATTCAAACTACACATTTCATTCCAATTAAGGGTTAAATCATAACTTAAATCACAACTTTCTCGAAAGTTGTAAACTTTAAGAGGTAAAGTGAACGTGTGTATGTTTTCAATGTTTTTGAGGGAGCATCGTAGACTGTCCCAGAGAAAAGAAGCTGAAGAGGTGAATGGGTTTTAGGGAACTCGTCATCAGTGTCCTCGTCGTCGTCATCATCATCATCATCATCATCATCATCATGAACATAAGTAGAGTGCCTGTCTTAAACAAGCCCGAGGACCTAGTATAACCACATCAATATTCTTGGATAGGAAAGTCCCCCCCCCCCCCCCACCCAACCCACACACACGAAATCAAACATAAATGTATCAGTGTAAACAGCATCTATCTTTGCATATATCTCTACCGCCTTACAGCAGTCTCTCATTTCTTCGTGTTTATTTAGAACTTCCAAATGACAGAAAAGAGTAAAAAATGCTACGTGGCTAGTAAGGAAAAGGCTAGATTTGAGAGCAACAATGTTTAACAAAACTTGTGTAGTTAGTGAGCGAAAAAAATATGATTTCAGAGCAGGTTCAAAAGCAATTTTGAAAAGTAAAGCAGAAATTGAGAAAGGAGAATGTTTCTCTCTCTCTCTCTCTCTCTCTCTCTCTCTCTCTCTCTCCTCTCTCTCTCTCTCTCTCTCTCTCTCTCTCTCTCTCTCTCTCTCTCCTCTCTCTCTCTCTCTCTTCACACACACACACACACACACACACACACACACACACACACACACACACACACACACACACACACACACAGAGAGAGAGAGAGAGAGAGAGAGAGAGAGAGAGAGAGAGATTGTGAGACGAAGTGGAGGGACAAAGAGCAATCGATATCCTGTAGTTTTATATAGCAAGGTGTACACTGAGCCATGGTCGGTTTGGATCTTTAGCGAGTGTAAAAATGCATGCACAAGGGACCGTGGTTTGATATCTCATCACAGAGCGTCACACAGTGCAATGCATCACTGGCAAATGACATGTTTGTTCAGAGAAAAGAAATTTCTGTTTTGTATAGTGTCTCTAGTCTGTCATGTTATGACACCCACGCGCGAGAGAGAGAGTGAGAGAGGTGCGCGTGCGCGCGCGCACACGTGCACGCACGCACGCACGCACGCACGCACGCACGCACGCACGCACGACACACACACACACACACACACACACACACACACACACACACACACACACACATACAGAGGAAAAAAAGTTCGGTATTTATTCACATAGGTCTCGGACGCTTGTGAGGGGCCATTCCTGATCCCACTTACACAAAAGCGAAACCATGACTAGAAAAGACATGACAGTATAGCTAAGCTGTAAGTAACTAACAGCTATTTATGAGGTTGATAACTTTCCCAAGTTTAAACGCTTCATATACACAATTATAACAGCAATAAAAAGTTACGCACGACGGTAGTTACAGATGAAAACATCAGTAAAGTTTGAACAAGTGAGAACGTCTATAGTATTTCAGACTTTTGGGGGGGGATCTTCTCGGATATTGCTTTCTGGTGGGCAACATAAAACAAAGTGAACTTCGGTGTCAGGTATTTCTCAATAAGAGACACTGTAAGTCACTTTCATAATGCGGTCTATATCGAAGATGATCAGTTCTTATATATTTTGAAATATTAGCAAGTACATGACGGTTGGTTGAAGGTACAGTCCCTAAATTGGATAGCTTCACTGGCACTATGTATGTATGTATGTTAGTCCGTCGTTTTCGACGATGACCTCCAAAACAGCAGAGGAGGTGTTATACAATCAAACTAATCCGTTCCGATTTCTTAAAGTTACTTTCAGCATTTATCTTCTTTTGTACTTTCTCAGTATATATGTTTGTCCGTCGTGCCCGACGATGACCTCCAAATCAGCAGATGAGGCAGCCGCTGTTTCGGAAATTGGGCAGAAAGTTGATTACAGTGACGGTGCCTTGCCCACAGCATCCCCCCCCCCCCCCCCCCCCCCCCAACTCTCTTGGCCAAGAGGGCATACGGACAGTCAGCATTGGAGATGTTCTCCAAAGGCCAACTAGCCCCCAGGGCTGCAGCACATAAGAACTATGCGAGTCAAGCCTCCTAGTCAGAGAGTCATAGTCGATCACTAAAGACTAAGCTGTAAAATGGAATTCCATGAGTGGAAAGCCACTGGTCATACAGCCTGTCACTTTGCTGTTGCCCCCAGCGTCAGTGGTTTAACCAAGAACTGTGATAAAGCCCAGGAGGTTAAGGCACAGAATATAAGGTGGTTAATATGTAGCCTACATACGAGATTTATCATTGTTCGAAATATTTTTTGTGTAGCACTCCTGTTCTAGTTTGATTTTGCCTAGGACATTAACGAGTAACACAGTGTCACAGATAAAAGGTCGTAGTTGTTATGTTCAGCTGCAGATAATCCACAAGGTTCATAAACTAGAGCCAAAAGGAAATTAAAAAGAATACAATTATCACTTACGCTGTGAGAGGGAGAGAGACAGAGGAGAGACACACACACACACAGAGTAGGGGGAGTGGGGGGGGTGTCACTATTTTATCTTACTAAGCTCAAGGCAAACAGTTCGATATGAGAGGGGTAGAAAAAAAATTCAAACACTCTCGTTCATGTTTAACTGTCACTTCAGATGTACCGGTGCATAAACCCCCCCCCCCCCCCCATAACCATGTATACGTGTGTGCATGCCACTCGTGCATGCGCGCGCGTCTACTGTTGAAAAAAACATTTCAAACGCTCTCTTTCATGTTAAACTGTCCATTTTACCTGTACCTTAAAAAACACCATAACCACGTATACGTGTGTACATGGCACTCGTGCATACGTATTCACACATGCGCTTGCTCGCGGTCCACATAAACGGAGTATGCATAGAGATAAAGTGGCGTGGTGGTGGTGGTGAAATCTGATAGGCAGGCCTCTTGTGTATCACAAGACGATTCTGTTTTGTGTTTGCACAGTCATACGTGTAGGGAATATTCATTCATTTGTTTACTTTACTTAAACCATATGCAGGTTCAAAGTGAAGGACATTATGCTCAAGTGGATGAATCTGCACCCAACCATCTATTGCACTTCCCCCCATCCCCCACATGCACACACGTGCGCGCACAAAGAACTATTTAATATACCTGCGTACACATATTTTTGTGTTATTTAATCATCTTTTTGATACTACCCCTTTTCTATAAATTCTCTTTTTTGTTCCTTTATTTTTTTCTTCATAAGGGTCTGTCTTACACCATTAGACCTCTATCTATCTATCTATGTATCTATCTATCTATCTATCTATCTATCTATCTATCTATCTATCTATCTATCTATCTATCTATGTCAGAGAGTCATAGTCGATCACTAAAGAGTAAGCGGTTAAGTGGAATTCCACGAGTGGGAAAGAAAGCCACTGATCTCACTTTGCTGTTGCCCCCAGCCTCAATGGTTTAATCAAGAACTGTGATAAAACCCAGGTGCCGAAGACTACACACACACACACACACACACACACACACACACACACACACACACACACACACATATATATATAAACACCGTGCATGCAGGATTCAAACTTAAATGTACTGGTTTTTTTAATTAACCCTTGCTTGCCTTTTTGGCGTATTTTTTAGGCCGTTTATAAAAAAATTCTTTTTGTCTCGGAGATTGCCATCTTATGGTGTTTTTTCATTTTTATTTGTTTTATTTATTATCATTTATTTTCTGTTTTCAGTTCCTAGCTACGAGGAGATCATGGCGTTTGCTCCTCCTCCCTATTCCCCACGTAGTTCCCCCACCCCCACTCCGATTCTCCCCCCATTCCAACCTCCGAACTCGACTTGTCAGTCCAACGTGAACCAGAACCATCAGTGTCGCCTTGCCGTCGTAATTCTCTCCCAACGACAACGGACAATTTTCGCGGCCTCTTCAAAAGCACAACGCGGACTGGGCTGAGGCAGAGCAGTTACCCTGTAATGTGTGTAGGCTGGATTCCTCCCGTTCTCATGTCGGCTGATGACTTTTCGCGGAGTTAGTGAGACGACAGGATCACATCGTTCCAAGGAAGAACACTGTGATATGGACGCTTTTCACCGGTGCGATGGAAATAATTATTAAGGAGTTGATTGAAGTGTGACAGGGGAGAGTGCTTTGATGGAATTTGTTTGAGTGTCAGGTTAGGGTGGGGGTGGTAGGTAATCAGTCATGTGTGATTTTTTTCTCTCAGTTTTATTTTCTATGACTGTTTAAGAAAGGAACAAACACAGAAGAACCGACCAACTGTAAGTCATAACAAAGAAGTTTGAATTGTAAAATGAGAGTAAACTAAAAGACCATAGCAAAAGCAACCAAACAACAAAAACAAAATCAAAAAACACACTACTACCACCAGCAGCCCCCCCCCCTTACCCCCCCCCCCCCCCCCCCCCCACCACACACACACATTATCCTCGATATAAAAGAATAAAATAAAAAACAAAATAAAACACACACACACTCCCACTCACTCACTCTCTCTCTCTCTCTCTCTCTCTCTCTCTCTCTTCTCTCTCTCTCTCTCTCTCTCTCTCTCCTCTCTCTCAAACACGCCGCGCTACGCACACACACACCACACACACACACACACACACACACATCTCTCTCTCTCTCTCTCTCTCTCTCTCTCTCTCCTCGCTCTCTCACCCCCTCTCTCTCTCTCTCACTCAAACACACACACATACACACAAAATCACACAGAGGTAAAGTGATTTCTTTGAGTAAAGTGAGAAGGCAATCTTCCCCAAGTATAAGAGCTGGCCGAGGTACTGGATGAAAAGTTTGGTTATAACGAGCATAAACATTGAAGGTTTTGCAAGCGTGTGACGACACAAATGCCGAGAAATTTGCATGATTCGGATGGGAATTCCTTAGTTTATTTCCTGAAACGGAAAAATTAATGAGGAGTTTACATGGATAAAATAAAAACTGTTGAGAAGTTTGCATGAGTTAAGGTATGTGGTGAGACATTTACAGTGAGTAATGTAAGAAACATCGAGAAATTTGGACGAGTCTGATGAGAGAAATTAAATAATTTTCTTGTGGAAGATAGAAAAATCAAGAGAAGTGCATAGAGGAGACAGAAAAATACTGAAAGTGATTGAGTGTGATGAAAAGCATTGAAAAGTTTCCACTAGTGAAGCGAGAATGATTTAACGGTTTAAAAAAAAGTTACATGATGACTATGACTGCCTGAAGAAAATAAGAAATACTGAGAAGTCTGTGTGATTGAGATGAAGAATATTGAGAAGTTGGCACGAATGGCATACGAATTATCGAAGAGGAATTGTACACAATATGATATTTATTGATTGGTTTGCATGAACAATACTAGTACAACACAGAAGATCGAGCGAACGAGATGAAAATCGTCTAAATGTATATTTTGAAATGGAAACAAAGAAGTTTGCATAAGATTGTTTGAGTGAAATAAACTTGTCATACACTTAACGGAAGCACAACGCACTTTCGCTCATATGACAGATATGACAATAGTTGCTGTCTGAGCGTAGCGTTCAAAGAAGAGGAAGAAGAAAAGATGGTGATGAACATTATCTGTAAGAATGGTTCGTTAGGATGACAAATACAGAGAAGTTTGCATGAGATTGAGCGAGATGAAATCATCTATAAGTATACTTCGTTAAGATGACAAATGTATGAGATTTTATTACTAAAAGTATTAAATTGAGACGTTTGCAGTATGATAGAAAATGATAAGATTGCTAGAGTTACGAAATATTATAGTTCGTCGGAGCGTAATTGAAAGTATGTTGGAGGTTTGTCACTGTTCACGCAATGGTATGCATAAACACAAGCATGCAGCGCACGTAGGTACACATACACAACACTCTCACACACTCAAACAGGTATTTTGACACTTCTAAGAAAATGTCTGTACCGTTGAAAATGATACCCCGAGGCCTGAAAACAGCATTCAGTTATGCTAGTAGATGGCAGTGAATAATTACCTCAATTCTATGATGTTAGTTTCAAGAAAAAGAATGCTTTATGTTCTCACTTTTTACCACATAGCAGGCAGTATTGTGTAAATAATGAGGATCATCTTTGAGAAAATGAAATCATAAATTTATATACCAGTTTTCTGAAGTATTAAGTTCTAAAACGTGTGAGAGAGCTTAGAAATAATTAGAAAAACGGAAATGTTGCTTCAGCGTGAAGAAGAAAACTATTGTACTAATTCGTGTTCAGATTATGTTCGGTGGTTATTTTTGTACGTATGGATGAATGTAAAATTCAATAAGGATGTGAGAGTTGTTATATGAAACACACGGTTCAGTGTGTGTGTGTGTGTGTGTGTGTGTGTGTGTGTGTGTGTGTGTGATGGAGAGAGAGAAACCAATTTTATTCTCTCTCTCTCTCTCTCTCTCCTCTCTCTTTCTCTCTCTCTCTCTCTCTCTCTCTCTCTCTTTCCACTTAAAATGCACGAATGAACCTGTGTTTGGGGGGGGGGGGGGAGTGCACGTACGTGCGTGTGCATATAAATGCTCGCGCGCGCATGTGCATGCATGCGTGGGTACGTATTGGGATGAAATGTTTTCGAGTATCAGCCGCCTTGGCAACAGTAGTTAGCGCCTTGGGTTACGGACTGAAAGGTCGCAGGTTCGAATCCCATGAGTCATAGGGATTTTTCGGACTCCGGACGGCTCCTGCCCAAAGTGAGTGTTCTGTGGGCTCATTGGGAAGACTGGGACCACACAGTCAAGCTTCATCCACTTTACGGATGCGTGTTTGAGAGTGTTGCTCAAATTCCTTGACCAACACTGTAGGTGTCTGTATCTCTCGGCCCAGTTGACGCCGGGATATATTATGACAGTAAGCCAGAGTACAACCCTGTCAAGTAGTCTCAAAGCACATGCACTTCCATAGCAGCATCAATACGTCATGCTCATTACCATTGATCATCATGCAATTAAAAAATGTTTTTGATTTGGTGGCCCCATTTGCTCTGGTCTCATGGTGACCTCAGATTCGGTTTCCCTGTACACTTATGTGCCTGTGTTAAGTGTGTGTCAGAGCCTGTGGGGTTGGTGGTTCGCGGGGGACGGTCGGTGGAGGGACGACGTGATAGTCGCCATCTTGAGTAGGCGACTCACTCAGTCTAGCTCCGCGACTGAGCTAACACTGTCGTTAGTAGGGTGCTTAGTAGGTGGTGTCCTGCATATGTTAGCTCAGAACAGGCACTACTGAATACCAACAAAGTGACATAGTAGCAGTGCAGGGCCTGGCTGTGGACCCTACGGTCTAATATTGATGGGCTCCCTGTGGACTTCCGACCCTGAGGATGCCACATAACGAATTTGGGTGTGGCTGTGGCAGAGATATTGAAATGAGCGGCGTGGGATCAGCAGTTCATGAACGTCACAGAAGATGAGGCCGCAGAAAAAAAGTTTTTGAGTATGTGTGTGTGTGTCTTTAAAAGAATGCTTATTCACTTTTCCTTTGAAAACCAAAATAATTTTAGGTGAATTTTGTACAGGACAATTGCATAAGTCTGTCCGGATCGTCAGTTTACTTATTTGCATATCTGAATTCGTAGTGTTGTTCTTATGCAATGTTGATGTATCATACTGTACTATATCGCTGCCTAATAATTATGTTGAGTTAATGGTGTTTTGAGTTTTACACTTGTCTTCCATTTATGGATCTGCATTGTTACTGTTGATGTTTGAAGTTGTTCTTTCCAGTTACATTGTGGAAGCTGCTGCATGAGTTAATACAAGAAAGCATTAAATAAAATAAAAATTGTTTGGTTTAGTGTGACGCTTTTAAATTACTTTTATGGGCAAGAGTGCGAGAGTGTGTGTGTGTGTGAGGGGGGGGGGGGGCGGGCGTGCGTGCGTGCGTGCATGCACACACACACAAAATTTGCTAAAAATGTATATTGCATATATGGCGAGACAATCTCAAATATTCATATTCTTTTCGAATGTCTGGTTTTGAAACACCTTCCTGACATTCATGAAAATTCCTTGGATAAGGTTTTCAGCAACAATATATTGCTATTGTAAAATCGCGTTGGCGTTAAAGCAGTGCCCCATTCGCAATGTCCTGTAGCAAATGTGATGTCATTCAACAGACTGCCTTTCCAAGGCAGGGACATTTGCCCCTCTGTTTCTTATATCAGAACAGTTGTGGTGAGTTTAAATTGTTGTTGCTGATGTTCGCGTTGAAGGGCAATTTTATATTGCCCGAATGTACTCTTGATGGAAGGATTGATGTTGTGTTGTGTGTGTGTGTGTGTGTGTGTGTGTGTGTGCATTGGTAGTAGTGATTGTTTTTTTGTTTTGTTTTGTTTTGTTTGGTTGTTTTTTCTTGGTTTTCGTTTTTGTGTTTTTGTTTATGTTTGTTGCTATTTTTTATTTTTGTTTTTTGGGGATGTATTTTTACAAGAACTTTTTTCTGTTTATTTGATCTGTATGGCTTATTGTTGAGGCTTTTTAAAATTAAGATATAATAATAATAATTATAGTTTATTTTTTTAATTAGAATTCTTAAAGAGAGATGGCTTGATGGAAAAAAACAGTTGCACTGCTGATTCAATGTAAGTAAAGGCAAAGGTGTCTCATAACCTATAAGGTCGTAGGGGAGCGAGGCGTCAGAGACCTCAGCTTCTCAAGGGGCCAGGATATGAGGGCGGCGCCCATCTCCTCTCCCTCGCTGCTTTACCTTCCCTGACCCTAAAGAAACAGGTACCCATTTACAGCTGGGTGAACTGGGGGATTGAACTGAAGCCAAGGCGCGCAAACGGTCACCCATCCAAGTGGTAACCACTTCGATGCTGCTAAACCTTGGCTGGGGGAAAGCGAGTGCTCCGACCACTGAGCTATACCGTCCCCTATTCAGTGTACCATATGAAATAAAAGGTTGACTTGGACACACAGGCGTGCACGCGCGCGCACCACACCACACACACACACACACACACACACACCACACCACACACACACACATTACACACACACACCACACACACACACACACACACGTTTTAAGTCCTCTGTGTGTGTGCCGTGTGGTAGGTGTGTGTGTGTGTGTGGTGTTTACGAGCATACATGCGTGTCATTGTGTCTGATATATGAATAAACGAACTTATTCAAATGTCTAAAGTTAATGGAAACAATATATATAAAGTATATATTTAAATATATAAAGTATACATCTAAATATATATATTTTATACATACATTGTGTGTGTGTTGTGTGTGTGTGTGTGTGTGTGTGTGTGTGTGATCACAATAGTTGTAGTAGTGTTTTCAATGTTGAATTGTTTGGGCTTTGGCTTCATACTGAACAGTGTAATCTTAGTCCCTGTACAGTCACTCAAACACACACATACACACACACGCGTGTGCTCCTGCATCACATAATATAATAATATATGCATAGATAAAGAAGAGAATGAGAAAATAAAACACTGCTGATTCCCCACCCCCACCTTTGGATGTAAATGTTTCAAATCAATATTGAATTGAGGTTTAAATATTATACAGTTAAAGTATAAAAGTCGGAACAAAATGTTTTAAAAAAATAAATGCTTGTTGCTTTTCACACACCAGTTTTTGGAACCACGGCATGCTGATGTCTGGAAAGGTAAAACTTACGATATACTGTTGGCTTTAAAGCTTGGAGTGGTATTACAAAATACTGCTTGTGAATCAGATCAGCTTCTTATGCCATTGTCTGATAGTTAAGTGCCCCCTGCCGGCCGGGATACAGGGGGTTTCTCAGAAAAAAAACTAGTATCCCCATTTTGTTGTTGAAAAGTTTGTATACTATTTTTCTTGCTGTCTCTCAGTTTCTGACCTCTCTCTCTCTCTCTCTCTCTCTCTCTCTCTCCTCTCTCTCTCTCTCTCTCTCTCTCTCTCTCTCTCTCTCTCTCTCTCTCTCTCTCTCTCTCAATCACTCACTGTCTGTCTGTCTGCTCTCTCTCAGCATAATTTCAAAATGCTACAGCACAAAACTACTAAACAAGGCGTTTCTTTGCACTAGAGGCCTCAGTTTGTATGTAGTCTCTTCCAATGGACTTTGACATTTAGTTTGATTTTTTTTCGTCAAACTGGGAAGAAAGGGCGAGGCTGAGAACCGATCCCAGATCCTTACAGTTTACTTCTTAGCAGGCGAACGTTTTAACGATCCGGCCACCCTCCTTCTTGATCTAATGTTTTATACAGGTTGTTTCTCTTTGCTCACCGTTACCGTGTACATCCTGTGTAGCTGTGTTGTGCTTTGCTGTACCTGTTTGTTGGTAACTGGCACTGGGAACAAACGGTTCTGTGTCATGATGGAATCCGCCCTTTCCACTTTTTACTGTTGATGGTTTGCTTCTCTCATCTGGCTGGGTGATGTTCTTTTGTATGGAATATGTCTTCGTAGGTTAAAGACAGGATGTGCCGTACTTTGTGTTGCTATTGCCTTGTCTGGCTTCAGCTGAAAAATGAAAAGCTTGATCTTTATTGCCTGATACCTTCCAACTTGAGATGGTGTGAGTCAGTGGGGCAGTCAGGATTTTCTCCACAATCACTAAAAGACCAGTAACTGGCCTTTGATATAAATAACGAGAATTTTAAACAAACACAATGGAAAGGTGTGTTCCCGCTTCGTCGAAAGAAAGAGACAGACACAGACACATAGGGATACAGGTAGATATTATACTCTGACAGGCAAACACAGATAAACGAGCACCTAGCAAGAAAGTGAAGACAAACGAACGTTCAAATTAGCTTGAGAATTCCAACATTATCGACTACTCACTTAGTAAATGCACCCCATCACGTTCAATCTCCCCATCCAATTTCCTGTTGCTCAACAGATTTCACAAACATCTGCTGCCATGAAATGAATGGATCTTTTTATTGTAAGGTCACACACTCCCTCCCTTTTCCAATTGGCAACCTTCTGTCTTGCCACTCTGTACATTCCTCTTCTCTTGTGATTGTTCAAATTAGCCGGTGCAGATGAGGAAAATTTGCTAAGGAATGTTGAAAGAAGCCATGAAGTGGTTATACTGTTTGTGTGTCTTGCTCATGTTAGGGGGTCTTCTCTGGGAAATGGCCTATGTGTCTAGACTTTCTGTAAGAAACAGATCTCTCCAAGATGATATTAGACAAGAGCTGGGATATTTGTCTATGAACTTCCAGAAACAAGAAACACGGAGTCCTATGCATGTTCCTCCAGCAACGTTAAGGTCTTGTGTTATTCCTGTAAGTGTTGAGCGTACGTGTATTGATACGATAGAAAGTGAGGTCTTTCCTCCTGAATGCTCTTTGTCAGAGCTAGCTCAAGACTGCAATTTACTCAGACAAGTTCATTATTATGATAAAATACCTGACAAAGAAGAGTCTGATTTTCCGCTAGCCTTCGGAATTAAAATGCACAGAAGTGCACACCAGGCAGAGCAATTGCTACGCACTCTTTATTGCCCCCATAATGTGTATTGCATTCATATTGATGCAAAAACGGACAATGCAACTTTTCGTACAATGAAGTCGATTGCTACTTGCTTCCCAAATGTGCTTCTCACAGACCGTATCAACTTAGTATACGGTGGTCCACATATGGTAAAAACGGAACTCCTCCTGATGAAATGTGCAATGAACACGAATGTTCATTGGAAATATTACTTGAACTTGGCAGGACAGGAATTCCCACTCAGGACAAATTTAGAGATGGTACGAATTCTGAAAATGCTCAACGGTTCCAACGATATTGCTTCGGTGCCAATGCCAGCGAGTCTTCGAAGCCGTATCAGGTACGTCCACAAAATCCAACTTGGCAGAGTTGTGCCAACCGCCACCCGGAAAAAGAGGCCCCCTTTTCAGATGCAGATACGAAAAGGGACCCAATACGGAGCTTTTTCCAGAGCGTTCGTGACGTGGCTCCTACACGATGACGTAGCTAGAACTGTCATCAACTATTTTTCTGATACCTACAGTTCAGATGAAACAGTGTGGGCTACACTCAATGGTTATCCAGGGACGCCAGGGGGGTATTCTGTGAATGTTGCACATACGCCAAATAACGAACACCTGTCCAGAGCAATTGCTTGGGAATTGTCGGATTCCTATCAGTGCCGTGGGCGATACGTTCGCCGAGTGTGTGTCTTCTCCAAAAAAGATCTCCCGTGGCTGCTACGACAGCCTAATTTAGTAGCCAACAAATTTGGAGAGGGTGCAGAGAGTTACCAAGCATTAGCATGCTTAGAAACAGTGCTAGCTCAGAGAGCTAGATTACGTGTTAGCACGATTAACCAAACATATGTTCTGAATCTACCCTACATGAAATAAAATTATCTGAGGTTGTGTAGGGAGTAGGCCTGACATGTTCGAAATTGTAAGGGATGTGGAAATGGATTGGGTAATTGATAAATTTTAAAAGGATGGTAGGCGTGTTTACTGAATCAGTTCGAAAATGAGACTTCATGACTTTAGGTGTAAATCGGTGTGTGTGTGTTTTATTATACTAAGAAATCAATCATATTAACTGATATTTCTATCGCTTATGTTCTTTCTGTGATGTCTGCCATTACTGAAATTGGTAACAGTCAAAATTGTCGTCGTTGCTTCATATGCAGAACTTGAACATCCATATGAGTGTCAGAGTCTTCCGTTTCGGAGACAGAAAAGCAGTTAGACAGATTCTTTGGCCATAGAGATTTTCTCTATTCTTAATGAATCTTACAATGATCTGCACAAGCATCTTTGTCGGTGAAGGGGATCATACAGTCACAAGGTTAAAAAAAATAGAAGAAAAAGAAAAGACCAAGGCCTGTGTGCATCACGCATTCAAGGCACGTAAAAGAATCTATGGCCACAGGAGAGTTGTCCCTGGCAAGATTGCGAAGAAACAACCATTATGATAAGAAAACGATTACATATGTAGACAGGAAAAGGAAAAAATGGTTGGCGCTGTTGTTGTGCCGACGTGTTCCCCCGGGAAAAGCAGCCAAATCTTATGCAGAAAAACCTGCTGTGATTGAAAGTCATATTCAGTTCAATCCAGTTCAATGAATAGCAACACATTTTTCGTGTGAACATTTTCTGTTAAAAAATATGTTTTGAACAATTTATACACATGTAGCGAAATCAAAACTCCTGAGGATGGACTCTTAATTTTACTTTGAGATTTACATACACTAATTGTTCATTGAAAAAGGCAAAACCTGGTGTTCTACATAGCTATAGTTTTGAAAGTATCAAGGAAAAACAAGCTGTTCATTTACGCGTACGATTTTTTTGGGTTGTATTTGTATTAAGTTCCTCTGAATGTTAAAGTCTTCAAAATTTCACAGCAGCGGCTTATAATTTGTTCGGGGAGGGGGGGGGGGGTATTGTGGCCAAATTTGGGGGAAATATCGTATTAAACAAAGGTATGATGTCACCACAGTTCTACATTGATATGGCTTTTTCTTTTTTCGTTTGAATTTTTCAGGGAAATCACTCTTAAATGATGAAGAATTTGCAGTTGATCACCTGCATTTATCTTCCTCCTCTGCTTTGTGTCAGTGATATCTTATTGGTCAAAGATTGCAAATTGCGTTCCCTGGAATCTAAGTGCTAGGCTATATTTCGTCAGCTTCATTTACCTGTCTTTCCTAATTCAGTCATTGTTTAGCCTTTTCGTTTATACATGCATGCATGCATACAATGATGTATACAGGTTAGAAATCTCATGTTTACTTCCGTGTTAAGGTTTCTTACAAAAAGACAAACATACATAGCATGTGCGTTTGTTGATGAATTTGCATCAAGAAATTGGTGTTGAATGTGTCAACAGAAGATGATACACAGACATGTGCACACAATAGATTGATGCAATTATCTGTGGTGGCCAGTGCCTGTGTGGTTTCTTTCTGTGTCTGAACAGTTTTTCTACAGTGTATTTCTGTCTGGGCTTGCCTGTTTGCCTGCCTCCCTGTCTGCTGTCTGTCTGTCTCTTTCTCTCACTTTGTCTGTCTGTCTATCTCTCTCTCTCTCTCTCTCTCTCTCTCTCTCTCTCTCTCTCTCTCTCTCTCTCTCTCTCTCTCTCTCTCTCTCTCTCTCTCAGGGCCTGTGAGGTTTCTTTCTGTGTGTGAACAGTTTTTCTATAGTATATTCTGTCTCGGCTTGTCTGTTTGCCTGCCTGCCTGAGCGGCCTGTCTGCTGTGTCTCTGTCTCTGACTTTGTCTCTCTGTCTGTCTGTCTGTCTCTCTCTCCATATGTGTGTGTGAGAGAGAGAGAGTTTTGGGAAACAAAGGAAATAGAGAAAAAAGTGTAAGTGTCCGTGCGAGCGCGCGTGTGTGAGAAAGAGAGAGAGAGAGAGAGAGAGAGAGAGAGAGAGAGAGAGAGAGAGAGAGTAAAGAAAATGAAAGTGAGATAGACTAAGTGTTTTATGTGGTCATGCTTGTTTTTTAATCTCCTGATGTCTGCGCGCTGATGTTTGGACACTGTTCTGGTATTTTTCTATGGTAAATGTTTTCCTGTCGTATTTTTCTGTGATAAATGTTTTCCTATTTTCTATTTTTATTTATAGCTTGTATCCCACATACAGTTCTCTGTCAGATAATAACATATTTGTATCGTAGTATTATTGTGGTTTACATACAACTTGCTTTTCGCTTGTTTGTTACTTTTTTCCCCCTGTAAATGCCTGAACTTCTTAAGTGCATGCGTTGTATCAGGTGTATGTAGCAAAAGTAGTAATGGTAGTAGGAGGGGTAGCAGCAATAGCATCAGGACAGGAATAATAGGATCGTCGTTTTCATCATGATTATCGTCACCGTTATCATCATCATCGTTTCATCGTCATTGCCATTTCTGTCTGCTTAACGTTAGCTCTGGGAATGCAAGTACTCTGACCACTGAGCTGTCCCATCCCCATCGTTGACATTTGCTCCACAGTAAAAGTATGAACTTGTGATCTTTTAAAAAAAATACCTTTACAATTCTTTTAGAAAAAAATCGGATATATGTGTCAGATAATGCTTTTATTATGTTACTACATCACTAAAGACGAAAAATAATAGGAAACAAGAACAATTTCATAATCATGAGCAACCGAGATTGTTGCAGCATTAATCAAGTTCTCAATGTTTACTTACCTTCTCTCTCTCTCTCTCTCTCTCTCTCTCTCTCTCTCTCTCTCTCTCTCTCTCTCTCTCTCTCTCTCTCTCTCTCTCTGCATGTATACATACATACAAGCTAAAACAGTTATTCATTCACACATGTTTAACAATCGAAACAGTAGTATAAACACATATAACAACTATATTACAGATGTTCACATCTATACCCATCTTTCAATCACCAGATTTAAGTATGCAACAGAAGTTGAACTGAAAAATGACATACAAACATTTCAAAGACTTAGGCTAAAATTTTTGCCTAAACAACTCAAAACAAAGCAAATGATAAATTCTTTGATAAACTCGTGTTGTACATGGGGAATGTGAATTTCACTACGTAAATTATTTTACGTAGGATCAGCAACGCAAAAATCTACAGTTTGATTAGCATGCACACATTGATGAAATGTTAAAATAACACAAGTGTCGTATTAAAAATTAACATGATTAGGTTTCACTCGCTAGCTGTTGTTACAAATCATGAGAATACATTTTATAACACATGTACCACCAACGCAGAAACATATACTTTGCACAGTATTATCTTACGTTACATCAGTGCAAAGATTCACACTCAGTAACAAGTGTTATTGTTGGGTTGTTTTTTTTTTTTTTAAACTGGAATGCAAAGATACTTTATAACATATCATTTGTGACACCTAGGCAATACTATACTCTCCGTAACACTTATGGTGTAAAACAGTGTGGATGTACAAAATTTGATAATTTAATTATGTGACATGACTATATATATATATATATATATATATATATATATATATATATATATATATGCAGCACTTACCCGATTAAGTATTCGCACTAATCAATTCCTCTCACATAATAGTTATGCCAAAATGAATATCAACATGTCATAAGTTGAAAATCTACAATTTGTTGCAAAATGTATGTAAAATCATGATCACAGCTACTAAATAAAATGTCAAAGGAAAACGACATACAACATCAATGAAAATAAATATTCACACTTAACTACAATTTTCAGGTAACGAGAGCAAAATTACCCACAGCCCATTATACCTTCTAAGTGAGACAAGAGGGATAGATATTCACAATGTCTGATATGCAAATGTAACAGACGTTAAAATTTCATACAAGTGCTATTTTTCACACTGCATAAAATGTGACAATGAGTTACTGTTGACATTCCTAAGATTTTATCATAATAGCAAAATAGTGATATTGTCACAGACCACGTTTTAGAAAAGCATTCTAAGAAGGAAGGTGGAAGGACGGTTTAGAAGGTTCCTTTGTCTAACAAGTAAACCACGAGGTTCTGGGATAAATTCCCAGCCTTGCCCTTCCTTACCTACGGATTTTGCACGTCGAAAGGCCCTACAACACTGTGTGTGTGTGTGTGCGTTGCGCGTGCGTGCGTGCGTGCTTGTATTCATTTTAAGTTTCATTGTGGCAAGAGCTATTGCTTACGTAATTGTTTGCTGTTGTTATTGTTGTTGTTTGTTGTTGAGGTGGTGATGGTGGAGGTGGATTATTATCAAACTGATATTGTTGAATTTCGGGTAGGAGTACATTACAGTACATTATTACATTACATTTGCTGATTTATTTGGAAGTATTCAAATAATATTGAAATGTGAAGCCCGCGCAAGAATATAAACACAATTTTTTGTGAAGGGAGAAAACAAATGATAGGCTACTTACACTGTCGTCTGGGAAAAAAATATTCGTACACACTCAAGTACTTTGTAAAAGAATATCTATGAATAGTCAGACAGACGGACGGAGGGACAAACAGACAAAGATGGGTAGGAATCTCGGATAAAGGAGTTCCTATCATATCACAGCTATAAATTCAGTGTGTGTGTGTGTGTGTGTGCGCGTGTGTGTGAACTGGTCAATGTGAAAAGAGAGTTGTTATATCATTTACTTTCATTGCAGTAGCCGATGTAAAATCGGTCATTTCCATTTTTGTCTCTGCCATTATAAACAAGTTGGCTGATTGCTTGCTTTGGTTGTAAAAATGCATGGTTGTGCCAGTGTGGATGGCAGTAGTGTGAATTTACCCTTATGTATGTGGGGAAATGGGATATATATATATATATATATATATATAATATATATAATATAATTAGTCGATTTGTATTGATTGGTAGGTTTATTATACAATTGACTGGTAATGGGAGTAGCTGATTTCATAAATAACCAAGTGATTAAGTTTGTCATTACCTTCATTGTGTATATGTTATATATCTCTTCACGTTTGCTTTGCTCGTTTGGTTTGGTTTTTTTTAATCCATATACCCTCAGTAAAACAATCGAGTTCGAGTTTTCTCTCTTTCTGTCTGCCTTTCTCTCTACATCCTCCCCCCCCCCCCCCCCCCCCAAGTTTCCTGTAACTCTTTCACTTTCTCAAACCTCTCACACCCCCCCACCCTTCCCCATTCCATCACCGGCGCACCCCCTACCCCTAACCAATCCTCGAGGTCCCAGCCAGGGATGCCCCACTCTGACCTAACTCAGATGGAGCGAATCTTCCAACGAGCGCTCCCAGGCTCCGCGGTCGTCCTCGAGCTCTTCTTCCATACGGTTGACCAACAGGGGATCGAACTCGCGGGGCTCGGCGTACCTGGCCGCTCCGTCTTGGGAAGCGTTGATGGCGAGGTCATCCCTCTGCTGGAAGCTGGGGTCCCAGGGCTGGGTGTGCCCGCTGGCCAGGATGTCGTAGAAGACGACGCCCGTGAGGTGGATGATGCCCGCTGCCAGCCACAGCTCTTTCCACCGGTGCAGAGTCTGTGGGAGATGTGCAGAAAGAGAGAGAACAATTTTTATTTTTCAGAGGGTAGTAGATTAAGCATTACATGCTTTTTTTTACATCCAGCCCTCAAAATAATAAAGAAGTAAATAAGAAGGAAAAATACACATATGGACATAGAATTGCATGAGAGAGAGAGAGAGAGAGAGAGAGAGAGAGAGAGAGAGAGAGAGAGAGAGAGAGGTATGAAGATGGAATGCTGGAAGACACATAAAAGGAAGAAGAGCGGGAGAGAGAGAAAGAGAGGGAGGAGGGAGGGAGACAAAGGGGAAAGAAGAAGAAGAGAGACAGTGCTCTATCTACCTATTTACCTACCTATCTATTGCATTCTCCGACCCACCTCTGATCACTAATACACACACACACAGCATACACACATCATACACACACCACCTACCCATCCGCACATACCCCCACTCAACCCCCCCTCCCCCCCCCCCCCCCCCCCACACACACACACACACCCCCAACACTCGATCTCCACTCTATATCCCACAGCACACCGACACCTAACCCTCCCCCACACATGCATACCCCCCCCCCCCCCCCCCACACACACACACACACCGCTCCTACCCTCCCCATCCCTTCCTCCACAGACAAACCGTACATGATCGACGAACCGAGACGCGACGAGGGTAGACAGAATTCCACCCAGGGTGCCGATTCGACCGAGTCCTGTGATGAGCGAAGCGTACTGCGGGGACAGATCCAGAGGGTTTACCTGGTACCCTGCACAGAGAGAGCCATACAATGTACACACCGTTTTCTTTTTTGTATAAGAATTTTTTTTCTTTTTGATATGTGAAAAATTCCCCATTTTGACAGCACAAACAATGCCCTATGCTGTGCTGTGCTGTGCTACATTCCACTGTCCGGTGCTACGCTCTGTTACACTGCATTGGAATGCACTTCACTGCACTGCACTACACAACACTCTACTGCACTGCCTTGTGTTGTGCTGCGTTGCACTGCACCACCTGCACTGCACTGCACTGCACTGCACCACCTGCACTGCACTGCACTACACTACACTACGCCACACTACACTGCACAATACTCCAGTCTATTCCATTCACAAAAACTAGTCTTCTCCTCCTCCCACACCCGTACCCCTTCAGTTTTATCTATTGCTGATAATCATGCTTTAATCAATCTTGATTGTAACTTGAAGTGTAGTGATATCACCAGTTTTTAGCCCTAGCTATTTCTACAGATTGTGGCTTACATGTACATATTGTCTACACACACAAAAATCAGCAGTCGTTTAAAATTTTCCCTGTAGCGATAAAGTTGGTTGAGTATAGTTGCTTAATAGATTGATAATTACTTACTGGCAGACAACAACTATCCATCATCATCATCATCATCATCATCATCATCATCATCATCAAAAATCGTCATCTGTTATCTATCATTGTCGTTGTTATCATCAGCATCACCTATCGACGTAAGCATCACCATAATTGCCGTACTTGTCATTATCAACATCGCAACCACAACAACCACCCTTCCCTCCTCATCAGTATTATTGTCTTTGTCATTACCGTGTTGCGTCCTGTTGGAAGTTAGCACTGTCATCATATTCTTCGTCTTAGTTCAGGATGATCACTGTCTTTATCGTCGTCATCGTCATCATCATTATCGATATTGTCGTCACTTCGAGTTACGTCATCATTATGACGCCATCAAGCTTACCTGACATAGCAAAGCCGCTAAGGCCTACCCCGACGCAGAGGAGAATGAGAGCGGTGACGTAATCATTGGCGAAATACAGACATATAATACAGATGGCCTCACTGCCAAACCCTGCACACAACACACACACACACACACACAACACACACACACACACACACACACACACATCACTTAATAACATTGAAAATTTGCAAACTACTTAATTCCAGTGACTGTTGCTATGAAAACAATCCACACGGCCGCTAAATCTATCATTTTCCATTTTCTAATCGGTGCTGTAATTAATTATAAGCATAAACTTGTAATACTATTTTGTTATTAGTCGTTACAATCATTGCACGCTACCTCACTGATTTTGAGAATCATCAGGGTTTATGCCCTGCAGTGGAGAGGAGTTAGCAACTCCTCCATTTTGCCAGTTGTGTTCCAAACCTTGCGCCTTTGAAACTGGTTTTCCTGTCTGTTCTATACTGTTGTCAGTCCTTCACGTTAGTTTGTTTGATGTTGTCATTGTTGTTTAGTTTGATGTTGTTGTTTTGCTTGATGTTGTCGTTGTTTTGCTTGATGTCGTCGTTTTGCTTGATGTTGTTGTTTCCCCCTGTCTCCTTCTATCCACAGTTCCCCACTGAAGACTTATGACGAGGCCGTTGGATCTTGTAACGTGGAAAGGTGTCAGTTATCAGCAGAGGCTTTACAAACTTCGGTAAAGCATTCTGTGCATACGGTTATTTTGTAGTCTAGTTATGGAAAGGCTGTGTGGTCTTGTAACGTGGAAAAGTAGCAGTTGTCAGCAGAGGCTTTACAAACTTCAGTAAAGCCTTTGGTGCATACGTTATTTTGTAGTCTAGTTAAGGAGATGCCGTTGGATCTTGTAACGTGGAAAAGTATCGGTTATCAGCAGAAGCTTTACAAACTTCCAAAGACCGAGCCTATTCAACTGGTTCAGAAAATCCTCGCGACCATTAGGGGTGTTTTTGTGTCATCCTCTGATATCATAGGCTGCACTTTTGTATTAACAATAATAGTAATAAGAATATGTGGAATTTATATAGCGCTGAATCTTGTAAAAAAAACAAAACATATCGAAGCACTTGCACTCAAATCATTTACACGCATGCAACTCTCCTTAAACATAATGAACAACATATTTCAAATCCATGCGCGCGCACGCACGTACGCGCGCACACGCACACACACACACACAAACATACACACACTGCTTATTCAATGTACCATCTGAAAATAAAAGTTTGACTTTGACACTCGCGAACACACTTAGGAGGTGAAGAATGCTGTTGAAAATTAGGGACAGATATGAGGGGAAAGTCTCAGGTAGAAAATAAGTGTGTTTTGAGGCTGGATTTGAAGGTATCAAATGAAGGCTTTTGGCGAAGTGAAAGAGGGAGGTCATTCCAGGTGGATGGACCAGAAAATAGAGAAAGCGCGACGGCCAACAGTGGTTTGTTTGAATCTGGGTGTTCGAAAGCACAAAGTATCTGCGGCTGAACGAAGGGAACGGGATGGAGTATACAGGTGAAGACAGTTACAGAGATAAGAGGGTGCAGATTTGTGGAGACATTTGCAACAGAGGGTATTGATCTTATACTTCAGTCTTTGTGAGACAGGCAGCCAGTGAAGAGATCGCAGAAGAGGACTGATGTATTCAAATTTTTTCTTTCTTAGGACCAGTTGAGCTGCAGAGTTTTGTATACGTTGAAGAGAGTGGATGGATGATGCTGGTAGGCCAACCAAAAGAGAATTACAGTAGTCTAAACGTGAAAGAATGAGAGATGTGACAAGCTTGGAAGTTGCATCAGTGGACAGATACTTGCGAATCGCGCTTATTACAGTACACTATATTGTTTTATATTATACTGTAATGTGGCGTGGTGTGGTGTGGTGTAGTCTATTCTATTCCATTCTATTCAATACCACTTTCAGTCACAGCAGATTTCTCTGCGTGAAATTCAAGCTGCTCTCCCTGGGAAGAGCACGTCGCTACAAGAGCAGCGCCACCTATTTTGTTTTCCTGTCTGCCTGTGTGTTCCTTTCTGTATCAAAGCGACTTTTTTCTACAAAATGTTGCCAGGGACGACTCTCTTGTTGCCGCGGGTTATTCTACGTGCATTGAATGCGTATTGTATACAATACCTCGGTTTATGGTCTCATGCGAAAGACTAGCTCCCAGACCATCATTAAAGGTTAACTGAATGAGGGGAACAGTTCGGGCTCAAACGGAGATCGAACCAGCGCTTCTGGCTTTCTGGGCAGGCGTGTTAACCCGTTACCTGTAGACCAGCGATGCCTTGTCATGATGTTAGATGTCGAGTTTCGAGGTGTCCTTTGGAACGGCTCCCTTAACCCCCAGAAGAGTTTTTGGGGCGCTGCATTGTAACCTTTAGTCAGTCTTGAGAAAGTGTAGTGTCGGTGTGTGGTGTGGTGTGGTGTGGTGTAGTGTGGTGTGGTGTAGTGTAGTGTAGTGTAGTGAAGTGTAGTGTAGTGTAGTGTAGTGTAGTGTAGTGTAGTGTAGTGTAGTGTGTGTAGTGTAGCGTGTAGTGTAGTGTAGGTTGTGTAGTGTAGGTCGTGTAGTGTAGTGTAGCGTAGTGTAGTGTAGTGTTGTGTAGTGTGTGTAGTGTAGTGTAGTGTAGTGTAGTGTAGTGTAGTGTAATGTAGTGTGGTGTAATGCAGTGTGGTGTAGTGTAGCGTAGTGTTGTGTAGTGCAGCCTAGTATTGTGTAGTGTAGAGTAGTGTAGTGTAATTTACACCACCTTCAGTCGCGGCAGATTATTTTTTGCTTGAAATTCGGGCTAGTCTCCCTGGGGAGAGTGCGTCTCCACAAGAGCAACCCAACCCTCTTTTTTCCCCCTGTTAGCATACATGTCTGTTTCCCTCCGACTTCAAACACGAATCGAACCCGTGACTTTCAACTTGCAAGACGGGCGCGTTACCGCTAGACCCCCGACACACCATGAAACCAATCTGTTCAGAAACCAGCTAACATCAGAGACTGACCAATGGTTTGTGCCAGTTTCCTTCCCACAGTGCGGCCTACGTATTGCTTGGTCAGCAGACGATCAAACAAATTGCCGCAGCTAATCACTGAGATGGTCATCAGTAATGGCGGTAAGGCTGACCACAGTCCAATCTGTCAACAGAGAGAGGGGGTGGTCAGTATAATTGTAGCAATGATACTTATATGATACAATAATACTAACACAAATGATGATGATAGCAAGAAGAACAATAGTAGTAGTAGTAGTAGTATAGTAATGATAATGATGATGATGGTGATGATAATAATGATGATGAGTTATCATACAGCGCTGGTGTACATCTTTGCAGAGGCAGCACAAAGCGCTTTCCATGACGAATGTGACAAGTACCGATATACAAACCCGCATCTCGAAACCAATATAAATGCTTATGCAGAAACATTCCACAAGGAGTACTCATTCCTCCCCCTTTCCCTGAAGTTAGAATGCGATTACCTTCGTGGCGGGTAAAAACAGCCGCATACGCAAAATCTCACCATTGATGAACCGTGTAGCTCTAACCCAGGAACAGGAGGGGGGTAGTGTGATTAGAAAAAAGTAAGCGAAAAAGAAATATCAGTAAGTAAAGTGTACCGATAATTGTTGAAAGAGTTGGATTTTAAAGTAAGGACAATTTTCGCTTAAACTTCCAAATTTGTCCATTCAACAGATAATTGGAAAATCTGATTTAGCACTCCAGAAAACTGCCACCAAAACAAGGGCGAAAAAAAGGGGGAATGGGGTGTGGGGAAGCACAATGATTTTCAACCTGAGCTGTGGACATGCCAAACGCGTCTTTGAAGTACTGGGGCTGCTGGGTAATCAACATGGAGAAGATCCAGTTCCGGCAGAATGCTCCGATGAACACTGCCCACACCGGACGTGACGTCAGCATCTGTTTCCAGGGGATGTTACCAGCCTGCACAAAGAAAGGAGAGTTCATGGGTGTGTGCTGCAACTGTTGCTACAATAACAATGACTCCTCCTCCACCTACTACTACACTTACTACTTCTACTATTACTACTACTACCACCATCACCATTACTGCAACTACTTCTACCACTTCCACTACTACAACAATACTACTACTTCTTTGATTACTTCTTTCATTTTTTGTTTTATTACTACTACTACTACTTTTCCTCTTCCTCCTCTTCCTACTCCTACTACCCCTACTAACAATATCGACAACAACATTCTACTACTACTACTACTACTACTACTACTACTACTACTACTACTACTACTACACAACTAACAATATCAACAGATACTACTACTACTACAACAACTAATATTATCAACAACAACAGCCCTACTACTACTACTACTACTACTACTACTACTACCCACTACTTCCACTACTTCCACTACTACTCCCACTACTGACCACACTGCGGTCACCGGCGCGAACTCGAGGGCCGTGCGTGTGGAAGAGGTTTCGTTCCTTGTTGGACAGGTAAGGGCACCTGTCAGGTGTCTCGTGCACCCCGAACAGCCACACCAGGGACCAGAGGATACCCAGTCCACCTGCACAGG
>CM054153.1:44477539-44487539 GCA_028751875.1 Rapana venosa
CCTGATAACAAAGACAGAGGCCCAGTGAAGTTTAGCCAGCTGTGGAAGCAGAACGAACAACACGCTGCTGCAGAGAATCAGCACCCCACACACCCTGTAGCAAGCAGACAGACAGCATTTCGTTACCGTTGTGGAGCGTTCCTCAGATCAAACATCCTGGGGGTCACCCAGAACATGCACTCTTGTCCTACTTGTCACACCACTAGACTGTAAACTTGTACGTACACTTGTGTGTGTGTGTGTGTGTGTGTGTGTTTAGGTTCCCTCACGGTAACGGCAGTCGTAGTTCCATTTCAGAGGGGTTTTTTTCCCCCCTCTTGAAATGGTGAATACAGGCTGTTATGCTAAGACTTTGTCATAGATGAAGGTAGTTCCCAGATAACAGTTCGAAGCACAAGAACATTTTCATATAGGCTCTGGCACTTTGTTCACTTGTCCCGGATCAACGATAGACAAATTATCAACCAAATTTGGTTTCCTCGATTGTTCCTCCGATGTTCACCAATGGTAAGATTTTGCGTACGCAGCCTTTTTTGCCTACCGTCAAGGTAGCTGAAAGACGACATCAGTGTGTACAAGTTTTGTTGGTCTTTTCTTTTTTTAAGGGAATTGTCATCCGTTCCTACTGGTACGCAATGACCTACTCTTTGGAAAGGTGGAACGGGTTTCAACCTATGCGCAAGATGTTCTGAGTACGTTTGCAGACGAGGCTTTTAGTTTATAGTCTCATCCGAAGGGCTTTCCACGGGAGTAGAGTTGTTTCTGCTTTTAACTCCAGGGGGATATCCCCTCAAACGGGTGCCTTGGCAGTGGCTCATTCCCGGGCCGTCAAATCACGAATGCAGCGTTCTGACAACTAGGCTATCCCACCTCCAACCCCCACTCCAACCCCCACCGCTCCTCAGTCATCTAAAAAAAAAAAAGATGTGTCCTTATGGGGGAGGGAGGCGGGTTAGCCTGGTGGTTAGAGCGTTGAGCTCAAGATCAGATGGCTCAGGTTTGAGCCACCACTGAGACACCCGTTCGAGAGAATTTCCCGCCATACCAAACCCACCCACGCCATACCCCACCACCCCACCACACGCCATCCCATCCCACTCACCGTTTAGGAGGGAATCTGGCGGCCAGATACCCGCCCGGTACTTGTGTGATCATGCTGCCGGCGAAGTAGGAGGTGTGGAACAGCTGCACCCGAGCCTGTGTCCAGTCCACCTGCCAGTCCTCACGGCCCCCGTATACAGGACACTGAGGGGGCACACAGCATAGACTCCTCTATAGACGCACGTACACGTACGCGGGCATATGCATATGCAACAACGGCAAGAACAAATGGCCAAAAAAAAAAAAACCCAGCAGGAGAGACAAGGAAGGAAAAAAGAGAACCAAAACCCCAACATACACAACAACAATAGCAGCCCCACAAACAACAAAATCTCTTTTTTACAAAAAGAGCAAGAAAAAACCCCCAAACAAAGCAACCAACAAACCAACCAACCAACCAAACAAAATACAGAAAAAAATAAAATAAAAATATGTAAACACAGTCTCCAAACTCCACTCACAGAAATGAAGAAATCACTGGAATGGTTAACAGAGACGTTGGTTTTGGCGATGTGCGTCATCACCAAAGAGAAATCTGTACGGTACCCCACGGACAGCAAAAGGCCGATAAATCCCATGATCACCACCAGGTAGCGCTGACCGCAGCATTCGCACGTACAACACATTGTCCTTGATATTCACCTCTGCCTGACCTTGAAGCTGTCGGGAGCAAACGATTTAAGTGGTGAATAATGATGTTAGAGAGGGAAAGGAGGGAATTGTGATGATGATGAGGCGGAGGATGGTCATGATGATGATGGTGGTGGTGGTTTGGGTGGTGGTGGTAATCATGATGGTGCAGACGTAGCAGTATTAGTTCTTGTTGTTAACTTGTTTATTTTTTCCCCCCTGCGTTCCGTGTGCATTTGTGATCATCTTGTTGTAATCGTCTTGAGTTGGGGCTCTAGCCAAGGAAACTTATTTCTCCATGTTTTGTAGCAATGAAATATCCGAATCAAAAGATGTAGACAAAGTATGGAAACAGTTTTTAAAAATAAAAACGGGAAACAGTTTTCCTGTCCGTCCAACAAAACTACATAATAATGAAATGCCTTCCTCCTTGGACAAGGCTGAAGCATTTGTAAAGGCTTTTTCTCAGATAACACCTTTTCAAATCTGAATCCAACTGACAAAAGCTTTAGGTAGGCAGAAGAAAGAAAAGATCGTATAAATGTCCGATTTCCAAACAAGACTATTATCTAAACTCTTCAATTACTTTTAAAGAGTTTGATGAAGCTTAGAATCATTCTTTTTAAACTACAGTGCTGTGAGCATTGATGGCATTTCTTACCAATTATTACAGCACTTGCCCTTAAAATGGAAGGAATTACCACATTTATTTTAACCAAAATGCTGGTTAAATGGAACTCTCCCTAGCCTCTGGAAAAAGTCAATTGTAATACGGGTTCTAAAAAAGAGCAAACCTAGATCATTATATTAGTAATTATAGACCAAAAGCATTAACTTCGCAAGTGGGAAATTTTTTAGAAAAAATCATCCAAATGCACCTTTCGTATTTCTGTGAAAAGGAAAAATCATTCCAGTAAATCAGGCTGGGCTCAGAAAAGGTTGATGTACAACAGATCACTTAGTGAAGCTTACAAGTCATGTTAAGTACCTTTCTACTCACAGAAAAAGCACACTTGCCACTTTCTTTGACATCAGTAAAGCTTATGATAGCGTCTAGCATGCTAGATTACTATACAAACTGAAACTTATCGAAGTTAAGGGTGAAATGTTCCATACATTATTAAATGTTACAATATTTTAAGAATTTTTTTTCGGAAAGATCGATATGTGCAAGAGGTGGCTCAATGCATTCATCTTTCAAAAATGTTGATATCGGCATTCCTCAGGGGTCAATAATTGATCCTTTATTGTTTTTGATTCTTATTCATGACCTCCCGAAAGTTTTGTCAAGCAACATAAATCTAGTACAATATGCAGATGGTATTGCAGTTTGGATGAATACAAGCATTAGAAAACATGCTTCTAAAGTACAGTTTGGCTTTATGTCGTCCTATCTTTAATGACACTAGGCAAAATCATTTTCCAGGAAATATGCTAGCCAGCCTAATGCGTTTAGAATGTTTGCTCCTAGAATGCAGTAATCCTAACGAAGTTTTAGCTTTACATTTATCAAAGCCTTTAAAATAAGAGATATAGATACTTGTCATTATGTAATGATTATGGTTGTTTTGTTTTAATTTTCGGTGGTTTGGGTTTTCCCCACTGTGTATTTGCTTGCATTTGTTTGTCACAGCTGTACTTTACTGTGCATTCTTATAATTAATCAGTGATTTGATCAGCAAACCCATTTATGCATGGGCCAACAGCCTCTTAATGAACAAATCTTTTCAAAGTTTTCTTTCTCTGTTTCTCTGTCTGTATCTGTCTCTGTCTGTTTGTCCGTCCGTCTGTCTGTCTGTCTGTCTGTCTCTCTCTCTCTCTCTCTCTCTCTCTCTCTCTCTCTCCTCTCTCTCTCTCTCTCTCTCTCCACAAAGACAAATGACATATGACATTTTATTTTTCATTTATCTCTGTATAGTTTTTCGATCAAAACCACATAGCAGCAATAAATAATGTATGAATGCAACTCTCCCTCCCTCCCTCCCCCCCCCCCTCTCTCTCTCCCTCTCTCTCTCTCTCTCTCAGAGCAGGGCAAAACTTTGCTCATCACGTGGTTGAACTTTACCCCAACCCATGCCTTTTGAAATGTGGTCCAAGGCCGATGGTGCAATACAACTTTTTTAGTGCACTCCTCTCTCTCTCTCTCTCTCTCTCTCTCTCTCTCTCTCTCTCTCTCTCTCTCTCTCTCTCTCTCTCTCTCTGTCTATGTCTCTGTCTCTCTCTGTCTCTCTCTCTCTTCCCCTCTTTTATATCTAATCAGATTTTGTTGATTGCCTTTGGTCGAGTATGCACCTTATCATCTTCTTAGTCAAAAATAATCAAACTTCCTTGATGCATAGACATAAAACACTTGTTAATCTCCCCCCCCCCTCACTCACTCGCACTTCTCCCTACCCTGTTAGAGTGCATAGTATACCCTAGCACGTGACTGTCAACCCTTGTGTGTGTGTGTGTGTGTGTGTGTGTGTGTACCTAAGTGTGTATGTGTATGCGTGTGTCTATGTATGACTATTATAAGATAAAGCGAAAAGTGTTTGTCTGCATACATGGGGGTCAAAACAGATAAATTTCGTTTCCAATCCAATCCAATCCTGTTGTTTATACTCAAACTTCAACGTCCCAAGGTAAGCATTCGTTTTAAGTTTTCAATTTTAGTACATGAGTAATTAGTTTACACCTCCAACAGCAGTACTTTGCACTAAAGTTACTGGCATTCTTCGAGTCGAAAGTGTTACTCAAAGCTTTCGACACAATCAGTTTGTGACAGGGATGTGTCAAAAGCTCTTAATAAGGATTTTCATTGTGAAAAGAAGTTGTGTACGAAAGTGCAAACAAACCTATTTGCAAGCACAGTACAGACAGTGTATATATATACTTTTTTATACTTGAGGTGAAATTTAAATAATCAAGCCAAGGTGAAACTATCTTTCAGTATAAAAAGTACTTTAGACACACTCGATTCATAAGATTAGCTGTGGCATGACTTAAAGGGTTGACAATTCTGACTGTGGTGAACCTTGCTGTCTCACTCACAAAATGCAATCTGCCTAAAAACAACAACAAAAAACGTCTGCAGAGAGAGAGAGAGAGAGAGAGAGAGAGAGAGAGAGAGAGAGAGAGACAATGACAATGACAATATTTTATTGTAATAAGCTGTTAAAGCCCATTTACAAGGGGACAGTGGGAAGGGGACTGGGCACAAAACACGTATTTTCAGAAATACAGATGTATCATTTCTACAGCCCAAATGGTCGACATGGCATGGATTCCACAACATGGTGAAGTGTTTTACATTACGATTCAGATGAATTGGTGCCTAACACTTTCGCCCATTGCTAATGGGGAAAGGGAGGGGGAGGGTAACAACAACCACAAACATCATTTAAACACCGAGTCTGTGACAGGGCTTCCTGTCCCTACGTTCCGTCTGATCGGTAACTCATGCTCTTTCCAACACGTGAAAAACCTAACTCACAATATGCCTAACCTCCTGTTTTCTCTGCTCTCTCTCTCTCTCTCTCTCTCTCTCTCTCTCCTTCTCTTCTCTCTCTCTCTCTCTCTCTCTCTTCTCTCTCTCTCTCACACATATGCACACACATATGCATGCACACACGCACACACACAAGCACGAACACACACACGCACGAACACGCACACACGCACGCACAAACACACGCACGCACACACACACGCACGAACATACACAACACACACATACACACACGCGCGCACGCACGCACAAGAGGGTGCGCATGCACACACACACACACACACACACTCACACACGCACATATACAGGCAACCACAGTCACTTCTAACCCAGAAAAAATCTGATAGCATCCATCATAACATGTAAAACATCCAGTCCAGCGCTAATTCTGTCTTTGATTCTGTCACGATCGGCAGGTGTCCACAGCTGCAGCTTGGAATAAATGTCTTTTTCCTCCTGAGTCAGTTGCCTGGTGTTCTTTTTTGCAAACCAAAAGTAATCAGCAGGGTTGTGAGTGTCATCTGTCCAGATAAACTGAAAAATCATATCGTCACTTTCACAAATGATAGTATCAGGTATTTCATCAGAGGTATACACATTAAGAAAGTCCTTGTTTCTAGAAACGTCCCTGAGATTTCTCTGCAGGGATCTGTTTCTCAGCCCACCCACATAGTTCTTTATAGTATCTCCACTGTAGCCTGCATCCCGAATCTGATCTAGATATTCGTCACAGTCCTCCCCCTCCATCGTAATGTCAGGTACAGGCACCTCAACCAGGTCAATTCCACCTTGTTGTTCAGCCACTGTGTCAGCTTCCAACACTGTGACAGCACCTGACGCACGGCGATAATCATGTGTGGGAAGCAACGATTGCGAAGGCATGTGGTTTGGAGAGGCTGGGGTGTTGGTGTGTGAGACAGACTGGGTGATGGGGGGTGTTGGCATAAACAAACTTGGCGAAGTTTCGAATGGGAACAATGCACTTGCCTTGTCTTCTTGCCTTTCCTCTGCCCGCCTCCTCTCCTCTGCCCGCCTCCTCTCCTCTGCCTGTCTCCTCTCCTCTGTCCTTTGTCGGTCCCTGTTGGTCTGACTGGGAGGCTTTCTGCGGAAGTACACAGGTGTTTGTTGACCCGCCATGTTCCCATCACTTGAGCCAGCCTTCAGTCGAAGCACAACAGTCGTTTGCTCGCCTTCTCCACAGACCTTCCATGAGGTGATGCAGTGTTGTTGCAGCAGGGCATCTAGCGTCACTTCCAGCGTTGTTGGTAACCCGACAACTGGCATGGTGCTGGTTTATTTGGCAATTTAAACACAAAATTTACACAGCAAAATTTCGCCCTGCCTATATCCAAGGGAGATCACCCATATGCCGAGAGAGAGAGAGAGAGAGAGAGAGAGAGAGAGAGAGAGAGAGAGAGAGAGGGACACAGACAGACAGACAGTAGAAACTGATGATAATGACGACAATTGTGATGATCAAGAAAATGCATGAGGTACTGACGGAAAAAAGTAACATAGCACCCCCCCCCCCCCTCTCTCTCTCTCTCTCTCTCCTCTCTCTCTCTCAAACCTCTCAGAAAAAGCAGTCGATTGAGACCGAGGCAAACTCACAATATATTAGTAAATGAAAACCTGACACTATCACTCCCACCTAGACAATCGAACCGATTTTGCATTCTTCCCTAATGATTTAAACACACAAACACACACACACACACACACACACACCTACTTACAAAACTGCATACACACTGGGATGTAAAAAACCGCATAAGTTCTTATCCCATTATCTTCAGAATATAGGAATTAAAAAAAAAAAGCCCACACACACAGAGCCTTACCCAAGTTCTCTTTTCAGTTTCTTGCTGCTTCTTCAAGCTTTACACAATTGTTTGAACTGACTCTCCCTTCCAAGTAGTCCTCTACTTTGGCATTCACCAGATGACGTAATATCACGTCCACCAATCAGACTGGCTTTTCACTCAGCGTCAGCAAGATAGGCTGGATAGGCCTAAGGCTACACACCAGTATTAATTTGGGGGTCATGTAGTATCTTCTATAGAGTGCGAGTGGAAACAAATATTGGTGATTTTCACAGATTTCTTTAAAGCATGAAAAAATGGGCTGTGCACTTGTTTTTGGGATCGAGCAACACCAGGTAGTCACGAGAAAATTGGAAATAATCATCAAATGAGGATTGCCTGTATTCCTATAGCGTTGACCTCGCGCATGCATATTGCGATAAGGAAGCTAGCCGACGACAAAGGACTGAGGGGGTACAGTGTTTGCTGAAAAAATAAAAAAATTCAAACCTACCAAATTTGTTCAAAATCACTTGAGTTTTAGAGTCAGAGGCTAGTCTTTCACAAAAAGTGGTTTTTATTTCTGTGGATGCCTTAGTACGTGCGGTATGAATATAAGAGTCACATAGAAAAACAGAACGGAGAGAGTGATTTTTTGAAATAGCGTGCGCAGCCTAAATGCGGAAGAGGCATCCGATTTCTCGAAAATGAAACAGGATACAACTTTTTGTGTATTTTGCTTTGTCTTTTTCCAGAAGCCAGACAAAACTGCATACACACGGGGATGTAAAAAAGCAGATTAGTTCTTACCCATTATTAAAAAAAAGAATAAAAAAGCTGTAGTTCTCAAATGCTTTTCGGGAAATGTTGTTAGAGGGGATTGCAAGGTCAGAGATGAACAAAAGAAAACACAAACTAAAAAGCAGAATATTTTCAACTTAGTCAAGGAAAACATGTCACGATGTAAGCGCGTGCGTGGGACGTGGGAAATTGCAATGAACGATTGAAAATATACTTCCTAAGTAATAATATGTATGTGTATGTGCAAGGGTGTGCGCTCGTATTACATCGTCAATGTGTGTGTTTGTGTGTGATATAAAGTTCTGTGTATGCGCGCGCGCGTGCGTGCATGTATATGTGTGTGCGCACACGCGCCTGCTGACATGCTCCTGTGACTTGTGTTTTTCTGTGATCTCGTTACACCTTTGTCTTGTAAAGAAAGCTCCCCCTGCAGTTTTGATAACTAGACATACATCCTGGGGATGGTTGATACACGGTTAGACAGGTTCACTCCCGGTAAACTGTTTTACGGTGTCTTTGCGAAATCTTCACTTTTTTCTTTAGTAGCACGTAGGGGCCTCCCACAATACATACATTCCTGGTTGGACTGTGTGGGTTCGAAACCCATCAAAGACATAGTGTGCCATTTTCCTGTTCGGGTGTTTTTCTTTTTTTCGTTTATGTGTTCTAGGTTTGGTTTTGCTGTTGCTGATGTGGGTAGTGGTGGTTTTGTTGTTATTGCGAATGAGAGGGTAGGACTCCACGCAGCCGGCTTCTACAAAGAGTAAGTTTCCTATAGCTGTCAGGGGAATACTAGGGCCACTCAATCAAGCTTTATCCACCTTGCAGGTGCGATTTTGAGACTGTTGCTCAAATTGTTTGACAGACAGCACTGCATGTGTCTGTATTTCTCGAGCCTGGTTGATGCTGGGATACTCAATGACAGAAAGTGTGGAGTACAGCCCGATCAAGTAGTTTAAAGCTGGTGCACTTTAATAGCACCAACGTTGTGTCATCATCTTCATCGTCATTAAACATTCTGCAATAATTTATTTTTTAAATGTCTCTGATGCCTCGGCCCCTTCTGCTCTGGTCTCAGGGTGATGTCGTTTTCTGTAAAGCTTCTGCACCAGTGGCGAGTTTGTTTCCGAGCCTTCAAGGGATGGCCATTTATGGGAGGAAGGTTGTGATGGTCATCACCTCAGGGGGGCGTCTCATTCAGTCTAGCTACGCGAATAATCTCGTATTGTCCATTAGAAGGGGAAATATATCCATCTAGGAAACGAAAGAGTCCTGTTCCAAGTAGGTCTTTTTCTCTTCTGGCTGGTCTGCCAGCATCATCTATCCACTCCCTTCAACGTATTCAAAACTCTGCAGCTCGACTAGTCCTCAGAAAGAACAAATCTGAGCACATTACCCCTCTCTTGCGATCTCTCCATTAGCTGCCTGTACCACAAAGAAAAAAACTATAAGATCAGTAGTTACAAATGTCTCTACACAACAGCGCCCTCCTACCTCTGTGAATGTATTCACCTTTACACTCCTTCTCGTTCCCTTCGCTCTGCTGCAGATTCCTTGTGCTTACGAATACCTAGATTCAACCAATCCACCGTCGTCGGTCGCTCTTTCTCTGTTTCTGGTCCATCTATCTGGAATGGCCTCCCTATCTCTCTTCGCCAAAGGCCCTTCTTGTGACACTTTAAAATCTGGCCTCAAGACATTTTTATTTCAAACCTAAGATTTCCCTCTCCTGTTTCACTTCATAGCTGTCCCTGCTTTTCAACAGCCAAAATCCCATCACCCTGCCAAAGTGTATAACCTCTGTGTGGTGTGTGTGGTGTGTGTGTGTGTGTGTGTGTGTGTGTGTGTACATTTGGACTTGTTAGAACTATTACTTGATATTGGTTGCATGACTGTGTAAGAATGAGCTGAGTCCAAGCGCTTTGATTTGTCCATGCAAGATAGAACGCCATATAAATTCCATTTATTATTATTATCATTATTTTCATCTCTCTCCCAGACTATGGCTGGTGGTCTGGATCCCTGTCTTTTTAGGTTGAGACATTGAGCTAAAGTCTGAGTTCAGCATGCATTTAGTGCGCGTAAAAGAGTTTCCGGCAGCGAGAGAATTGCCCGAGGTGAACTTCAGCAGGGGATAATCCGTGTTCAAAGGGAAGCAAAATATACACGCAAACAG